>CM060919.1:350202748-350802748 GCA_030737875.1 Allium sativum | reverse complement strand
TGGGAAAATCCGAGGGTCGGATCTCCCGGTACAATCGTTTGAAGTTATGATTTCAAAATACGAACTGCAGCGTCGTTATTCAATTTAATTTAATTATATTTATATATATTAATATAATCCATTCTGGCGCTGTTTTCATTCAGATTTGAATTTAACATTTCACAAAATCTAACCATTGGATCTTTAAAAATTTGGTGTTATTGGAAAGATATTTCCAAAGCGGACCCGACTGTTTTGGTTTCGGGAAAATCCGATGGTCGGATCTCCCGCAATAATCGTTTAAAATCACGTTTTCAAAATACGAACTGCAGCTTCGTTATTCGTTTTATTTTAATTATATTTATATATATATACATATAAATATATAAATATAATCCGTTCTTAAATTTCCAAACCATTTTCGTTTCATATATTTGATTAAAATAGTATTTTTACCCAACAAATATTTATTTCAACACATGACTATTTTTAACACTTCGTATATATAATAAAAATGTGATTTTTATTGTCAAAACAATTTATTTCAAAAATGAAGATTTTTAGCGATTCATATATATTATAAAAATGTGATTTTTATTGTTAAAACAATTTATTTCAAACACAAATATTTTATATACTTCGTACATACTATAAAAGTGTTATTTTTATCGTTCAAACCATTCATTCCATACATTCAATAAAAATGTTATTTTTATCATTCTAACAATTTATTTCAAAAAGGAATATTTTTCCAACACATAAATCTATTTCAACACATGAATATTAATCAAACATATGAATATTTTTAGCGATTCGTATATATAATAAAAATGTGATTTTTATTGTTAAAACTATTTATTTCAAACATGAATATTTTTCATCACATGAATATATTTCAATACATGAATAAAAATCAAACACATAAATATTTCAGAAAATTTTGGCAGCATAACGGCAGGGGGTTAAAAACCGGCACCGTCCAGAGTATGGCTCCTCGCACTACCTTACGTTTCGCAGTGTTCACTAAGGGGCTTATCCTTATAATCTAAATATTTCAATCATTTTCATATCCCAATGGATTTTTCAACAAACAATTCCAATTTTATTTCAACCACAAACAATCATTATCAACCATTCGCATTTATCAACCAAATTTCACGTCAACCAAAATTCAAACAATTACAATCAATATATATCGTCCATGGTCTGTGGACGAGGGGAGTATATATATATAGATATACGTATATACATATATTTCGATTTCATTTCAATCCCATTCAACGCACATATGATTTTTTACAATGCATATATAACTTATGCATCACACATATAATTTATACAATGCTTATACATGAGGTGTACAACGCTTATATAACTTATACATCGATTATATAATTTACACATTGCCATTCCATATCGTTTATAATTTAGAAATCTCACATTGGGTTCCACTCCTCCAAAAATCGTAGGAGCTCCAAAAATTCTCCGGTCTCTTCTAGAATGTAGAAGACGTCCTCATGGTCCCGGTGTCTCTTGTTTCACTGATTTCGACAACACAGCAAAAAGATATGATTTTTACAATGAAATCACAATTCATAACGCTTTAAAGCGCTATAATCCTTTAGAAAATAAACAGCCGCTACCTCAGCTCGACCTTCAAAACTAGGTCACGGATTTTTACCCAAACCGTTGCTCGAGACTGAAATCAGGTTGCGCCACCTTGAAGTACTCGGAAGGGAGCACAGAATGAGGGTAGGGTGGTCAGTTGCGGAGGCAGATCGGAACGGCGACGGGTCTTCGAAGGTCCAAACTTCACGAGGGTGATTCTCTCACAACACTTAACGAAAAATCTCAAACCTTATATGGATTTGAAGAGAATGGGAAGATCTACAAATTTCCTAACTGGAACCTGCGATTTTATTGCACGGATTTATCAGATTTGAGGAGAGAAGGCTGGGATATTTTCGCCGTCGTGACCTGGAGTATCGGGGAGAGAGAGTTGAGATGGAGAATTATGATTGGCCAAGGGTTTTAATAATTATTTTTAATTTATTTAAATTCGAAAATACCCCTCCCTCCATAGGAACTCCAATTCAAACCCAATGACTGTCGCCTCTAGCTAAGTACCCCCATTTCGAACTCAATGGGATATGTTTCGTAAGCCCATTCGACTGTTACAGTCAGTTATTCTTCAAATTAAAATATAAAACATTCAATATTTAATTTGAATTTACATTTCAATTGGCCAGGGCCACATACTGATCCCAAAAATCCCAGAAAAATAAATCTAGCTATGTTTGGACGATACAGTCCCAACAAAACTAGTTTCATCGAATTTGGAGACTATTTAAAAAATGGCCATTTTCTGGTTGATCCAAGTTGACTGAAATTAACCAAACACATTTTCCTTTGCCACGCTCACATATTAACTCCAAAAATTATGGAATTTGAAACCTAGCAATAATTAGACATTCCGGATCCAAAAAAAGTGGTTTCATTGAAAAAATAGGCCGTTTGCAAAATGTCTATTTTCAAGGGCTATATAAACTCCATAGCGACCTTTTTGAAAATTCATTTGGCCATAACTTTTGATTCCCGCTATGAAATTTCGATTTTTCAAATTCGTTAGAAAGATATTCATAAACAGATTTAAATATTTTTGGTTTCACTAAAATCCATTTTATTTTGCATCCGGCACAGTCAGTCAAAGTTCAAATTCAAATTTTCAAACTGCCGCGCCATTTCAGGCCTTGTTTTATAATTAAAATAGATATATTTATTTTCCAACATCGATTCAAATAGACTTTTGGTCGTTATTATTTAAAAAAATTATTTTAAATATTCAAAATTCACTAAAATAGCCAAATTAAATTGTTTAAATTGGTTCAGATTTTCCGGGTTGTTACAATTAGATTGCCTTATTTATTCTTCTTCTTCTATTAGACCAGTATAGTCATAATTTTAGGGGGATTTATAATCTTTTAGGCTTGGAATCATAGAGTTAGAGGGAGATATAAGGGTATCATAGAATCAGGGATAGTTATATAGAATATTATAGTAGAATATGTATAGATAGAAATAGATTTTTACGGGAGTATTTTATGATTATAGATTTAGGGCTGAGGGGGAGTACTTTACTTTAGTATAGGAATTATTTGGATAGTTACCGAATTTAGGGGGAGTAGTTTTAGTATTTCTTTTTGATAATGTCAAAGGGGGAGAAATTATAAAATATAGACATAGTTTATAGGATTCATATAGAAATGGGGAGTATTAGAAGGATCATCATCAATAGGTTTATACAGGTATGATATTTTATAAAGGGTGCGTTTTTCACAGGTCCCTATTAAGTTTCAAAATATAAAAAAAACCCAGCGATAAAAATAATATAGAAAACATCCCTATTTTTGAATTTCCGCTAAAAAATTCCAGATCTACCCTTACACACATAAAAAACTATCCAACAACTGTTTGTCCTCATTTACTCAGTCTATCGCTCCTATTATCTCGCTCATAAACCTAATCCTACAATTCTGGAAAACAGTCGATCACTCCAACAGTGATTTTTTTATTAATTTTTTTGATTTTTACGAAAAACTTGACAATTATATACATATATTACGTAAAATGATTTTTTTATTACTTTTTTTCATTTTTACGAAAAACTAGACAATTATATACATATATTACGTAAAATTGCATACATTTATGCAACTAAGAGTAATAATTGCATACATATATTAATATTATGCAGAAAATAAATTATTAGTTTTGCGCAACTAAGTGAAATAATTGCATACATATACAGAACTGTACTGCATAATTGCTGAAACAAAAGAAATGACAAAAAAGTAAATACATATAATTATAACAAGATGCATATATATATGCAAATAACACAAATATGTGCATACTTACATGAAAATTTTCATAACATTAACATGTACTACATCAAAAAATAAGTACAGACCACATTTACATGTACTACATCAAAAATTTCAGAACATTTACAAAGCAGAGATGATGGTCTTTTGAAGAACAAATAATTTTGTTAAGACCCAGCTTATTGCGCAAACCACATCTAGTAGTCTCTGTAGAAACACATGCAGATTTCAATAATTTGGAAAAAGATGGACGACCAATCTTCAACAACATGATAACACCAATATCAGCCGGAACACTGTTATGAAAAAAAATCAACATTAATAAGCTTAATGTGCTGTAACCTAAATTACAAAAACTGCTTCAGAATTATATAAATACATGCGTACAATTCAGCAAAATAACATATAATTTTTGAATATTTAAATGCAAGTATTCTACATATATGCATAGAAATATGAATATATTTGTAAAATAATATGTTTTTCTGTTTGTTTGATAAAAAATTGCATACAGATATGCATATATTTAGAATAGATGCATATTTGTCCACAAATTTTTATCAGAATTTCAGCAAAAACCCACAAGTTCTAACAATGGTTTCATGGATATATGTTTTTTCAGGTCCTTATCATATGAAAAATCGTATTTTTATGCTATAAAAACCTTATATTTATCCTACAAATAAAATCAGAAAGAAAAGAAAAAATAACAGCTTCAGATTAATATAAATACATGCGTACAATTCAGCAAAATAACAATAATTTCTGAATATTTATATGCAAGTATTCTACATATATGCATAGAAATATGAATATATTTGTAAAATAATATGTTTTTCAGATTGTTTGATAAAAAATTGCATACAGATATGCATATATTTAGAATAGATGCATATTTGTCGGACAATTTTTATCAGAATTTCATCAAAAACCCACAAGTTCTAACAATAGTTTCATGAATATATGTTTTTTTCATGAATATATTCAAGAACTTTATAATTGAAATGTCGCCTCCAGATCTGAAATCAGTTTTTATAGCGATAAAAAAATCAGTTTTTATAGCGATAAAAGTCAGAAACATATAGAGATTAAAAATCAGTTTTTATAGAGATTAAAAATCTATTAAAAACTCACCTTTAACTGTATATTGTTTTCCTTAATCCCTCTATGTGTCATCGTCTTCATGTTTGAATTCCTGATCGCTGGGCCGATGCTTCATCTTCTCGTTTCACCCAGTAACCAGCAACGCTCACGAACCCACACCCGATACTTAGGGTTTAAATTGCACCTCCAAATACGCATCTGGAGTTGGATCCGCCGCCACCACGGTGATCGCATTCTCGAGTTCTACCACCGGCCAGAGTGTGGGCCAGCTCGGTGGCGATTCTCGTTCGGATTTGGGGGAAGCTGCTGGTTCTTCGATGGAGCAAGGGGAAGGAAGGGGAACGATGCAAGGAGGGAGGCGCCGGGCGAGAGGTTGTGTGCTTCGCCTTCTTCCCCAACCACCATGGATTAGGTTTGGTTTTGGATCCAGCCGCCATGGATTTCAAAATTATGTTTCTGAAAGTAATAGAACCCTGATACGTAACATATACACAAAAATGAACCGTGAAAATCGAGTGAGGGCATTTCCGGAAAAACATAAGCTGTGTTTTGAAAATAGGGATGAGATTTATAAGTTTCAAAAGGGGAGGATGTGAGCCTAATTAACTTTAGTTTTAAGGATGTGAGCCTAATTTTCACTGAAAATAATCCAAAAAACTAAATATTTATTGTAACTATTAACTAGTAAAAAATAATTATTATAATTAATTCATTATAATTTAATGTTAATTATCAAATGTTAATAAGTGATATGTATATATTGTCAGCTCTTGATTTTGAACATTAACTTTCAATATAATTAAGATTAACATTATCAAATTAGTAATATTTAATATCATGACTAATTAATATAACATCACTAAGTATATATCAACGTAATATAACTAATAGTTAAAATTATAGACAGACATTTAACAACGGTCATTTAATGGCCATTGTAATATGCAAGTTCCTGTTGTAAAAACCAGATCTATTACAACAGGCAGGGAATGGACATTGTTATATTGCCATATATTACAACGGTCAAAAGTAGATCGTTGTAATATGACACTATTACAATAGGCAGGAAAAATTTGTTGTAAGAATAACGTTGTCCGGTATAACTATTATAGTTTTCAACAAATGGCCGTTGCAATATCATTTTTTACAACGGTCTTTTTTGCCCTGTAACGACCCGGAAAATCCGAACCAATTCAAATTTTTATTTTAAATAATTTAGTGGGAAAAATGTGGCAGAAATTAAAATTTCATTTTTTTAAATAATATTAAAGCCAGTGAAAATAGTCAATTTTCAAACGATCTCTGTTTTCGACGAAACCTCTTTTGTTGGAACCGAAATGTCATATTATTGCTAGGTTTCAATTTATAGAATTTTCCGAGTTATTATGTGAGCGTGGCAAAAGAAACTGTGTTTTGTCAGTTTCGGTCAAAATTAATCGACTGAAAAATAGCCATTTTTCAAACAGTCTCAGAATTCGACGAAATTAATTTTGTTAGGACCGTATCGTCATAACGAAGCCAATTTTTTTTTTTGGATTTTCCTGAGTCCGTATGTGGCCTCGGTGAATTTATTTGTGCGGACGAATTAAATTTATAAAGGATTTAATTATTAATTTAAATAATTCAAGCCACAGACAGCCGTTTGGGCTGACGGGACCTGGTCCGTTGGATTCGGAACATGGGCTATTGGCTAGGGTCACTTTCTTCTGGACTGGAATTGAACCGGTTTGAAAGATATGGATTTAATTGTAAAAATACATTAAAATGCATTGTAAAATAGAATTTTAAAACCCTAAAACACTATCCATCTTCGTAGCCGCCGCCACCCTTTCGTCCAATGGCCATGGTTGCTCAAAAATTCTCCTCCTAATTTCTCCTTCATCCCAACGAATTAGAATTCAACCCGTACACCACGTCGAAGCTCTTCTCTCCCTCTTCCTTTTTATACCACTCGATCAACCTGTAGTGGCCCGAACCCCGTGAATTTCAACCCCAAACCCGACGTGTTTGGACCGTCGCCCAGCCCCAAACCCGCCGCCGAGTGGGCCCCCACCTCAGGCGAACAGGCGCCGCTCCTCCCCCTTCCACGTGGCGTGTCCTGATCGAGCTCTAGTGCCTCGGTCCGCGAGCAAAACTATGACCTAATTTCGAACAGAATGTGACAACGACGGTATTCGAACCCCCGACCTCCTGGAAAGCAACACCACGCCATCAAGGAAAGGCTAGATTGCTTTGAGAACAATACACATTAGAGCACAAACTGAAGAACATTTTATTGCTGATAACAACCATTACATCAGAGTACAAGAAAATCACAGAGTATGAATATATATTACACAATAGGAATACAATAATATCAGAGATTTAAATTACATTTAAATAGCAGCGGAAAAATTATACAAATATACAACTGGAAGGAATACACAGATACAGAGCTTTCCGAATACCGCTTCAGTTGTAAGCCAGGATCCCGAAAGGGTCGCCGTAAAACAAGGTGTCTGGGGTTTTCAGGGCCAACGGGCCCACCGAGTTTGACCACGACGAGGGCGGCTATGTATTCTAAAAATTAGGGTTAGCCGTATTATACTGAAAATTAGGGTTACTCGTAAATGTGGGATGTAATATTCACCGTTTGAATTACTATATGGCAGGCCATACAGATCTCCGACATGTTGGGTGGAGTCAGGCAATCGACTAGTCTTGGGCCCCGACATGGTTCGTGAAGCATCGGATAAGGTTGACTTGATTAAGAAGCGCTTGTTGACTGCTCAGAGCTGACAGAAGAGCTATGCAGACCAGCAAAGAAGAAATTAAGAATTCTCTGTGGGTGATCGAGTATACTTGAAGGTTTCTCCTTTCAGAGGCGTGATTCGTTTTGGGAAGACGGGAAAGTTGGCACCGTTATTCATTGGTCCATTTCCTATTCTCAAAAGGATTGGTACTCTCGCTTATAGAGTGCAGCTGACTAACTGGTTGCCAGGGGTGCATGATGTATTTCATGTGTCTCAACTCCGCAAGCATGTGCATGATCCAGATCTGATTGAGAATGAATTAAATCAACAGGTCGTGGATATTGCTCTGAATCTAACAGTGAGAAAAGACCCGATAAAGATCATTGGCAAAGAAACCAAAATTTTAAGGAACAAGAGGATCAACCTAGTCAAGGTTCAATGGAGTGGGGATCCTAGAGACTGTACTTGGGAGACAGAGGATAGCATCAAAAAGGCTTACCCCAAGTGCAGAGTGGACATCTCCGAATAACTTTTGTATTAAGGTACGTTTACCCCAATTTACATTTTCCGTCTTGTTTCCTACTTTACTTTGTTTCCTTTTCGAGGTAGAAAAACTCTTAAGTGGGGGAGATTGTAACGACCTGGAAAATCCGAACCAATTCAAATTTTTATTTTAAATAATTTTGTGGGAAAAATGTGGAAGAAATTAAAATTTCATTTTTTTTAAATAATATTAAAGCCAGTGAAAATAGTCAATTTTCAAACGATCTCTGTTTTCGACGAAACCACTTTTGTTGGAACCGGAATGTCGTATTATTGCTAGGTTTCAATTTATAGAATTTTCCGAATTAGTATGTGAGCGTGGCAAAAGAAACTGTGTTTTGTCAGTTTCGGTCAAAATTAATCGGCTGAAAAATAGCCATTTTCAAACAGTCTCAGAATTCGACGAAATTAATTTTTTAGGACCGTATCGTCATAACGAAGCCAAATATTTTTTTTTTGGATTTTTCTGAGTGCGTTTGTGGCCTCGGTGAATTTATTTGTGCGAACGAATTAAATTTATAAAGGATTTAATTATTAATTTAAATAATTCAAGCCACAGACAGCCGTTTGGGCTGACGGGACCCTTTCGTCCAATGGCCATGGTTGCTCAAAACTTCTCCTCCTAATTTCTCCTTCATCCCAACGAATTAGAATTCAACCCGTACACCACGTCGAAGCTCTTCTCTCCCTCTTCCTTTCTATACCACTTGATCAACCTGTAGTGGCCCGAACCCCGAGAATTTCAACCCCAAACCCGACGTGTTTGGACAGCCACCCAACCCCAAATCCGCCGCCGAGTGGGCCCCCGCCTCAGGCGAACAGGCGCCGCTCCTCCCCCTTCCACGTGGCGTGTCCTGATCGAGCTCTAGTGACTCGGTCCGCGAGCAAAACTCTGACCTAGTTTCGAATAGAAGGTGAAAACCACGACCGTATATTGTTGAAGAGGAAGAAAGGTTTATTTTCTAATTAATTAATTAATATAAAATGTTATCCATCTTAATTTGAACATAACTCGTTCGTTCGAACTCGGAATTTGACAATTTCAGGACCGTCGGGATCGTAATTCAGAGATCTATTTTTCTAGACAGAGTAGAAACAATTCTGAGCAAGTCTATTTTTTGGCCAAATTCAAAGCGGATCTATTCAGAGTTCAATATCTGTGAGAATTCTGATTTATTAAATCAATTATAATTATGAAATCACGATCTGTATGTTATTATTTCTGACCTGCGATGTTGTGATTGTTGTATGGTTGTTAAGATGTGTTGTGATGTCATGATATGGTCATGTTAGTTTAGATCTATAAATTCTGATGTAATCTCTATAAAGTTCTCATCTTTATTATTCTGTTTTTATTTTATTTTTATTTCTTTCTAGAAATGAAAAATTGAATTTTTATTCTGATTTACTAAATAAAGTTTGAATTTTTATTTTGTTTTACAAAATAAAAGAAAGTTAGAATATTTTGAAATAAAATGAAAATGTTGGATTTATATTTTGATTTACAAAATAAAAAGAAAAGTGAATCTTTATTTTGATTAACAAAATTAAAGTTGGATCTTTGTTTTGTTTTATGGTTTGTAAAATAAAGAAAGTTTAAATCTTTATTTTTGATTCACAACATAAAATGAAAAGTTGAATTTTTATTTTGATTAACAAAATAAAAGAAAGGTAAATCTTTACTTTTGATTCACAAAATAAATGAAAGTTTGAATTTTTATTTTGATTTGCAAAATAAACAAAAAGGTTGAATCTTTATTTTGTTTTATGATTTATAAAATAAAGAAAGTTTAAATCTTTTAAATTTTAATTAAAAGATAAATAAAGATTAGATATTTTATTTTGATTTTCAAAATAAAATGAAGATGAGACCTTTGTTTTGATTCATGAGAATTATACACCAAATCATATGTTGTTGATGTGTGTGTTGACATGAAACCTGACACCGAATTATAGTTTGTCATCGTTGTGTTGACATGAAAACGTAAACACTAAATTACATGTAGGTTGACACCAAAATTTAGATTGAGATATCGTATTTAACATATACGTTGACACCAAAAACTTAGAAATAAAAGTTCACCTTTTTATTTGCATTTTACAATGCAAATATTACATAGAAAAATAAATTAACTTTTTATTTGAGTTCTCTAATGTGAATAAAACTTAGAAATAAAAGTTCACCTTTTTATTTGCATTTTACAATGCAAATATTACATAGACAAATAAGTTCATTTTTCTTTGTTGTTGTGTTCACAACACAAATATAACATGAAATAAAAAGAGTAGTAAAAGAATCATATTTTATTAAGAAATATGATCTACATTTAAAAAAATATTTTTATAAAAAAAATATGTTTTACATTTAAAAACATATCTTTAATGTAATATTAGAAATTTTAAATTTTTTTTCCAATGTAAAGAAAAAGAAATAGAAAATTTACATTTTCAATGCTAGAGAAAAAGTACATTTTTATGTTATAAAAATAAAGTAGAGAAAAGGTGCATTTTTATGTTATAAAAATGAATTAGAGAAAAAGTACATTTTTATGTATTAAAAATGAATTAGACAAAAAGGACATTTATTTACATTTGGTGTAAATAAACAAGAAAAACTAAAAAGGAATAAAAAGAATTTACTTTATTTACATTTTCTTATGTAAATAGAAAGAACAAGTTTTACGATGACATTTTATTTTACAATTTCTTATGTAAATAAAAAGAACGTATTTATAGTGAAAGCACTTATAAGGAAAGGAAACCATTTATTTACATTGTAGCGTAAATAAATAAGAAGTAAAAAAAAAATCACATTTATGCACATGTAGGATAAAATAAAAGCACCATTTTGAATAAGTGGATTTTTGTTTGCAAACCAGTTGCAAATAAAAATATGAATTTATGAAACACATTTTTATCATCATGACAAGATGCGATAAAAGAGTAGAAATTAGAAATGTTAATTTTATCGTCACTTTAGGTGCGATAAAAAGAATAAATTATAATAGTTGAAATCGATAAACGATTATATCTATAAATGTTTATATATATAAATATAAATATAAAATTTAACGAAACGCGCACGACAGTTCGCATATCGGCAATCGTAACTTTAAACATTTATACCGAAAGATCCAACCGTTGGATTTTCCCAAAACTGAAACCATCAAGACCGTATTGGGAAGAGCTTTCAACGATATGAATTTCACCAAAATCCAACGGTTAGATTTTAAGATATGTGTAAATCAAATTTTGGTAAAAACAGCGCCAGGGCCGCCCATCGACCTGAAGCGTCGTTTAATTATAATTGAGCTAGTTTAAATAAATAAAAATAGCGATAAATCATTATAAATAAATATTAACGATATGAAATGATTTAAATGATAATTTTGCGATAATTATTTGAAAAGGCTGAGTTTAACTCATTTCAAATAATTACACGACGATTAAATAAAAGGTATAAAAGACGGTGGTTGAAGACCGGCGATCTTCATATCGAATGGATGACGACTATTGATGCCTTGGACTGACTTGCTCCCAGGACGGGGTTGAAGCAGTAGTTGTCCGGACGTATGTATTGGTCGTGCGGATACGCGAGTGCCTCTTAGGTGTCTCCGGTTTCATTCATACCTAGAACGGACTTGTAAATGGATGTGTGTCTGACGTTGGAATTCATTTCATGTAATTAAATCATTTGTATTAATATATGTCTGTTTGGTGGTGGAGAATTTATTCTCTACTTAACACCCTGGTATATAGTAATAGTTATCGATCACATTGCGTGAATTGTCAATATGGCACGCCAAGATGCAATGATCAAGGCTTTGTTGAAAAACAGGCCTTGTGGTTGATGATCAAAGCATAGCCTGGTTAGGCATAGCTTTGAGTATAGCGTGACTTCGCGAGCCTCACACCCCGGTATGAGTCAAAAACGGGATTAGGACTGCAGGGAGTGCACACGTTTCTTTCTCGCTAGGGGTAGTGTCAGTGCTTAAACTGGCTGGCATTTTACTTATGTGGATGTTGGATTGAGGTACCTCGGGTTTTATAGGTTGTTAGTGGCCATACTATAGGTTAAAAGGAACCGGGAAACGAGTGTTCAGGAATTGCCAATCCACCACCGTTAGGTGGGGACCGGCCCTGAAGATCCAAGGGTTGCCCATAGGTGTGATCCTTAGGCATTTGCTAGAGTGTCTCGAATCAGAGAGGACGATCCCTAGCCTCGATTTCATGATGGAAAACCGAATTCCAATACGACATTACATTTTTGATTGTAAACTTATATACGGCGACATAGTAGGATGAGGTACTATGTCGTCTAGGATTGATACATTTATATTGAAGTATTTTAATATTTCTTAGACACTAACAATAATATTAAAATATTATTTTACACGTATTAAGCATGTTTGATCATCATAAGGGAAAACTCTATCCTTCTGTGTGCGTTGCATTGTGTGATGGGACTTGAGTCTTATGATGATTTCATTTTTCAAAAGTCATTTCGTTGTTTTTGTATAAAATTTATTCAATTATGCACTGGCAATCCAATGGAGTAAACCTGTTCCGCGTTAGCGGCGTGGTCCAGTGATTCGCCATAATGTTAGCTAGTATAGAAAGATTTCTCATACCAGTCCCATGACTGACTCGATGTTTATTTCACTTTGCAAACTCGGGTGCCCTCTCTTTACATGGGGCAGCCAAGTGACAGGTTCTTAGAGAGACATTTTCTGGAGTGAAGACTACTTGGAAGGAGAAGACGAAGACTCTCTTTTATCTTTATCTTTTACTTTAGAGACCTTATTCTATCTCGTATTTTGATGTACGTCATGGAGTTTAGATCTACGTCCTTTGAAACTTATTTCTTTTGATTCAGACTTTTATTTTGCTAAGTTGTATCCTGTAAATTGTGCACTCTATGGTTTTTTGATGTGATGTTTATGGATTATATCTTTTCCGCTGTAATAATTATGTGTTATGATATTATTTGAGATCTATTGTTGTTATAAATATGTTGTATTCCAAATGATTATCCTTACTTTCGGTCTACGGAAGTTTGGGGTTATCACATTTGGTATCAGAGCCTATACCCAGTCGGAATTGTGTGTGTACTGTTGTGGATGTCAGTCGGTATGGCACTGATGTGGTTACATGCACAACGCCTGGGTGGTGAGTGATATGAGCCAACGAGGAGTTGGGCTCTTTAAGGGGGGTAGTCTGTAACACCCCTCTCGAAAAGCTAACACAAAGATCTTTTAGCACAGTGGTTAGTGCGTGGTGTTGCTTTCCGGGAGGTCGGGGGTTCGAATACCATGGTTGTCACATGCCCACTGTAAAACCGATGTTGTAATAGGTCTACTTTGTTGTAGTGTAAAATTAAACCCCAGTTTCTTTTTCCTTGTAAAGAAAATATTTGAATCAGCTTGAAGGTTTTTAAGAAAATTATTTTAAGGTAATTATCATTTATAAAATATTCTTAGCTCAAATTTCTTAAACTAAAATTTAAATTTGAATTGAAATGTTTTTAGGAAATGAATCTCGTTTCTAAATTAAATTAAACAATGATTCTAAGAAATCAATCATTTTGAGTGATGTAATCTCTCTGAAATACCATGAATGGAAAGAAATAAAAATGTCTTTGATTTAAGGCATTACAAACTAGCTCATATCAATGAAAGTATTGTAAATCAAATTCTTACTATAAACAAAATTACCTTTGATACTTCTATTTTATTCTATGTGTGTATTTATTATCAAATGGGAAAAAGCCATAAATTGGTCTTTGTAGATTCACAACATAGTACACTAAACCATTATAATCGGTTGCAAGTGGACTTTAAGGTTAAGCGCCCATCGATTCTGACTATGGTTATAAGTATTATATATCATATGTTGGTGCATACACGAGATTTACATAGATCTGTCTTCTAAATCAAAATTAGAATCTGATAATGCAGTAGTATATTTTGAAATACATTTAGAGAAACAAACTAACCATGGAATCAAAGATAACACCATGTGAATATGGCATTGGTTATAAATCACTTAGTAAATTCCTTTTAGATAAGGGAATAGTTCACAAAACTACTATTCCGTATACATCATAACAAAATGGCTTAGTAGAGAGCAAACATGGACATATAATTGAGACTGGTCCAACCTTGTCTTCTCAAGAACCTTTACCTCTTAAATTTTGGTCAGGCTCTTTTAGTAGTGTACTATATTTATTCAATGGATTACCAAAAAAGTACAAGAAGGAATAAATCCAATGAAAATTTATTTGGAATCAGACCAAATTATCGAAGTTCGAAAGCATTCGGATGTCTATGCTTTCCACATTTAAGACCATACAATTCTCATAGATAAAATTGCAGATCATCACCATGCACAATCATATATTATGGAATAAGATGGAAAGGATACAAGTGCCCTGGCGCTAACTATATAATAATTATAAGTAGACATGTTATTTTTAACAAATAGCATTTCCTTTTATTAGTGCAAATATTTAGACAATTCAAAAGATATATAATCCAAAGGTATCTCTTCTAGCCCTACTTATAAACTCAAATGATTGGAACCAACCAAAGGCTAAGACAGAATCAGAAGTCTCTGAAATACAACTCAAAATATTCAATGAACCAAGTCATGGATCTAGAGAGCTGCCTAACAATATTAACCAAACACCCACATTTTCAAATGATTAGACGTAAAACATTAATGAAGATTATCGAGATAATCAACAAGGTAAAACACTCGATAATACTAATCAAGAGACCAGACCATCAAATATTAAGTCACAAATCAAAACAGGGAATCACAAAAAAACAAAAACAAAGATTGGAATGTTCAAACAGCAGATCTACATTGCAACAACAATAACGGAAGAAACAGAAACATTAGATTAGGTAGTTAGAGAAAGAAATTGGAAAACAACCGTGGATGAGGAATAGTGCACTAGTAGGTAATAAAACAATGGATTAGTTCATCCACGTGAACAAGTGATAGTTGGACGGAAGTGGGCTTACAAACTTAAGAAAATGTCGGTTATAACAGGGGTAAGATACAAAGCAAGACCAGTTGCAAAAAAAATATGCACAAGATCACGGTTTTGACTTTAATGAAATGTTCTTATTAGTGGTCAAATCAACAACTATTAGAATCATGTTAACTATAGTAATATATGAAAAGTGGAAAACTTGATAGTTAGATGTCAACAAATTAAGCCTTCGTATATGCTACTCTATAATTGGAAGTATACATGCAGTAACCATATGGATAAACAAAAAACATCAAGTATGTGCGCGAACTACATAAGGATGCATATGATCTTAAATGTTAGGTGTGACTCACATTATATGAGTAGGGGTGCGTAGATTGAATTTGTAATTAGTCTCACATCACAACATATCTTAAAGAAGATGGGGTGTGTGTGTGTATATGAGATTAGCGGCACGTAACAACAAGGTTTTCCTTTTGTTATAATAAATTGTTGCCATGAACATATGTGTGCCTAGGTGGATGTAGGGATATCCAATCAGGACATTGCCAATAAGAGTGCTTCGTTCAGCGGTTTCCGGTGTCTTTACGCTGAGCAGAGTACATGCATGTGAAAATGCTTTGGGGTTCCAAAAAAATTCAACATGGTATTGGAACCGATGGTTCGAGGGGACCAATATAATGCAGCATTAGCCTATGTTTGCTCCAATATGTAGATTGAGCTCTGGATTCACATTAAGGTGGAGTTATATGTTAGAACGCAGCCTGACCAACCATAGAAAAAGAGACTCTTTGTAGAAAACAACTTGGCGAAACTTCATTGAAGTGGTAGCGACCTAAGCCAAACAATTGGAGGTGTTAGCGACCTTTCTACGATTTTGAGGACTATGTATAACTTCAAGTTCACTTGAGAAATGCTCGCCAAGGTGAAGATATGTTAGATGTGGATCGCATTATATGAGAGGGGGTTCGTAGATTGAATTTGTAATTCGTCTCTACAAAAATCCATTGAATACCATCTTATTTTCTTGCAAATCCGCTCTCTTTCACTCTTATTCTTCATTGATTTGCAAGCCATCCAAAATCAGAGAGTTGTACTTGAATTCATATCATTCTCTCTCTGATTTAATCCTATTTCCTCAAAGAATTCAAAGATATATTGCCATTAGAGGTCTATAGGATCATTGTACCAAATCTGCAAGAATCTGTATTGAAGATACGAGTACTTGTCACTGTTAATTGTTATTGGTAAGGAGAAGGTGTATCTTGTAGCCCGTGAAATCAAGATTGTAAAGGTGTTCTTGCCACCCGTGGAAACCAAGCGATTATAGTGAGATTCTACATGGTGAAGTGTGGGACTGGATGTAGGATTGGTTAATTCGAACCAATATAAAAATCCTGGTGTTATTTACTTTACTACATTTTATATCATTGCTGATTTCTTTTGATTTGAATTTGAATAGATATAGTAAATACACTTCATCTCTATAGTGTGTGAGTAGCCTTAAGATCCATTAATATTGGGTTATAGACACCCCAGCTCCCTAACAATTGGTATCATAGCAAGTTCTTTCAAAAAGTTTATAATCTGATTTTTGAAAATATTAAATGGCTAGTGACACTAGTAGCACCATTACTAATTCTTTTATAGAAGGGTAATCTACCACTAGACTGTTAGGGACCGCGGAATGGATCGTTCAGGCAAAGCAAACACTAGAGTGGGGGAGGTGAATAGTGTTTGTAAGAATTTAAACAAAACTTAAAACTTAAGAAAATTATGGAATGAATCAAACACCACAAACACAATCACAGACACAGATTCAAACACAAATGCAAAATAAACAGAAATAAAAATGCAGAAAAAGGAAAGAACACACCAGATTTTATACTGGTTCGGATCACTCCATGTCCAGTCCCGCACAACGATGGATTGTGCATAGTTTTATTACTATTTCCAATAGTCAAATACAACATCCTTGATTTCATGGCTAAACAAGGAGACACCAACTCCAATCCCTTGATTTCATGGCTCAACAAGAGCAAACCGACTCCTATTCCTTGATTTCACGGCTATAAGGATACACTGATTACTCTTTGACTTACAAACAGGGTTTATTCAACCCAAGCAATTACAAAACATCCCTATAACTCTTTAATAGCATTTGATTCAGAGAGAAGAGAGTAGAGAGTGTAGATAGAATTCAGCAGAGTATAAGTGTAAAATCCATAAAAATGATTAAGAATAATGGAGGAATGAAAGAGGATGAAGTTGGAGAAGAAGATGTGATAAAAAAATCGGTTTTAACCTCTTTTTATAGAGTATGAAGGGTTGCACGGTTCTGAAGCGTTTCAAATAGTGAAAAGACACTTCCCTTCAAAATTAGAAAAATAGCTGTTATATGTTGACATACACTTTTTGCTATGTCGACATACTCATGTTCATTTTCAAAACATTTTTCAAGTATTTTGATATAAAACTAATTCTAGAAATTCTTGAGTAAAATTCTAGTGTTGTAAATTAATATTATATGATAGAAAATCATATGAAAACATACTTTTAAACTAAATAAATATATTTATTAAATTATAAGGTTTTAAACTATATAAAGTATATAAAAAATTTAAGATTGAAAAACCAAGAGGAATAAAAATAGAAAAAAAATAGAAAAACAAAATAGAGAGAATTGAGGATAAATAGAAAAACAAAATGGAGAGGATTGAGGATAGAATTGAAAATCAGAATTTGAAAATTAGAATTTGAATCTGGAGTGTTATTTAGAGTCTTACAAAATCTAGACTCTATAAATATATTAATCTTGAACTCTTGAAATCTTGATTACTCATAAGTCTTGAAATTTCTCTGAACTTTGAATCTCTATCATCTTTATAACTGTACAGGCTTCAGTAATATTTCCTATATATAATTCCTACACACACACATATACATATATGTATATATATATATATATATATTCTGTATAAAAAGTGTTAGCATATATTTTATAATCAATGATAATTGAAATATGGTTGTTGTCATCAAAACTCTATTCTCCAACAATCTCCCCCTTTTTGATGATGACAACCTTAGTTTAAAGGGTGCGTTTTTTACAGGTCCATGTTATAGTTTCAAAATAGAAAAAAAACCCGGTCATAAACTTATTGTAAATTAGGTCCCTATTTTCTGAAAATTCATCAAAAAAATATAAAAAAATATAAAAAAATCATGTAAATTCGTATTTAAATAAAACATGTAAACGCTAAAAATTTCAGAACAAAAAATCATCAAACAAGGCGTCAAAAATAAAAAAAACAGAAAAAAAAAAAAACGAAATTTCCAGTTAAATGCATAATAGTATGCACATATATCATTTTCCTGCATACATCCGTGCTTATTTTTCACTACATTCATCTTCGTTGATTTTTCTTCATGCAAACATGTGCATACATGTGTGCAAATATTTCAAATACTTGCACACATTTGTGCAGGTTTATTTTCAATTTTTAATCCAAACACAGCTTACGGAAAAGTTGCATACATATATGCAATTATCAGTAATAATTGCATAAATGTATGCAACTATTTTTTTTTTCCATACAATCCTGACATTATTTCCAGATTTTAGAATTTTTTTTTTATGAACGAAAGCACATTTTTTTTTTAAAAAAAAGGCAGAAGTAATAAAATAGGGGGCGAGTTTAAAATTTTCAAAACTTTTTTTTTTTATAAATTAGGTCCCTACTTTTAGCCAGTGTGTTATCCTATAAAAATGTTGCACACATATGTGCATGTTTTCTGAGAAATTTGCACATTTGGATGCAAATAAAAATGAACTGAAATATTAACTTAAATCTATGCGCTGGAAGAACTGCAATAATTGCACATATGCATGCAATAAAATCAAAAACGTGCATAATATTATGCATTTAACTGCATTTTTTTTTTTTGCTATTTTCTTCTTTCTGACATTATTTTTGTTGTTTTTTTGACTGAATTTTTTGTATAATGCATAATATATTTTATTACTAATTTACGAATTTTTTTATTTTTTTAATTATTATTTTATAAGTTTTGAAAACAGGGACCTAATTTATATTAAGTTTGTGACCGGATGTGAGCCTAATTAAGTTTCAAAATAGGGATGTGAGCCTAATATTCACTAAATTAATTTTATCCAAATAGAAGTTCAGTGTATAAGAATTACGCTAAGGCTACAAACACTATACAGTTTACTAGTACTAAAAAATATATAAACTTTTGAGAACTCTTAACTGCTTATCAGGGCCAGTCATAGGAGTTTTGGTGCCTAAAGCAAAAAACAAGGATTTATGCAAAAATAATGTTATTATTGTTAATTAAATCATCAAAGTAATTTATACTGCTAGTGAATAATGAGAATGAAATTGAGGATAAATATAACTTTCTCGTGGTGATAATTCATTTATATAACAAACTTAATATTATTTATTTACCGACATAATTTCTAGACATCTGACATATTGAATTCCTTTAACATGAAAAGCATATTTTTTCCCTAAGTTCTTTTTTGATTTTTGTGCAAAATCATCAAAAGTATAAATAAATTCACTTCCAATGATTTATTTTTTCTTTTAGCTTTTGGGTCTTTTGAGATCATTCTAATAACAAACTATTTAGATACATCAATCCATGTACCAGTCAAATGCAGATCCCTTTTAAACTTTGCCTTAGTTTCTCTTGAAAACGCGAATAGCTACATCCATTAATTGGTACTTTTAAAAACAACAACATTTAGCTTTTTTGGCACTATAGTTGTTAGTATGTAATTTATATTTAAAACTAAAAAAATCTTATTAAAACCAAAATATTATAAAAAAATATCAAAATTGAAAACATACTAATTATATCTATAGCTGTTAGCATTTTTGTTTAATATCAAACTCCAGTGGTAAATTTATTTAATAGGATAATTTATCTATTATTTTAATTAATAACTATTTTTTATATATAAGCAATTTTCAACGTAGGAGTTTGAAAAAAAGATTGGTATACATAAACCGATTGGTGCAAAATTGGGCAAATGGATAATTCTCAAGGAATGTTTAATACGCCTCGTATTCTCCATAACTCATTTGCAAACGACTAATTTTTTCAATCGTCTCCCTATAAGTAGGGCAAACGAAATCATCTTCGAACAAAAAACTAGGGAAAATCCAATATTCAGTTAATCTCAGTCCCTCCTTCGATTGTAGTTCTAATCTACTGCGAATAGGTATGATTTCTACTTTCTTTTATTTGTAGTTCTTGTTATAAAGTTTTGTAAATACACGATTGTATTACAAAGTTATATCTTTTGTCAATACATGATTGTATTGCAAACTAAACAGTAACAACAATCAATGTTGCTCAAGAATTATGCAACAATTGTTACGTCAAACTGTGTTTACAATAATCACAAAAAGTGTAACCGATTTGTGCACAAGATTAAAGATAAACATAAAGAATTATGTTTTAGTAATGTCCGAGTCAAGAATTTTTCTGTTTCCTTAAAACAATATTGTCGTCGTATGCACCAATTGACGTAGTTGCAATTTGTTTCCCAGGATAAAACGGACGAACTCCGTTGCGTGTGCCAGCAAACGAAGCTCTGACGAATTGAAGTTAATTGTAGAAACTAGATCAGAGAATTACTTTGAAGAAGAAGAGGAAATAATGTGACATAAAAAGTGATTTTTGTCTTGTTTTGGGCAGTGTTTTTATAGGCAAGGAGGAGTGCCTGTTCGCATGCATTAGTAACCGCCAGAATAGGAAAGGTTGCGACCCTTTAACCACTCAGTTATTAATATGCGTACATTGAGAATTCAAATGGTTGTACTCATTCAGCTAACAGACATTCCTTTCGAATTCTGGACTGAAAGGACAAACCTTTAAAATTCTGAGAAAAATATTCTCATGTTAGCGCACTAGCCCAATCAGCAACCGTCGGCCATATCCAATCAAGAGACCCCAAGAGCCCCATGGCCCAAGGCTCTTATCTGTGACATTTTAATGTATTATTATGTCATGGCCAAGCCCACATCCTCATATCATCCCTCTCCTTTCTATTTTACATAAGCCTATTTGGCTTCTAATATATTAGGAGAGATTGTGCTAATAATTCTATGATGTGGGACTTTAAATGTTGTTGTCTCTTCTTCTTCCCTATCTCTTCTTCTTATTCCCACTTTCCTCTTTCTTTGCTCATTCATTTCCAACAATCCCCCACATGAATGAGCAGTCGATCTTAGTTTCACGAACCATTTATCGCATCGGTAAAAGTAGCACATGGGCTTTGAACTTTCCTAGTGATTACCTATTTGAATCACAGGCGAATCAGTAGACATAGACTGTCCTTGAACTGTAAGCCTTTTGTGTAATTCCAAAGTAGATAACACACGATAAATGTTTCTTATAACCTTTCGTTCTCTATATGTGTTCGATTTTTCCTTGAACACCTGCCTGGTCTCATAAGTGCTTAGAGAATTTGGCCTCATAATTCTCTTTGAAGCGGCGCCTTCGTACTTACGTAGGTGATTCTGTAAAGGGTATTCTCTAATTCCTCAAATACAGGCATCACTAAAAGTACTAATACTTATCCTTATGCAACATATAATGCACTGACTTATCATAGGAATGGTTGGTGTATAACAGTGCCACCAAGTTTCTATTAAACTTTGTTATCCCTTTGAACCTAGATCTTGGGATCTCCAGTCAACTAGGTGAGGTTTCCATTTTAGAAAAACCTTTAGTTTACAGTCCTTAGCCCCATTCCCTTCGATAAGGTTTGAACTTTCTCTCTTGGCAAGCCTTTTGTAAGTGGATCCTCTAAGTTATCTTTAGATCGAAGGTAATTTATTGTGATAACCTCCGTTAGAAAGAAGTTGTCTTATATTTTTATGTCTATGACGAATATGCCTAGATTTACCATTATATAGTGTACTATTGACTATCACAATGTATACATATTGGAGGCATATGTTTTATCCAATTAGGAATGTCTTCTAAGAAGATTCAAATCCATTCTGTTTATTACGTAGTCTTATCTAGTGCAATAAACTTCAATTTCATCATAGATCTAGTGATACAAGTCTGTTTGGATGATTTCCATAAAATTGCTCCATTTCCTAATGTGAACACATATCCACTTGTAGACTTTGTATCATGTAATCCAGTGATCCAATTTCCATCACTGTATCCTTCCACTATTGAAGGATATTTTGTATAGTATAGACCATAGCTCTGCGTATACATTCGATATCCTAGAGCTCTGATTATCGCTTTCCAATGATGTTTACCAGGATTGCTGGTAAATCTTCTTAGTTTTCTTACAGCATATGCGATATCAGGCCTAGTATAGTATGATACTTCCTAGTATACGAGAGTATTTTAACTGGTAGATACCATCACCAGTGTTCTTTACCCAATTTTGGTTCATATCTACTGGTGATTTTGCAACAATTATATTATATTGCTTGAAATTTTCAAGTATTTTGGTGATGTAATGCGATTGGGATAATGCATTTCCCTTTGGTGTTCTTAGAATCTTTACACCCAATATGACATCAACCAGTTCTAGGTCTTTCATATCCAATCTAGAGGATACCATATCCTTTATAGATGTTATTATGACCTTATTATTGCCTAGGAGCAACATGTCATCAACATAGAGACAAACAATGACATATCCAATATGTGTGTGTTTTATGTACACACATTTGTCTGATTCATTTATCGTGAATCCATTTTGTAACATAGTTTTATCAAACTTCTCATGCCACTGTTTTGGAGCTTGCTTAAGACCATAAAGTGATTTTACCAGTTTGCAAACTTTATTGTCATTTTCAGAGCTTAGAAATCCTTCAGGTTGTTTCATATAGATTTCTTCCTCTAATTCACCATTCAAAGGTGCAGTTTTAACATCCATTTGATGTATTTCTAAGTCATGCAATTGCAATAAGCATTCTTATTGACGTTATCCTTGTTTCTAAGGAAATATACATGATAGTATCTGGTACATTCGTCAATGAATGTAATAAAGTGCATTTTCCACCTCTAGTTTGACACATTTTCCAAATTACATACATCAGTATGTATTAAATCTAGAGGCTCGGTCTCTCGTTCAACATGATGAAACGAGGTTCTTGTCAATTTTGCTTCTTCACAAACTTGACATTAATAGCTGGAATTTATATTGCATTTTGGTGTAAATTCTAGATTAATTAATTTTTGCAATGTATGAAAGTTTACAGGCCATATGTTAGAAGATTCAATAATATTAGTAAAAGATTCACTTTTATTTATATCAGTGCGTGGTACAATAGTGGTTGCATTTGCTTTAAACAAACCATCACACACATATACTCTTCCAACATACACTCCCTTCTTGGAAAGTACAAATTTATCATCTTTAAAGATTAATTTGAAACAATGCTTGCTTAGCGTATTTCTGGAACATGGAGAACATCATTAGTTCCTTTCCAAAAGTCAGTTTCAACACAACTTTTCCTTTGCCTTCTACCTTTGAAGTAGATGAATGGCCTATAAATGTTTGTTCATCAGCATTTGCTGTTTTGTATTTTTCTGTTCAACCATCAGGTTTCAATTCCTTTTTAAATATCCATTTATTACCTAAGGTCTTACACCCTTGAGGTAAATTGACCAATTCCCATGTATGATTGGACATAATGGTTCAATCTTATTGTTAATCGCCTCCTTACAACAAGGGGCATCGCTGGAAGACACATCTTGTTTGTATGTCAATGGATCATCTTCTAACACAAAGGTATAGAAGTTCGGTCAAAGGTTTTTAAAGGTATTTGACCTTTTTTTTTGGTTCCTCCACTTGCTGCTCAGCACTACTTTGCTGAGTTTTATTTTGTTCAGTATTCTCAAGAGAATAAGGAACTCCATCCTCCCTTGGTCTCTTTGTTTCAAGGGGAATATATGTTCGAAAAATCTAGCAATTCTCGACTCAGTGATGGTATTTTCATGAATATCATCAATTTCAGATTTGTGTATCAAAAATCGGTATATAGCACTGTTTAGTGCATATCCAATGAATACACAATCAATTGTTTTTGGTCCAATTTCGACCTTCTTTGGTTTTGGTACCTCTACTTTGGCAAAACACCCCCACATTTTTAAGTAATTTTAGGATGGTGGTTTGTTTTTCCAAAGTTCATGAGGAGACTTAGAAGTTTTCTTTTGGGGTATTTTATTTAAAATATGATTTCCCGAAAGAATAGCTTCTCCCCAAAAGTTATCTGGCAAGCCAGAAACTAACCATAAAGCATACATTAGAGAGCCCCAATTTGACATCAATAAAATATTATGTCATGGACTCCAAGAGTCCCAAGGAGCTAGGCGCAATTTGACATCAATATAATATTGTGTCTTGGCTTAGCCACATCTGTTTACAAGCCCCTTTCTCCTTTATTTATATAAGCATATAGAGAGGTGGGTACTCATATTTCATAATGTGGGACTTTTGTTTGCTTTCCTCTTTCCATTTTGTTTTTCATTTTCTTGTTGAGTTGATTATCAACTTCCTTTTTGTATTGTTTAAGCACATCAAATGCTAACATTATCCAAAAAAAATTTTTTGCAAGCTACATGGAAATATTGAAAAGTCAAACCATGGAAAGCAAGCCAAAAAGGCAATTTCATAATATAATTCATACCGTTCACACAACTATTTGAATATGCTAAACATGTTACATGCCCAAATGATTTATTAAACAGACTTTTAAAGCATATGAATATGAAGAGTCAGATGTCATCTAGCAACATAAGAATTTCATATTTAATTCACACGTGTTACGAATTTCAGAAGAAGAAAAGTCTGATAATGTATATGTGTGACCTTTAAACGATGAAGTGTTTGAATATAAATGAATCATTTGATACTTGAAGATGTTTGCAAGGACTAATTCAAAGGGGAAAAAATGAATTTTAAGAAAATCAGTACAATCCAAACAAATTCAATGTATCTTAAGATTCAAACGTTTCAATAATTCACGTCTTAAACAAAAACAAAGATTTCTCAATAGAATTAACCATGAGTGGCTCTGATACCACTCGTTGGAAATACAATGCTTTTAGATCTGAACATGAAACTCGGGTTGATTTAATCTGAAGCAACAGCAAAACATACCTGAGTCTATAGCATATGTTCAAACAAGTAAAATATTGTTTTAAGATTGTTAGAAAGTTTTATAAATACATGATTGTGTTATAAAGTTATATCTTTTGTCAATACATGATTGTATTGCAATTTAAATAGTAACAACAATCAATGTTGCTCAAGAATTATGCAACAATTGTTACGTCAAACTGTGTTTACAATAATCACAGAAAGCGTAACCGATTTGTGCACTAGATTGTAGATAAACATAAAGAATTATGTTTTAGTAATGTCTGAGTCCAGAAATTTTTCTATTTCCTTAAAACAATATTGCCGTCGTATGCACCAATTGACGTAGTTGCAATTTGTTTCCCAGGATAAAACGGACCAACTCCGTTGCGTAGTGCCAGCAAACGGAGCTCTGACGAACTGAAGTTGACTGTAGAAACTAGATCGTAGAATTACTTTGAAGAAGAAGAGGAAATAATGCGACATAAAAAGTGATTTTTGTCTTGTTTTGGGCAGTGTACTTACAGGCAAGGAGAAGTGCCTGGTCACATGCATTAGTAACCGCCAGAATAGGAAAGGTTGAGACCCTTTAACCACTCGGTTATTAATATGCGTACATTGAGAATTCAAATGGTTGTACTCATTCAGCTAAAAGACATTCATTTCGAATTCTGGACTGAAAGGACACACGTTTAAAATTCCGAGAAAAATATTCTCGCGTTAGTGCACTAGCTCAATCAGCAACCATCGGCCATAACCAATCCCAAGACACCAAGAGACCCAAGGCCCAAGGCCCTTATCTTTGATATTTTAATGTATTATTATGTCATGGCCAAGCCCACATCCTCATATCATCCCTCTCCTTTCTATTTTACGTAAGCATATTTGGCTTCTAATATATTAGGAGAGATTGTGCTAATAATTCTATGATGTGGAACTTTAAATGTTGTTGTCTCTTCTTCTTCTTCCCACTTTCCGCTTTCTTTGCTCATTCATTTCCAACAGTTATAATTTCAGTTCGATTGTTGTACGGTAAAACTAATCGTTAGCTCGATTGTTCTCCAGATCGTTCTCCAATCCATTTGAGACGCTTGCCTACGAAGTCGAAGGTCAAATCGGTGGAATCGGTGGAATTCAGAGATCGAAATCGTTGAAGAGCGAATAGGTTTGATTTCTACTCTTTTTTGTTTGTAATTCATGTGTTTTCAGACATCTACCTACAAGTGATATCTGCATGTTAAATTTGTTAATTATGTATCTGAATAACATTGATTCTCTGCTAAACACCTTATGCATGTTGAAAAATAACATGCAAATGGCAACCTACATGATTAGTAGTAGGCCCTACAGTAGAAAATGCGATATTTATATCTTTAATGTTTCCTTGGGAGATATATTATCTTAATATACCATCTTAGTTGACATCTGCAGTCCATCGCCACCCAAGTTGATATAAAATCGAACTTTTGAGATATGAATTGGATCGGATTGGATCACATAATTAAAATAAAGCTATATTTTGTAAAAGCAAATTTTCCTCTTTTACAAACTACTTATAGTAAATAATTTTAAAACTATCTTGACTATTCGAACCTTATAACTATTTCATGACTATATTGTAATTGTTTTCAACTATAACCATATATATATACACACTATCTTTTAAATTCTAACTTTTATAAATATATTTTATAAATTCAATGTAAGACTTATACTTGTTTTGGAAATTAAGGATTTAATACTATTTTACAACCAAACATATATTTTTCAAATTAATACAATACATTATTTTCGTTGAATATAATTTGTTGTGGGCTATGTTCGCTGTTGCATTCCCATCATTTGGTTACCACTTTGATTTTCGGTTTGGAACACTTGTTATTGGGCTTAGTATATGTATTTAGTCGTTCCATGTTTTGTTGGTCATGAGTCTTGATTTGGTTGTTGTCCACACACACACACACACACACACACACACACACATATATATATATATATATATATATATATATATATATATATATACACACACACACACACGTATGAATGTTGATAAGCACCTTTAGGTTGATAATGAACTACCTTGTCCCCTTTTCGTTGCCAAGCCTTTTGTTGTAATACCCTTATGCATGTTGAAAAAAAAATATGCAAATGGCAACCTGCGTGATTATTAGTAGCCTCTACAATTGAAAATGCGGTATTTATATCTTTAACGTTTACTTGGGAGATATATTATCTTAATATGCCATCTTAGTTGACATCTGTAGTTCGTCGCCACCCAAGTTGATGAATATTGGAATATTTTGTTTTATCAGTATGATACCTTAATTATAAAACCATTTCTTTCAACTAAATAATTTCTTACAGTAAATTTGTGCATTAAGTTTTTGTTGTTAAGGCATTTGTTGCATGTGTGCTTTAATTCCATTCTTATTTTATACAATCTCATTTACCTATGAAAGTATAACCCTTTCAACAAGATTAGATATTTGAAATGTGAAAGAATAAAATAAAGTCACTTATTTCGTATAAAGGATTTTTGAATAATGTTGAAAGAAAGGGTTGTTCAACTATATGAATGGTAAATGATTTCTAAGATAATCATTTTGAAGCTCTTTAAAAATTTATATTATGAGAATGTGAAATTTAGTGAAAGATAAGATATAAGAATTGGTTGTAGTTCAGTGAGATGTAAGTTAAAGAATACACATATGTAAAACTAGCTTGAATAAACTAAGGTAAGATTTTCAGACATATTGTTCGAAATAGTGATCTGTTTCAGTGTTTTGCATACGTTACCAAAACTGAAAGTGGTGCGAGTGAATAATTATTTTATCATTTGTAACAAATTGCACTGAAAAGTGTTAAATTTAAAACATTTGCTCCATTAATTATTGATTAACACATAACAATCTTTTTATATTACATACTAGGAGTGTTATCTACATTCACGATCCCTGTTATATGGAGCACAGCTAACAGAAAAATGATTAGCATATGAAACACATTCCGTTACTTTTGTAGCAAGACCTTTTTCGATGAAGGTGTAGTTCAAATGAGTAGAGAATTTGCATGACCATAATAATTCAAATGTGTTATGAAATTTTGTAATGCTGTTATATTTTTTAATATATGTGTGATTTCCTTTTTTACTTGTTCCTTGTCAAATCAAATATTGTATAGCTTGCATTTGATTCATTCTATTTTGTTGAAACATCCATTTTTTCACTTCGCAATCTTATAGCTAAAAGATGTAACCAAGGTCTGATTAAGTTACAAATTGCAATAGAAATTATAGGGGCTAATTAAATATGTGCATGCATGGGTAGTTTGTTAGATCTAATGTTGTTAATGGATATTTGAAAAAAACAAAACCTCACCAGCATCCATCCATCCGAGAAGCAGATAAATATTCTATCCAAAAAAATGAATTTTGATGTGGATACAAAAGCATCCACACTCGAAAATTACTCAATCAGTTTTTAGTACAGTTACTATTTGTATTTTGTGCATTTTAGTACAATGAAAGATAGTGTTTCACAAATTTGACATTTTATATTATATGCATGTTAACTGCTTAAAACTATTCATTATTATCCATTTTATTTAATATTTCACACTCTTATCATTAATGAGATTGAATAAAACACATGTCAAACCAAGATTTAATGTTCATTTAGCTCGATTAACCGACCATCAATGGATGTAAAATTTATATAATACTTTTCTGTGTTTGCATATACAATTATCCAATTTTCAAAAATAATTTTTGTATGAGGATGCAAATATTTACCTAGAAGGCATTGAATTGCCTATAAAGCAGCAACACAAGCCATTGCAAGCAGCACTGAGAGGCTACAGCAAATGGCATTGTGCTGCGAGACAGCACCCAAGGGTGCTGCGAGGTAGCACCGCCAAGGCTGCTGCTACCCTTCAAAATGTAGGAATCTTATCCACCGACCATCTTTTCTTTAGGTTTCGACGTTAGAGGATTATCAAGATGGGAAAAAGATGGATCCACCTACCAAGGTTTTGTTAGTTTTGATTTTCAATTTTAAATATGTTACTATTAGGGTTGATTACCAATCTCTTTATGTGTCATAGAATGTATGAAGAATATAGGCAAGTTGTTCGGAAGTTTGTTTATGAGCATGCAGAACGGAAGGGAAATCCAGAAAAAATTATTTTCCTTTGTATAAAATGTAGGAATCTTATCCGCCAATCACCAAGGGTTGTTGTATCACATTTGGTTTGTTTTGGAATTGACCCGACGTATGATGTATGAATTTTTCATGGGGAGGCACGCCCATCAGAAAGTGAAAGAGATGAAGTGACAGATACATATAGAATGTATTTAGACACACAAATATGTGACGAGATGAAAGATCATGCTAACGTAGAATATGGGGTGGAGTCTAATGTAAGACATGAGGTGGAGTCTAATGTAAGACATGGACTGTAGTCTAATGTAAGACATGGGGTGGAGATTAAGGAGATTATAGACAATTTCGAAATTCCTTTGTACCCTGGTTGTGCAAGCCACAAAGCTCTAAATGGTATATCTAACATAGCATTTACAGAACTTCTTAAATTTCTAAAAGATATGCTTCCTATGGAAAACACACTTCCTGATTCGACGTATGCAACAAAGAATATGCTGAAATCATTTGGTTTAGGCTATAGACCAGTACATGCATGTGTAAATGATTGTTGTCTTTTTAGAAAAGAGCTTGCACATAGTGGTTCTTGTCCGAAATATGGAAAATCACGTTGGGAAAAAAACAAGAAAAAGAAGATGGAAAGCAAGCCAAAGTAGCTGCAAAGGACTTGAGATACTTTCCAATAATACCAAGACTGAAATGAATGTTTATGTCCACGGAAACATCAAAGCAATTAAGATGGCATAACGATCATAAGAGTGAAGATGGTAAAATATGTCATCCAGTAGATTCTTCTCAGTGGGCTACAATTGATAGGACATATCTTTCCTTTGCATCCGATCCATGAAATTTACGGCCTGCTCTTGCAAGTGATGGCTTTTATCACTTTGAGAATTGAAACCGTAAATATAGTTGTTGGCCAGTATTTCTTGTTGCGTACAACTTTTCTCCGTTGCTTTGTATGCACAAAGATAATATGATGTTATCTTTATTAATTCCTGGGCCACGACAACTAAGGAATGATATTGATGTGTATTTACAACCACTTATTGACGATTTGAAGAAATTATGGAATAAAGAGGTGAAGGCATATGATGCATACACTCGTAATGAATTTAGATTAAGTGCAATTCTAATATGGACGATAAGTGACTTTTAAGCATATGAAAATTTATCTGGTTGCACCATAAACGGTAAGAGGGCTTGTCCTATTTTTGGTGTTAATACATGCTCAATATGGTTACCATTTAGTAAGAAGTGTGCATATTTAGGCCATAGGCGATTCCTTGATCCTAATCATAAATATCGCCAACGAAAAAGCTTGTTTGATGGAACCATAGAGAAAAGACGAAGGCCTCCAATACAAACCGGTGATCAAGTCTTTGATATTGTTAAAGATATTTGCAATGATTGGGGGAAAAATCAAATGAGGAAGAAAAAGAAATAAGGAAAAGAAAAAGGGGAGATGAGAAGAAAAAGGGAAGTCAAATATGGAAAAAGAAGTCTATTTTCTTTGATTTGCCTTACCCTTTTTTTCTATTAATAATCAATACTTTATTATTAGTTATGTATAGTCTATATTTTCTTAGGTACTTCCTTTACGTCACAATTTAGACGTAATGCATGTTAAAAAAATATTGGTGAAAGTGTTCTTGGTAGGTTATTTGATATTAAAGGGAAATCAAAAGATGACATTAACTCACGTTGAGATCTAGAAGTACTGGGTATTAGGAAAAGTTACATCCTATAACAAGGGAAGCAAAGCATTACTTCCAGCTGCTCCATGCACCTTAACTAATCCAGAAAAGGAGATATTTTACAATAGAATGAGGGATTTGAAAGTACCTGATGGGTATAGCTCAGATATTGGAAAATATTTTGCAAAAGAAAAAAAATTCAAGTCTGAAGGCCCATGATTATCATGTGTTGATGCAACAATTGTTGTTTGTATCACTGAGAGGACTTCTACCTAAACGGACAAGGAATGCATTACTACGACTGTGTTCTTTTTACAATGACGTTTGCCAAAGAGTGCTAGATAAAGATAAATTAGAATGCATTGAGAATCAGGTCGCATTAACACTATGCGATCTTAAGAGATATTTTCCTCCTCCTTTTTTTTGATATCGTGATTCACTTAACAATACATTTAGCCAGGGAAGCAAGAATTTGCAGACCAATACAATATCGATGGGCGTATCCATTTGATAGGTAAAATTTGGTATTAGTGCTTACAGTAATTAATAATATATGTATGCATATTCATTATAGGTATATGAGAGCATTGAAGGGGTATGTTAAAAATCAAGCATGGCCCGAAGGGTGCATAACTGAGCGCTATTCTGCTGATGAATGCATGAAATATTGTGCTGAATACATTGACAGTGCATTAGAAGTCGGACAAAGGAAAAATAGGAATGAAGTGGAACAAGTGATTCCATACTCGAGGGGCGTCCTATTTCCAAAGGAAAACCTATGGTAGTTACTAAGGAGGTGATTGATGCTGCTCATCGGTATGTATTGTTTAATACCGAGGAAGCGGAGCCTTATATAAAATAAGCATTAATTGAGTTTAATTATTTTGTGTGAAATAAATTAGATTTTGACTTGTATGTTTACATATATAGGATGCACAACTAGGAGCTGAAACGTTTACATTCCCATCTTTCGCTAGATGATTTGGAACTTTCAAAGCAGCATTCAGAGACTTTTAATCATTGGTTTAGAAATAAGGTTAACAATGTTATACATCTTTTATGACGGATAAGTTCGACATAGAAGTATATGTTATATGATTAGTCTTTATATAATCTTATGCATTTCCAGGTTTACGATGATAGAAAAACATCTGATGTTAGCAAACTATTGATTTGGCTTTCACATGGACCTCGCCATCAGGTTATATCTTATACTGGCTATATAATTAATGGTCTCCGTTTTCATACTAGAGATAATGACAAATCTACACAAAATAGTGGTGTTTCCATTGAGGCAAATATTGTTCGCTTAGATGGATCCATTGAGAAAGTGATATATTACAGTGTTTTAAATGAGATTTTGTTGTTAGACTATCGTCAGCTTCAAATTACTCTACTTAAGTGTGATTGGGCAAATATTTATCGTGGAGTTAAGGTTGAAGATGGGTTTATGTTAATCAATTTACATCAGTTCCCAAATCAATTTGCTAGCGATCCTTTCATCTTGGAAATGCAAGCCGTACAAGTGTTCTTTTATAGAGAAAGTAGTTCTTCAAATTGGTATGTTGTGCTAAAAGCGCCTCCTAGAGGTTTTCATGAGTTGGAAACGTATGATGAGGAGGATGAATCAACTAGCAAACCGGTAGATGAGTCAACTAGCAAACCGGTAGATGAGTCACTATTTGATGATAAAGATATCGATGATGGAGATGAAAGTTATATAAGAAATGATTGTGATGGTACTTTGGTATGATATACACATCCTTTATTAATGATTGTGTCAAAACATAGATGTATAACAATATAATCACAAAATTACCATATAATCAAAATATTGTATGATATAAGTAATGCCCCGAAATTTCCGGACCAGTCAAAATTACTGAAAACCCCGTTCGTCCAAAAACGAACAATGATAGTTACCATTCTATTTTATAAATATGAACAACATCACTAAATGCACTGGATATAATTTAAATAAATACCGCTTATCTAATTAACCGTTTGTGCTTAAATATGAATTAAACACAATTACTGTAAATCTACGATTGTGCAACTCTAATGAGGTGGACATCAATATTCATTCTTGCAAACTTGATGAACATGTAGCATGTCTTAAATATGAAAATGCATCAACATAAGACGAAATATCAACTAATAAACTGAAAAATATTTCATTAATAAAGCAGATGCATCACTATCCCCATATGACTACCTACGTACCTTTATCTAGTTGGGTAAGCAATTAGATACAGGATCAAGCCAACGTAGTTCTTCTTCACAAAAAAAAAACATTTATTTTCAATATTTACTTCCAAAAAACTCTTTATATCATGTAAGGGTAAATACCTTTTGTAAATACTCATTTTGAAAGACATCTATATATCACTTGTAGAACTTTCTTTCAAAAGATAAAATCTTTTATTATAAGTACTAATCATCTTCTTTATGCAAAAACTTCTTCATAAACAAAACTCAAACCACCTTGATATTTCTCTAATATATATTTGGAAAGATCTTCAAAGATTGAATTGAAATAGTTAAGTTCAACGCCATTCATTATCTCGTTAAAATACAACCAATTCATACCTCGCTTAAAATAATAATCATATCTTGTTTAAACACATACTATTCATGCCTCGATTAAATAGTATTAGTACCTCATTTGAACACTAATCATACCTCATTTGCCTCGATTAAACAATATTCATACCTCGTTTACACACTACTCATACTTCGTTTAAACACATACTATTCATGCCTCGATTAAACAGTATTAATACCTCGTTTACACACTATTCATACCTCGTTTAAACACTATTTAAACACTAATCATACCTCGGTTAACTATGCACTATTCATACCTCATTTAAGCACTAGTCATAAATGTCTTCAATCATCAGTCGTATATGTTGATTGCTTGTCGAAGCAACCATTGCAACCAATATAGTCTGTTAAAGTTATAGGCATCTTTAAATTAATAGACAAGCTTATCAAATAATAATAGATTAGATGATAATTATACTTATAGTATTCCTTGCTATCTTCATGCAAAAGTCTTGTAGAACATCACATAGTACTTATAATCACTCCCAAGTAATCAATTATATTCCTCAAATCATCGAAGTTTGTCAACCTTCCTTGTTCTAAATTTTGACATGTTTTGACTCGCTTTTACTTTGATTTAACATGCTCGATTTGCGTCAGCTTGTTTATGATACTACAAGGAAGCTCGAGTCCAAATTTTGAGAGGATTTGGAATAGTTTACCATGGTTTTATACTCAAAACATCTACAACAACATTTCTGTCATGCTATGAAAAGTTCTGCTCATTTTAAAATATTTCATAGTCACTTCAAAGAAAAGACAACACTTCCAGAAAGGCTGTGGCAAGTTCTGGGTGGTTTATGATGATTTTAGACTAAAAACAGCTTACTACAGCGTTTCTGGAACGCTATGAAAAGTTATGGATGGTTTTTAATCATCTACAGCGTTTTAGGCGTGCTATGAAAAGTTCTGGGTTGTTCATAATGATTTTAGGTTCAAATCAACTACTGCAGCGCTTCTGGGCTCTATAAAAAAGTTCTGCTTGGTTCCGTACTTCATAAATAGAAAAGATAGCGTTTCAGAGTGCTATAAAAAGTTATGAAAATCAGGTTTTAGCCTGTTTTTGGACAAAATGTGTGACAGTGTTTCTCTATGCTAAAAATAGATTTTGACTCCAATTTTTTTTACAATAAGACGCTTTCTTTGTATACTCAATTATCATCAAAAGAAAGCCTCAAAATCATTTACTAATTTAATATAAAAAATCAAACATCATGATGCATTTTTAACATGTCCATTTCGGGCTGATTTTTACCTTACTTTGCATCCAGTTTTCGGGTATGCAAAATGCCGAATTAGAAAAAAATGCATAGGTGAAAGTTGTAGCCCTTTGAATTAACTTTTTAGATTGATAGAGAAGTCAAAATTTCACTAACAATTGCAAAAGTTATGCCCAAAATATCGAACGTCATTTTAAAGGGTTCAAGTCCAATTGTTCATTCATAAATTTCTCAACTTTTCTTCAAAATATGAAATGAATACACGAGCTTAAATAATTCTACTCACCTTAGACTTGAAAATTGAACTTGTATTCCTTCTCTTGTCTTCTCCTAAACCTCTTTTTTTGCTTATCTTAGTTTTCATTTGTGAATGCATGATATGAAATGAATCCTTATGTAACAACCCGAATTTCGACAGGCCGATTTTTTTTCAAAATTCCAATATATCGAAATTCAAGTTGTTATGCTCTGGTATCCTGCAGAAAAGACAGAGACATAAAACATGTCAGAGCTCAGAAAATATCTCACAGAAGAATGAAAAATATATAATATAATCGAAATATAGCCTTATTGTATTAATAATGCTGCCTAACTAGTACCTAAGGCTATCATGTCTCTGCCACAAATCTAACTTGCGAGTATGTTATGAGGAGAGGTTAGAACACAAGTTCTGGTGACTGGATTTAAATTATACACTTTGGATAATCCTACATATACCGTTCAATCATATTTTCTTATTTACTAGGTTACTTTGGTTAACAACACTCAAGTCTTACACACAGGTCGTACCCATTTACTTCCCAATGGATTAACCTAATATAGTATATATGTAGCTACTCCTCAATACTGAGGTACACCCTGTGGTGCCCTACTCGCACGGTCTCCACCGTAATGCCGCAGAAAGGAACGTAGTCCCTCATCCTACGCCGGAGTGACGTACGGATCTCTACAAAACAATTTTACGTTCCGCTTATATCTGTCACTACTATACTATGTAAGCGTACGAACTTCCATCGTCAATCGAATTGGATTTCATACCGGAATAATGCCCTCAAGTCTACGATACACCACCTAGAGCCGACATGCATGTCCATATACGTATCATCAATTGTAGTTTGATGCCTTAACCAAACATCCTCTAATGTGCTCCGAGTCCCGTGGCAGGGCGATACAAGAAACACGAAACTAGGTCGGGAGCTTTTCCATATCTGTACAGGCCCGTCTTTAAGAGCCTCTATATACATACCTAGGGTCTGTTTTCACGGTGGCAATGGCCCCACCCCGGCCCCTCCCTGAACTAGTAAAGACTACAAGAGCTAAACGACTGCCCCTAAAAAAACAATCTAAACATCCATTTGACGTCTTACCTCAACCACCAAACCCCGATAGTGAATTGTGAATGGTCTATTGGTTTTAGCTCTAGTCTTTCCGCATTCCACTGGCTGCCGATGATAGGTATCTAACGATCTACTATCCTTGTTGGTCTTAACCCTTCGCCTCCCCATTGAGGCAACCACCGAATCACCCTAGTGTCACCGCGTCATAGCATTCTGACTGCATAGCTACTTCTGCAGTCAAGGCCCACCCACCTCGTAGTTACGCACAGACCCAACCCTATAAGCATAGCCTAAGCATCTGCCACCGCACAGAGGACAACTAAGAGCACCTTACGTATCTCAGGAAGCCACATGCTTTCCCTTCCAGTCCTTCGGAGCCGTCAGAACAATCAGATGAATGTGCGCTCCTCTCGTGCCTTATAATACCACCATAATCCACGCCGTTGGGTTATTCACCCTCAAACGTGCGGACTGGTCCAAGCGCCTCCCTTTAATATATTGTTAGACCCTATGTCTAAACATTCTTTTACGCAGTTGCCTTACCTCATTAGGTTTCCATTTAACTTGGTTATTCCCATTCACATTGAATTCTTAATCAAGTTACCAAATTCCTCTTGCGTATTAATTCCGGTTATATAACTTAACCCATTAAGTTTATTAATAAGCCTACAACATCTTATTCTCTATATTGTGGCCCAAGGTCTGTAATCCACAATCTCTTTTATATTCTTGCTTGATTTCAACATTACAATAACATGTTCTACTTAATATGTAGTTAAGTATATCTCAATTCACATGTTTTCTAATTAACATGTCACTTACCATTTAGGATTAAATATAAATTATTTCATTTTATAAGTTTCCTCATCCTTTCACATTTAATCATAAATTCAATTAACACCGTCACTACAACTTATCGTTGTTTACTTATTAACTTAGTTCTCTTAACTAGGGTCCATTAATAAGTTTCTCTACCCATTTATTATAACCTATATTATAATTTCCTCTTGTCCCTAGGACAAGTCTAAACATGTTATTCTTATCGGCGAGTTTTAGACTTCCAAATTTATAGATTACTTAACTTATAATTAAGTACAACTTCCTATATTTCATAAAATTACCCCCTTTTCTCAACTGGTTTCAGGCTTTCGCCATTTACTGATAATTAATTTACAATTAAGTGTCCCTTATCTCATTTCACCAGTTATCCCATTTCCTTACTAGTTCATTATAGCCTAATTTATAATATTCACTTGTCCCTAGGACAAGTCTAACTATTTTACAACATTCTTGTTAATGTTATTTATTTATAATAGGTTATTATCATTCCCCGTTTAAACCATTTACTATTGTAAACCATTATTCTTCATTCACTGTAATATATATTCCTTATTAAGGAAAATACTTCATGCACCTTATCAGTTTGATAGAAGGAATCAGTGATTTATTTTCATAACGTATTCCCATCTAAATCCGTGGTAGCAAGTAATTTCTTTACTTTGCTTTATTTACTGTATCTTACTTGCAACAACGTTCTCAGAAATAGGTCATTTAGGGAAATACATCACTTTTCCTTCACATTGCACTAACTCAGTGGGTTACATCCCTTTCTTTCTTATTTTCTGAGTTAGACACCTAATTACCATCATTGCCATTTATTCATATCTTGTATTATATAATATATATATATATATATATGTATATGTATATGCACTAGACCTCTCACATTAAGCCTACACTTGTGGACGCTGGATTTGTCGGGCGGGTCCGGACAGACTTCTACCACAAGTTGACTTAACCTCGTGTCTTAACACCATTACATGTTTCAATTATGCACTTAGACCCCTCACATTAGATTTACCACTTGTGAATGCTGGATATGCCGGGCAATTCCGGGCAGACTTCTATCACAAGTGCAATCTAACCTCGTCTCTAAGAGAGTTACAATGTCAAATTACTGTGAATCTAGGTATGTTTGTTCTTTAACAGTTATTCCTAATTCATGTAAATTTTTAGGCATATAGTCCTTTTTACTGTAACCTAGTTTACAATAATCTAATTTACATGTCGTCCAATTATGCCTATATATTGTCTCATGTTCTTTTTAACATATGTTTAATTCTATTTTGACATGTAAACATTCAATCGGGTAATTATTCAAATCCAACAAGTTAAACATGTCGTTTACCCAATAATATGCCACAAGTGAATTATATAATTAAACAACAGTAGTCATTGCCCATATTCTAATAAGTTTATTCAACATGTAATCATTCCAACACTTTAACTAATTCAACGTATGAATTATTCATATTAACATCTCAGCTTGTTATAACAATAATTTATAATTAATCTGGAAATTTCATAATTAATAAAAGAGGAATGCTAAACGATAACATATTATTATCTAAAGGCTATAGCTTAAACCCACTCATCTCGTACACTTTCCCAATTTTGGATCTGATCTAGTTTTAACATCCATGGTTTTTCCTCTTAATCAGATTCACAACCTAATGACCATGGATTTATTATTTTCATTAAAAGTGAAGGGAAAGAAAGAGGAAGGATTTGAATAGATTCGATCTATAAATTTACCTTACTTTGATTGGATCTAAGAAATAGAAGAGTAATTGCAGAGGTCGAATGCAAATCTCTGAACCAATGTTGAAGAAGAAAAAGGCTAGATCAAACTACATTGGAGCAGCACATGTCGTCGCCATTGAATTAGATGAATAAAACAATGGGTCTCGGGTCCTATTTATAACCTAGAATCAACGAATTTGGTCAAGAAAGGTGTCCACGCTCATAAAAATGTATTCTGCCTCGGATCTGACAAACTTAATAACTTCTTCATATGATGTCCGTTTTACGCAAACCAAGTGTTTATCTTGACCAGAATTTCGAGACGGACGCAATGGCGCACTCTGTTTTACTTAATTCTGAATTTTTATTTAAGTTATTCTTGTTTTATTATCTTGAGTTAAAAATGTGGGGTGTTACATTCTTCCACCCTTAGGAAATTTCTTCCCCGGAATTTGATAAGGGTAAAATCAAAACCCCTCGCATAATATACATCCATCATGTGTGCATCCAATTTTTGCAAACATCGTGCACTTGCGCAAAGTGAAATACAACATAATAATGCATGTATGCCTAAGCGGTACCTCTTATGTGTATTCAAATTTTTCAAAAATCTTTTTAAAACATGATGCTCATATCCTAGATATACTGGCAGTTCTACATGAATGCAATATTTTGAAAATCAAAATATACTTTCATCTAAGTTTTCCCACTCTCTTACTGAGTAAGAGCGTAGTTCATCCAATTGTTGCATCCATATCCTACCAACCAACTTTATTTTTTCGAATTTCAAAAAAATCTAATTTTCTAAATTTGACTTCTTATGTTACTAAAAGGTGGAAAATGGAAAATTTCACATCTTCCGTTTTTCTTTTATATACCTTTTTCCAACCGTACTTGGATTTTATGGAACTATTTATAAAGATTCTCCTATTTTCATATCCAAGCACTGCCCACATAAGAAAATTTTCTTTTGTTACTGATTTTCTTTTTCGTCTTATCTTGGAAATGTTTATCTTTATCCATCTTTTCTTATAACTTATCATGTTTGTTGCTTTACTGAATTTGTTGTTTCCTTTTTAGTTGTACCTTTTCTCTTTTCTTATCCTATTTAATCATCTGATCTTAGTTTAAATTTAAATAAGCTTCTAGTCTTTCAACTAAAACAGGAGAACAAACACCCTACACAACTACTACGAAGGGCCAGGAATCTCGGGACTATGTCCTCCTCAGACAGAAAAGTCCAAACTATGGGATCCACGATAGGTTTAGGTGTTACCCTAACCACCCAACAAGAATAAAATAACGGAATGATCCCAACTGAAATGCAATAATGGTTTTTATCCCTAACATGAAAATTAGCAATAGGATCTAAACATTTACTTGCCCTTTTTGTATACAGTGGTCGCCACTCGTCCTAGCTGTGTACCGACAATTATTTCAAGCAAAATACTAGGCTTTTCAATGCTTACGCGTTCTACGGTCGCCATTTACTTTATCGCCTCAAAACTTTTCCCGTCTTCCCTTGGCTCTAATCCTTACCTACTCCATAATTTTGAAACACGGTTTGGCCTTTTTCATTTAAACTTCCTTCCAAAAATCAAGAAATGTCAAAACCTTATTTTCCGCATGAAAACTTTCTCTTGCCAAACCATAAAAACATGCCATCTTAAAAAAAAAATCATTTTTTTTTCAAATCACAAAACTAGAGTTGATACGGACAACTATTTCTAAATCAGGTTTATGACTTGTTCTTACCTATAAGGTTGGTTCTGTCTCTTACTACAAGGTGCAAACATTTTCTCTATTCTTATAACTCATTTTGTCCACCCAACAAAACTTCCTCTTTTAAACAATTTATCAAAAATGATTGTCAAAAGAATAGAAACTTCAAAACTTCCATTATTGAAGGTTCTTGTATGAAATATGACAAGAAAACTAGCGAGTTATACATCCTCTATAATATGCACCTTTTATTGAGAGAATTTTACTTTAGATAAAGTTTTCGAAAGAAGTCACTATTTATAGAATATACCCCATTTTACTTCAAAAACCAATATGTATACTTTACATATTTAAAACTATAACTTTTAAGATTATAACTTGAAAACACCATAAACCATTTTCTTGAAAACTTTTATAATTTCAAATTCTTAAAAGTTAACAATGGGGCTAGACTCAAAGCGGGTTTCCAATTTTCTAGGCTTTCCTAGACACTCCCCATGGTCAATTCTCTCAACTATATATATTCCTAATCCATTTTTCTCTCTTCAACCTTTTCCAATGTATAAGGTTTTACCGCCAAATCCACCAATTCGAAATACCAACATATCGAATATCTATGTCTTCCATAAAATGTATATTGTACACTTCCCACCCAAACTTCCTAAGGATCTCAAATTTTCATATTCATTCCTTTAGTGTACAAAACAAACATTCCATTTGTTACCATATTATATTCTTTCTATTTAGGGGTTTCTCTCTGGATCTAGGTATATATATAATATATTTATATTTTTTAAAAAAAATACAAGTACGTTCACTCACTATTTCTACAGGAATCCTAAACCTAAGCTCTGATAACAGATGTAACAAACCGAATTTCGACAGACCGATTTTTTTTCAAAATTCCAATCTATCGAAACTCAATTTGTTGTGCTCTGGTATCCTGCAGAAAAGACAAAGACATAAAACATGTCAGAGTTCAAAAAATATCTCACAGCGGAATGGACAAAATATAATATAATCAAAATATAACCTTACCGTATTAGTAATACTGCCTAACCAGTACCCAAGGCTATCATGTCCCTGCCACAAATCTAACCTACGAGTATGTCTTGAGGAGGGGGTCAGAACACAAGTTCTGAGGACTGGATTTAAATTATATACTTTGGGTAATCCGACATATACCATTCAAACATATTTCCTTATTTATTAGGTTACTTGGGTTGACAACACTCAAGGCTTACACACACATCGTACCCATTTGCTTATCAGTGGATTAACCTTATATACAATATATGTAGCTACCTCGTAATACTGAGGTATACCCCGTGGTACCCCACTCGCATGGTCTCCACCGTAATGACACAGAAAGTAACGTAGTCCCTCATCCTACGCCGGAGTGACGTACGAATCTCTACATAACAATCTTACGTTCCACATATATATGTCATTACTATGCTACGTAAGCGTACGGACGGCCATCGTCGATTGAATCACATTCCATACCAGAATAATGCCCTCAAGTCTACGATACACTACCCAGAGCCGACATGCATGTATCTAAACTGTCCCATATACATATCATCAATTGTAGCTCGATGCCTTAACCGCACATCCTCTAATGTGCACCGAGTCACGTGGCAGGGCGATACAAGAAACACAGAACTTGGTTGGGAGCTTTTCAATATCTGTACAGGCCCGTCTTTAAGAGCCTCCATATACAGATATACCTAGGGACTGTTTTCACGGTGGCTGTAGCCCCAACCCAGCCCCTCCCTCAACTAGTAAAGACCATAAGAGCTAAACGACTGCCTCTAAAGAAAACAATATAAACATCCATTTAGCATCTTCCCTCAGCCACCGTACCTCGATAGTGAAAGGTGAATGGTCTATTGGTTTTAGCTTTAGTCTTTCCGCATTCCACTGGCTGCCGATGACGGGTATCCGACAATCTACTATCCTTGTTGGTCGTGCCCTTTGCCTCCCCATTGAGGCAACCGCCGAATCACCCTAGTGTCATCGCGTCATAGCATTCAGACTGCATAGCTACTTTTGCAGTCAAGGTCCACCCACCTATTAGTCACGTGCATACCCAACCCCTGCGAGCACAACCTAATCATTTGTCACCACACATAGTACTACTAGGAGCATCTTACGTATCTCAGAAAGCCGTGTGCTTCCCTTTCTAGTCCTTCGGAGCCATCAGAACAATCAGATGAATGTGCGCTCCCTTCGTGCCTTATAACACCATGATGATCTACCCAGTTTGGTTATTCACCCTCAAACATGCGGACTGGTTCAAGAGCCTCCCGTTAATATATTGTTAGACCCTATGTCTAAACATTCCTTTACACGTTTTCCTTACCTCATTAGGTTTCCATTTAGTTTGGTTATACCCATTCACATTGAATTCTTAATCAAGTTACCAAGTTCCTCTTGCTTATCAGTTCCAGTTATATAACTTAACCCATTAAGATATTAATAAGCCCACAACATGTTATTCTCTAGATTGTGGCCCAAGGTCTGTAATCCACAATCTCTTTTATATTCTTGCTTGATTTCATCATTACAATAACATGTTCTACTTAATATGTAACTAAGTATATCTCAATTCACATGTTTTCTAATTAACATGTCACTTACCATTTATGATTAAATATAACTTATTTCATTTTATAAGTTTCCTCATCCTTTCACATTTAATCATAAATTCAATTTACACCATCACTACAACTTATCGGTGTTTACTTGTTAACTTAGTTCTCTTAACTAAGGTCCATTAATAAGTTTCTCTACCCATTTATTATAACCTATATCATAATTTCCTCTTGTCCTTAGGACAAGTCTAAACATGTTATTCTTATTGGCGGGTTTCAAACTTCCAAATTTACAGATTACTTAACTTATAATTAAGTACAACTTCTTATATTTCATAAATTTTCCCCCTTTTCTCAACTGGTTTCAGGCTTTCCCCATTTACTGATTACTTAATTTACAATTAAGTGTCCCTTATCTCATTTCACCAGTTATCCCATTTCCTTACTAGTTTATTATAACCTAAGTTATAATATTCACTTGTCCTTAGGACACGTCTACCTATTATACAACATTCTTGTTAATGTTATTTATTTATAATAGGTTATTATCATTCCCCGTTTAAACCATTTACTGTTGTAAACCATTATTCTTCATTCAATATAATATATATTCCTTACTAAGGAAAACACTTTATGCACCTTATCAATTTGATAGAAGGAATCAGTGATTTATTTTCATAACGTATTCCCATCTAAATCCGTGGTAGCAAGTAATTTCTTTACTTTAATTTATTTACTGTGGCTTACTTGCAACAACGTTCTCAGAAATAGGTCATTTAGGGAAATACATCACTTTTCCTTCACAACACACTAACTTAGTGAGTTACATCCCTTCCTTTCTTATTTTCCGAGTTAGACATCTTATTAACATCATTTCCATTTATTTATATCTTATTATATTTATATATATATGCACCAGACCTCTCTCATTAAGCCTACACTTGTGGACGCTGGATTTGCCGTGCGGGTCCGGGCAGACTTCTACCACAAGTTGACTTAACCTCGTGTCTTAGGACCATTACATGTTTTAATTATGAACTTAGACCCCTCACATTAGATTTACTACTTGTGAATGCTGGATTTGCCAGGCGGTTCCGAGCAGACTTCTATCACAACTGCAATCTAACCTCGTGTCTAAGAGAGTTACAGTTTCAAATTACTGTGAATCTAGGCATGTTCGTTCTTTAACAGTTATTCCTAATTCATGTAAATTTTTAGGCATATTGTCCTTTTTACTATAATCTACTTTACAGTAATCTAATTTACATGTCATCCAATTATGCCTATATATTGTCGCATGTTCTTTTAAACATATGTTTAATTCTATTTTGACATGAACACATTCAATCGGGTAATTATTCAAATTCAACAAGTTAAACATGTCGCTTACTCAATAATATGCCACAAGTGAATCATTTAATTATAACAACAGTAGTCATTGCCCACATTCTAATAAGTTTATTCAACATGTAATTCATTCCAACACTTTAACTAATTCAACATATGAATTATTCATATTAACATCTCAACTTGTTATAAAAATAATTTATAATTAATCTAGCAATTTCATAATTAATAAAAAGGGGAATGCTAAACGATAACATATTATTATCTAAAAGCTATAGCTTAAACCCACTCACCTCATACGCTTTCCCAATTCTGGATCTGATCCAATTTTAACATCCATGGTTTTTCCTCTTAATCGGATTCACAACCTAATGATCATGGATTTATTATTTTCATTAAAAGAGTAGGGAAAGAAAGAGGAAGAATTTGAAAATATTGGATCTAGAAGTTTACCTTACTTTGATTGGATCTAAGAAATAGAAGAGTAATTGCAGAGGTCGAATCAGAGATCTCTGAATCAGTTTAACTCTTGACTGCTTAAGAAGAAAAAGGTTAGATAAAACTACATTGGAGCAGCACCTTGTCTTCACCATTGAATTAGATGAATAAAACAATTGGTCCAGAGGCCTATTTATAGTCTAGTATTAACGAATTTGGTCAAGAAAGGTGTCCACGTTTAGAAAAATGTATTCTGCCTTGAATCTGACAGGGGGATCGACACCCCTGGGTGGGAAATATGTCGCCTTCCCAAAATTCAAATTTTGAATCGATTTCTGAATTTCTAAACCTTTTTTTGAATTTCTGATCCTAATATATTATATTCTTGCTACGCATGTACAAACTTCAAGCCTTAATAACTTCTTCATACGATTTTCGTTTTACGCAAACCAAGTTTCTATCTTGACCAGAATTTCGAGGCGGACGCAATGGCGCAGTCCATTTTACTTAATTCTAAATATTTAATTAACTTATTCTTATTTTATTATCTTGAGTTAAAAATGCGGGGTGTTCTTTATATAAAAATTTTCAAGGCTAGTTTGGTAATTTAGTTTTGGACATTTGTCCTTAATCATTCATGCAAACCATAAGATGATGACACATGCCTACTTAGGTGTCCTAAGATGTTTCTGTACATGGACACCTAAGAGGTTTATGTGTCCTTATCTCTTTTTTTTCTTTTTCTTTTAGCTTACATGATAAGCTTCTTATTTTAAATTTATATCTTTTAGCTTACATGGTAAGCTTCTCATTTTAAATTTATATATTTTAGCTTACATGATAAGTTTCTTGTAATAACCCGGAAATCCGAGCCAATTTAAAATTTTATTTTGGCAATTTTAATGAATTTTGAATATTTAAAATGAATTATTTTAAATAATAACGACAAAAAATTTATTTTCGACGAGGTTAAAACGAATAAATTTATTTTAATTATATAACAAGCCTGAAATGGCGCGGTAGTTTGAAAATTCGATTCCGAATTTCAAATGAATATACATAATTCAATATAAGTTGGAATTGGACGAAACAAGAAATTAAATCTGTTTGACAATATCTTTCTAACGGATGTAAGAAACTGAGATTTCACATTAGAAGTTGAAAGATATGTCCAGTTTAAAATTCAGAAAAGTCGCTGTGGAATTTATATATATTTTAATATATATAATGGCCTTTGAAAATGGAAATTTTACAAATGACCTCGGTTTTTGATGAAACCACTTTTGTTGGATCCGTGATGTCAAGTTATGGCTAGATTCCAAAATTCATAATTTTCTTAATCAATATGTGAGCGTGGCAAAGGAAAACGTGTTTTGACAGTTACAACTGATTTTAATCGACTGGAAAATAGCCATTTTTCAAACGGTCTTGGAATTTGACTAAATTAGTTTTGTTAGGACCGTATCGTCAATACGAAGCTAGAAAATATTTTTCGAGAATTTGTAGAATCAGTATGTGGCCCCGGTAAATTAAAAAGTACGTTTGAAATTAAAATATAATGATTTATATTTTAAATTTAACGAAACCTGATTGTAATAATAAAATTGGCTCACGAAACATATCCCATTGTGTCCGGAATGGGGGTATTTAGCTAGGGGCGACAGTCGTTGGGTTTGATTTGAAGTTCGAATGTGAAATGTCACATTTAAAACAAGAATATAAATAAAATATTAATATTTAATTTGTATAAAAGGGTAAAACCTAACCCTAATTTCAAAAAAGGGCGCCGCCATCTCGTTTTCAACAAGTGGAATAGCTCGAAACTCTCTCCAAAAATTACGATCAATTCACGCAATTAATTGAAGAACTCCAAAGGGGGAAGTTTAAGAGGGAAGCACGAGCTTTCAATCCCCCATGGCATGATCGAAAACTGTGAAGAAACAAGCTTGAATTTCGAGCAAGAACTCATGCTGTTCGAGGCGTTTTCTGGTGGCCATGGGTGCGTCGAACTCGACGCCGCAGGGAGGCGGAGAAGCTCAGACGACGCCGCTTCAGGTGGACCTAGTTGATCGGACTCCGGTCACTTCTGGGAGGCAGCGACAGTCGATTCCCAAATCGACAGTGGGTTCCAAAAACGTAAAGGGGAGGAGGGTTTTAATTAAAGAAAGGGTAACGCTTTAATTACGTTATTAATTTAATTAAATACGCTATTTTATTGTTCAACGTTTAAAAATCCCTAACTTTTGCATATGAGGTTCAAATCGCGCGAAACTGGATCCGTTGCGATCGTGGGGACAAGGGCTTCACAACAAAACTGACCACGCCCAAAACAGAGCACGTTGGAATTCCAGGCAAATTCAAACCAGAACCGAACCAGAAATTCAGATAAAACTGACGGAGTGGATCCCAAAGTGAGAATTCTCTCACTTTAAATTTTCTGTACACTTATTTATTTTGTTACTGCATATATGAACTGCATCCCGTCGTCCACAGACCATGGACAACTTGTTTGATATTATTCTATGTGAAAATTGATCGTGATGTGAAATGAAATATGTATATATATATTGCAAGTGAAAATATCGTATATATTGAAAGTGAAAACATCGTATATAAAATGAAAGTGAAAATATCGTATATATATTGAAAGTGAAAATATCGTATATATTGAAAGTGAAAATATCGTATATGTTGAAAAGTGAAAATATCGTATATATTGAAAAGTGAAAATATTTTATATATATATATATATATATATATGAAAGGTGGAAATAATATATATATATAAAGTGAAAACGATATATATATGAAATATGAAAACGATATATATATGAAATGTGAAAACGATATACATATGAAATGAAAACGATATATATATGAAATGTGAAAATGATTTGATTGTTAAAAATATAATTTTTAACATATATATACACTGTATAAAATTGTCGTGTATATGGAATATTCAATTTTGATTAGAAGTTGAAATCATTTTGAAAACGAATTTAAAACGATTTATAAAATACATTTTGAATGGAAATCGACGAAATATATATTATATATATATAATAGCCTGAATAGAACGCGCCGCGCTGCGGCAGTTCACGAATTTCGACCATTAATTTCGAACGGACATTATGGGAGATCCGACCTTCGGATTCTCCTGAAACCAGAATCGTTGGGTTCGTATCGAAAAGGGCTTTCTAATGAATATTGGAGATTTGAAATCTAACGGTTGGATTTGGAATTATGTCGAAATCAAATTTGGAAAAGGTCATTGTAAGTGCAGTTTGATGACCGTTTATGGAAATCGACTGTACGGGCCTTGATAAAATTGTTAAAAATATCGATAATTTGTGTAAAATCATAATAAATGATTTATAAAGAATTGGGATGAAAAATTCCATATTTGAAGAGATAAAAATATATTTTTATCGAAACGAACTAGTTATTAACTAAAAAAATAATCCAATGGTTATAAATAAATAAATTGGATTGGATTTGAATCGAAATCATCTTTGGAATAGTTCGATATTGCATTCCGTGATTATACAGATATTGTGATGGGAATTTGGAAGATATCGATATCGTTATTCCCGATATGATATCTGTTGGTTTCAGGATTTGATGTTGAATATAAGTCGATACTATCTCTATTCAAAACCTTATATTTAATGTCAAATTGGATTGATTGATTGTTTGGATTGTGCTCGAGTAGTTTATGAGAAAAATATGCTTTTACATTTAGCATTGGGTTAGGTAGAAATATTTGTGTGTTAACACCTCGTGAAACACATCACGATTTGACGATAAGGTGTTTAGCGATGAGGAGTTCATTTCAAGTTTAATGAATGATTTTGAAATGATATTTTCCTTAAGTGAAAAGAAATATATTCCCGATTTTAGACAGAGAATGTTTTATAAAAATGTTTTATAAAACAGAAAGAATTTCGAGGCCCAAAACCCGATGATTTCTAAAATGATTTAGAAATGTATTATGTGTTACATTGTGGTTCATCGCATATTCGATTAGTTTCTACTGATGATGTATCTGTTTGGTGGTGGAGAATTTATTCTCTTGCTTAACACCCTTCTTTGAGACGTACGAGCTCAAAGGTTATGTGATAAATAGTGACTGATCATATGTGTGAATTACTGATGTGAAGTACTATATTTTGAAAGTACTTGTGATTATTATGTTGTGAAATGATTTTCCCTACTTCGGGATATGAAATGATTTAGTGTGTGGCTAAAGAGTCGGGCAACCCTGAGACTAAAAGTATAGGTGAGAGGGCGGTGTATGCTCTCCATGTGTGGGAGGTGCATCGTCGGTGTAGCCTGCTCCTATGTGGGGGTAGGTGCACATTTATATATCGAGTTGCGAGGTGCGTACCCTTTGCCTTGTCAATGGGGAGCACGATATTTGGTTGCGTACTTGTCTGTATGCATTGTTATTGTAACAACCCGAATTTTTATAACATGTTAAAGTCATAAATCAAGGAAGAATTAAATTTTAAAAATAAGAATCAGGGGAAACGGGTTGCGCCATTGCGTTCGTCTCGGAATTCGGCATGAAATCGAGTCCGAGTTTCCGAAAATCGGAGTCCGTATGACCAAGATATGACCCTCCGAAGTTTCAGGAATTTAAATAAAATAAAACAGCTCGAAAATAAAGCCAGAAATTCGAAATTCAAACCCAGAGAAGGCTGTCAGGAAAATTCCCGCCCATATACCCAGGTCGACTGGGGAGTCGACCCCCCCCCAACCAGGTCGACTGGGGTGTCGACTGAGGAGTCGACCCCCCCAACCAGGTCGACTGGGGTGTCGACTGGGGAGTCGACCCTCCTGACCAGGTCGACTGGGGAGTCGACCTGGGGGTCGACCTGCCTCCCGAACCCACTTCTTGAACTAGATGCATCCTGATGTATTTAGACTTGTTTCGTGACCAGATTCATCTGCCTAACCCTATATAAGCAGCCCCCTAGCCTCATTCTCTCCACACCATTTCATTCTATCCTTATGCTGCTGCTGAGATAATCAAAATAATAAGAATAAAAGGAAGAAAAAGGACTACTCCATCTCCATCAAGACTACGCTTAGAGATTTGCAAATTGGGGGATTTCAATTAGAACATGATCAATCAAATAGAGATTCAACAATCAAATTCTGCTTTCTAATTCTCGATCCACGCACTGTAAGTTCAAGTTACTTTTAGATAAAAGCTGTAAACTTAATATCAATGTTGTAAATTGGAATTGGATCTATGTATGGTAATTGATTCGTATCTATTCTTGTTCATCTTGGATCTTGACTTTCGTGAATATTGCTTTGGACCTATTCATGTTGTAAATCAAACTCTCTCGTGTCTATAACCTTAACATGCCTATGACATTGAAACTATTGTTAATGGCCAAGGACTATGACTGTGAACATAAGGCTACGCCTATGCCTATGACTGAGAACATAAGACTATGCCTATGACTATGAACATAAGACTACGCCTATGCCTATGACTGAAAACATAAGACTATGCCTATGACTATGAACATAAGACTATGCCTATGCCTATGACGGTGAACATAAGACTATTGCCTATGACTATGACAAGGACAATGGTGGCTAATCACCTATGACTCTTGACTATGAGAATTGTTACCTATGATTATGAACATAAGGCTATTATCTATGACCATGGCTTTGAAACTATCACTGTTAATTAACTATGACTATTTTCCTGGAACTATTTTGGATAATTATCCATGACTATTGTGATTAATCGCTTATGGTTCATAATTATGAGATCTCTGCCTATGACCGTGACTATGACTACTGGGATTAATTACTTAAGACTATTATAGTTGAGTGTTCATGCCCATAGTTGAATCCCATGTTGTACACCGAATTTGCAGTTGTTGGATCTCATACCTAGGGTGTGACTTTCTTAGTTTATTCGCTATTATGTACACCAAAGCCATTGGATCCATTATCCTTGTATTTGGCTTGCTCTTGCATGCCTATTCTTTTATGTCAACTTTTATCATGACTATCGCCTTATCTTGCTAGATTTGAAATCCTATATGCTAGTGATGTTGTAACCTATTATCTCAAGTTATATCATGCTAGTCTTGTAATCCCTTTTATCGCTTTATGCTCGTCCCTTTTTGCCTAACATAGTTTCGATGTTATTTCCTTTATTTCGGGATTTGGATTTATTTGTAGTATAGATCGATTCACGTTTACGTGCGATGGGAATACGATTTGGGTAGATTAGGCAAAACATGAATTGGTTATGAACATGAATTATGAACTTGATAATAGGCAAAACTTGAAACATGAACATTGTTATAGCTTGAATTTGGATGCGGGCATGAAACTTATCCTTGAAACTTGACACGAGCTTGACATGAAACTTGAACATGGTCATGACACTAGAATGAACTTGAAAATGGCCAACTCGAGGTTGGATTGAGTTTGCGGTGTAAATCTGCCCGGAACCGCACGGCAAATCCAGTTACTGCAAATAATAGGATCCAATGTGGGTAGTTGGTCATATCGCGCTTAAAACCCGAGGTCAGACTGAGTGGTGGTGTAAATCTGCCCGGAACCGCCCGGCATATACAGTAACCACAACAACAGGTCTGATGTGAGAGGTTGGGGTGCATTAATGAATTAAATGCCACATGATAGGGTTAAGTCATGAACATGAAAGACAACACTTAACCAACTTGAAACATGATTGGTAGGGTTAGGTCATGAACTTGAACGACAACACCTAACCGACTTGACACGTGAATGGTAGGGCTAAGTCACGAACTTAAATGACAACACTTAGCCAACTTGATATGCTAGACTGATGGGGTTAAGTCTCGAATTTAAATGACAACACTTAACCTACTAGACGGAAACCCTAGTTTCGCGGTCCGTTTCAGCAGTAACCCACTAGATGTATCATGGTACCCTGGAACTAGGCAGGCTGGGGCACGACTACTGGGCTGATTGTAAGCGACCAGAACGACGGCTGTGTGGGCGCGCCAGTATAGGTTCTAACGGAGTGCGGGCGTGCACACACTCCAGAGCAGAAAAATCAGGCATTGGGCATCAGTAGGTTTATCTGTGCATTCTTGATTCGTGTCGGTGGTTGGCACCATAGGGCTTGATACACTCTATGGTGGACCTAGCACAGGTGACTATATTCGTGATTGGGCCGTATGACATAGAAACACAACGAGCTAGAACTTGTAGGGAGCCGATCAATTAGTGGATCGTTCCGTTGGACCTAGTAATGGGTCATTCACGATTTTGTGCCAAGGGATCATTTCATGATTAATACTTGACATGGGTTGGGCTACTAGTACAGTTGGTGCAGCGAACCTTAAACATGCTATGCTATACTTGACCTATACTTGATTCATCATGTTATCTTAGTCTATCTTATCCATCTTGACATCATACTTATGTTTACTTTCATTTTATACATGTCATGTTACCTTTACCTGTTTTTATGCTGAAAGTCACTTGGACTTACCAGTCTTTATGACTGACCCATTTCCTTTCGCCTCTTTTTGTTTCGTTTCTTCCACCAGGTTCTCAGGGTGGAAACTCTAGCTCTTAGCTTGGATTTAGCTTGCTTTCTGTCAGCTCATGTACGGTTTGGTCTTGAACTATGCTATGGCTGCACGTCTGCTATTTTTGGGGAATAATTTACTTTTATTATTTTAAGTTTATGCTTCTTTATTTAGAACTTGATGTAATGAAATAATGGCAACTTGTACTTTGGATATACGAGGTTTTGACTCTTTTCTTGAAAGTAATAAGATTTGGTTTTTAATTTCTACCGCTGCTCTATTTATGTTCTGTCTTGTGATATCTCTGTGAATGTTTACCTAGATAATGCTCCACCAAAACTAGTGCATTCCCTTTGTGAGTGACCCTATCGGAGGTGGGGTGTTACATTTGGTATCAGAGCAGAAGGTTACCAGACTGGGAAAAAGCTTTTAAAAACCTTCTAAAATTATTTTCAAAACCATTTACAAAGAAGCATTTTTCAAGAAAAGTTTATTTTGAAAAGGCTATTCCCCAAAAGCCATTAGCACTATCCTTTGTTTCCTTGTTTGAATCTCTTTTCCTTTCTTTTCTCCATCTGTAGTCGCAGTATTTTTACCTATGGCTAATCTTCTTTCTAGCTTCGTAGAGGGTTTTCCGTACGATGGAGATAGATTTCGTGAGGCTTATTAACATGTTACATAGGAAAGGTATGAGTGATAAGAAAGAAGTTAAGGCGGATGAGTCTCAAAACTAGAAGAAAGACTTCCAGAAGGGAGGCGAGAACAACGACAACAATAATAGCAAGTCACGTGATAAGAGGAAGTGCAACTTCTGTGGTATAGTTAGGCATGTTATCAAGGATTGTAAAAGAAGGAAGAAGAAGATAGGTATGTGCTTTCAATGTGGTGAGATTGGACACATCAGCAAGGACTTCCCTAAGAAGCAAGGGCAAGGCCAGCAAGCAAGACCTTCTAGGGGTATATCTTTAACTTCTTTCCCTAGATGCTCTGTTTTATCCAGTATATCTTTTCGATCCTGTCTTGAGAACCTTAGGTAGAACCCTTTTGGATGTAAACATGTGCTTGAAAACATGTTATGGTTGATGTTTGCAAGTGGTTGCAAGAGGTTGCCCGTGGTTTCATAACACACATTAGGCACTAGATCGGCTCAGACACATTTTCATATTGCATATGCATGAGTGTTTATACTTGTTTATGGATGAAATTGAATGTGTTATCATGTGGATGTTGAATATGGATGAATGTTTGTGCACACATATAGTGTTTATGTGACTTGGATTATTTGCTTACATGTTGGATTCGTGACACTAAACATATTTTGCATTAAGAAGATCAAACAGTCCTGATCATTTGCATTAGATAAGGAACATATACACACACTTTCTGCATATGTTCATATAGCATTAGAAATCTTTTAAGGGCAATGATTACTCGTGAATGATGGTTGAGTAGATGGATGATTGGATGGTAGGATATATTCTTCCTAACTTAGAGATTTCGGGGACGAAATCCTTTAAGGAGGGGAGAATGTAACAACCCGAATTTTTATAACATGTTAAAGTCATAAACCAAGGCAGAATTAAAATTTAAAAATAAGAACCAGGGGAAACGGGTTGCGCCATTGCGTTCGACTCGGAATTCTGCATGAAATCGAGTCCGAGTTTTCGAAAATCGGAGTCCGTATGACCAAGATATGACCCTCTGAAGTTTCAGGAATTTAAATAAAATAAAATAGCTCGAAAATAAAGCCAGAAATTCGAAATTCAAACCCAGAGAAGGCTGGCGGGAAAATTCCCGCCCATATACCCAGGTCGACTGGGGAGTTGACCCCCCTCCCCAACCAGGTCGACTGGGGTGTCGACTGGGGAGTCGACCCCCCTGACCGGGTCGACTGGGGAGTCGACCTGTGGGTCGACCTGCCTCTCGAACCCACTTCTTGAACTAGATGCATCCTGATGTATTTAGACTTGTTTCGTGACCAGATTCGTCTGCCTAACCCTATATAAGCAGCCCCCTAGCCTCATTCTCTCCACACCATTTCATTCTATCCTTATGTTGCTGCTGAGATAATCAAAATAATAAGATTAAAAGGAAGAAAAAGGACTGCTCCTTCTCCATCAAGACTACGCTTAGAGATTTGCAAATTGGGGGATTTCAATTAAAACATGATCAATCAAATAGAGATTCAACAATCAAATTCTGCTTTCTAATTCTCGATCCACGCACTGTAAGTTCAAGTTACTTTTAGATAAAAGCTGTAAACTTAATATCCATGTTGTAAATTGGAATCGGATCTATGTATGGTAATTGATTCGTATCTATTCTTGATCATCTTGGATCTTGACTTTCGTGAATATTGCTTTGGACCTATTCATGTTGTAAATCAAACTCTCTCGTGTCTATAACCTTAACGTGCCTATGACATTGAAACTATTGTTAATGGCCAAGGACTATGACTGTGAACATAAGGCTACGCCTATGCCTATGACTGAGAACATAAGACTATGCCTATGACTATGAACATAAGACTACGCCTATGCCTATGACTGAGAACATAAGACTATGCCTATGACTATGAACATAAGACTATGCCTATGCCTATGACGGTGAACATAAGATTATTGCCTATGACTATGACAAGGACAATGGTGGCTAATCACCTATGACTCTTGACTATGAGAATTATTACCTATGATTATGAGCGTAAGGCTATTATCTATGACCATGGCTTTGAAACTATCACTGTTAATTGACTATGACTATTTTCCAGGAACTATTTTGGATAATTATCCATGACGATTGTGATTAATCGCTTATGGTTCATAATTATGAGATCTCTGCCTATGACCGTGACTACTGGGATTAATTACTTAAGACTATTATAGTTGATTGTTCATGCCCATGGTTGACTCCCATGTTGTACACCGAATTTGCAGTTGTTGGATCTCATACCTAGGGTGTGATTTGCTTAGTTTATTCTCTATTATGTACACCAAAGCCATTGGATCCATTATCCTTGTATTTAGCTTGCTCTTGCATGCCTATTCTTTTATGTCAACTTTTATCATGACTATTGCCTTATCTTGCTAGATTTGAAATCCTATATGCTAGTGATGTTGTAACCAATTATCTCAAGTTATATCATGCTAGTCTTGTAATCCCTTTTATCGCTTTATGCTTGTCCCTTTTTGCCTAACATAGTTTCGATGTTATTCCCTTTATTTCGGGATTTGGATTTATTTGTAGTATAGATCGATTCACGTTTACGTGCGATGGGAATACGATTTGGGTAGATTAGGCAAAACATGAATTGGTTATGAACATGAATTATGAACTTGATAATAGGCAAAACTTGAAACATGAACATTGTTATAGCTTGAATTTGGATGCGGGCATGAAACTTATCCTTGAAACTTGACACGAACTTGACATGAAACTTGAACATGGTCATGACACTAGAATGAACTTGAAAATGGCCAACTCGAGGTTGGATTGAGTTTGCGGTGTAAATCTGCCCGGAACCGCCCGGCAAATCCAGTTACTGCAAACAATAGGATCCAATGTGGGTAGTTGGTCATATCGCGCTTGAAACCCGAGGTCAGACTGAGTAGTGGTGTAAATCTGCCCGGAACCGCCTGGCATATCCAGTAACCACAACAACAAGTCTGATGTGAGAGGTTGGGGTGCATTAATGAATTAAATGCCACATGATAGGGTTAAGTCATGAACATGAAAGACAACACTTAACCAACTTGAAACATGATTGGTAGGGTTAGGTCATGAACTTGAACGACAACACCTAACCGACTTGACACGTGAATGGTAGGGCTAAGTCACGAACTTAAATGACAACACTTAGCCAACTTGATATGCTAGACTGATGGGGTTAAGTCTCGAATTTAAATGACAACACTTAACCTACTAGACGGAAACCCTAGTTACACGGTCCGTTTCAACAGTAACCCACTAGATGTATCATGGTACCCTGGAACTAGGCAGGGTGGGGCATGACTACTGGGCTGATTGTAAGCGACCAGAACGACGGCTGTGTGGGTGTGCCAGTGTAGGTTCTAACGGAGTGCGGGCGTGCACACACTCCGAAGTAGAAAAAGCAGGCAGTGGGCATCAATAGGTTTATCTGTGCATTCTTGATTCGTGTCGGTAGTTCGCATCATAGGGCTTGATACACTCTATGGTGGACCTAGCACAGGTGACTACATTCGTGATTGGGCCGTACGACATAGAAACACAACGAGCTAGAACTTGTAGGGAGCCGATCGATTAGTGGATCGTTCCGCTGGACCTAGTAATGGGTCATTCACGATTTTGGGCCAAGGGATCATTTCATGATTAATACTTGACATGGGTTGGGCTACTAGTACAGTTGGTGCAACGAACCTTGAACATGCGATGCTACACTTGACCTATACTTGATTCATCATGTTATCTTAGTCTATCTTATCCATCTTGACATCATACTTATGTTTACTTTCAGTTTATACATGTCATGTTACCTTTACCTATTTTTATGCTGAAAGTCACTTGGACTTACCAGTCTTTATGACTGGCCCATTTCCTTTTGCCTCCTTTTCTTTCGTTTCTTTCCCCAGGTTCTCAGGGAGGAAAATCTAGCTCTTAGCTTGGATTTAGCTTGCTTTCTGTCAGCTCATGTACGGTTTGGTCTTGAGCTATGCTATGGCTGCACGTCTGCTATTTTTGGGGAATAATTTACTTTTGTTATTTTATGTTTATGCTTCTTTATTTAGAACTTGATGTAATGAAATAATGGCAACTTTTACTTTGGATATATGAGGTTTTGACTCTTTTCTTGAAAGTAATAAGATTTGGTTTTTAATTTCTACCGCTGCTTTATTTATGTTCTGTCTTGTGATATCTCTATGAATGTTTACCTAGATAATGCTCCACCAAAACTAGTGCATTCCCTTTGTGAGTGACCCTAGCAGAGGTGGGGTGTTACAGTTATGTTTTGGAATTCATATTTCCAAACGATTTGATTTGAGATCCCGAAGTGAAATCTACTTTGATATAGAAAGTTAGATAGGTATTTCAAATGATTTGAAATAAAAAATCGGGAATAAAATCCAAAGGAATAATTTCTGTAAATTGAATTGGATTTGGAAAATCTAAGTGTAGTGATTAATCTAAGTGGGTAGATTGGGATATTGCATGTTGATTGATGCATAGTAGATCCATATATCTATATTGATTGTTATTTATACACTGGCATTCATGGGGGTAAACCCATTCAGCATTAGCGGCGTAGTCCCGTGATATGCCATATGATTTATATAAGGTTATAACTGTTTAGAGTTTCTCACACCAGTCCCATGACTGACCTGTAGTCTGCTTTTCCCTTGCAAACTCGGGTGCCCTTATTTTCCACACAGGCAGTCGAGTAGTTTATTTTGTAGATATATAAGCAGGATTCTGGATCGAAGCGAAAAGCTGTGTTCAGAGTATTGATAGTCTTCTGGTGTGTTAGTTTATATTTCCGCTATGCATTGTATTACATTTATGTAAATTTATCTTCCGTTGTGTATTATTTTTGATATACTCTGATATTCTGTACTCTGATGTAACATTATTATGATGTTTATAAAAGTCTTCTGTTATTTGTTCTGATGTGTTGTATACCCAGAGTTAGCGTATGCGGGGTTCGAACGGTCTTGGTCGATTAAGCGATCGATTAGGTTCGAGCGAAATCCGTGTCGTTACAGCTAGTATCAGAGCTTTGGTTAAACTAAAATATTTGGGGTACAACTCGTTAGAACAGAATAAAAGACTCATCAGAGGTAGGATTAGTAATGTCCTATAAAAGAATCCTCATTAGAGATAGAATCTGTAGTATTCTAGAATGAGTGACTCATTAGAGATGGGGTTAGAAACGTCTCAGAATGAGTTGAGAGTCATAATTTTATAAATAACGAATTTTTGATTATATATATAATCTGGTTTTAAAAATAGGATTTTTGAGTATATATAAAGTTATATATTTGAAAAGTTAATCAATAAATTGATCGTTGGTTGTGTTGTTTGATTTTTGGTTGATTAATTAGAATTTTGAACCATTTAGCCAAATTGAACAAATGTTGAACTGAATTGAAAATTGTTTGGAATTGCATGCATATACATGTGTATCCATTGAACATGTCATAGCAAGGAGGCTAGAGCAGAGAAATAAAATTGTATGCCCGACAAATAGGTACACATTTACTGTTTTGTTTGGGTGATGATGATTTTATGAGCCACTTGGATTTTTCTTTTTCTTTTGGATTGAAGGAGGCCATGGGAGTCTATATGAAATATCCCGAAGTCCACGGTGCAGGGAAGGTTATGGCGAAATTTTTCTGAAATTTAGGGTGTTAGCTAAATTTTTGAAAAATTTGAAAAGTTCTTAGAAACTGAAAAGTTGAAGAACTTAAGCCGTAAAGAAAACAATGAAAGTTGAGTTGATTTGTTAAACAACTTTTGGCTTCGTTCCTTTTCGGGGACGAAAATTTTTAAGTGGGGGAGATTGTAATAACCCGGAAATCCGAGCCAATTTAAAATTTTTATTTTGCCAATTTTAATGAATTTCGAATATTTAAAATGAATTATTTTAAATAATAATGACAAAAAATTTATTTTCGACAAAGTTAAAATGAATAAATTTATTTTAATTATATAACGAGCCTGAAATGGCGCGGTAGTTTGAAAATTCGATTTCGAATTTCAAATGAATATACAGAATTCAATATAAGTCGGAATTGGACGAAACAAGAAATATCTAAATCTGTTTGATGATATCTTTCTAACGGATGTAAGAAACTGAGATTTCACATTAGAAGTTGAAAGATATGTCCAGTTTAAAATTTAGAAAAGTCGCTGTGGAATTTATATATATTTTAATATATATAAAGGCCTTTGAAAATGGAAATTTTGTAAACGACCTCGGTTTTCGACGAAACCACTTTTGTTGGATCAGTGATGTCAAGTTATGGCTAGATTCCAAAATTCAAAATTTTCTGAATCAATATGTGAGCGTGGCAAAGGAAAACGTGTTTTGACAGTTTCAACTGATTTTAATCGACTAGAAAATAGCCATTTTTCAAACGGTCTCGGAATTTGACAAAATTAGTTTTGTTAGGACCGTATCGTCAATACGAAGCTAGAAAATATTTTTTGAGAATTTTTAGAATCAGTATGTGGCCCCGGTAAATTAAAAATTACGTTTGAAATTAAAATATAGTGATTTATATTTTAAATTTAACGAAACCTAATTGTAACAATCAAATTGGCTCACGAAACATATCCCATTGTGTCTGGAATGAGGGTATTTAGCTAGGGGCGACAGTCGTTGGGTTTAATTTGAAGTTTGAATATGAAATGTCACATTTAAAACAAGAATTTAAATTAAATATTAATATTTAATTTGTATAAAAGGGTAAAACCTAACCCTAACTTCAGAAAAGGGCGCCGCCATCTCGTTTTCAACGAGCGGAATAGCTCGAAACTCTCTCCAAAAATTACGATCAATTCACGCAATTAATTGAAGAACTCCAAAGGGGGAAGTTCAAGAGGGATGCACGATCTTTCAACCCCCCTTGGCATGATCGAAAACCGTGAAGAAACGAGCTCGAATTTCGAGCAAGAACTCACGCCGTTCGAGGCGTTTTCTGGTGGCTATGGGTGCGTCGAACTCGACGCCGCGGGGAGGCGGAGGAAGCTCAGACGACGCCACTTCAGGTGGACCTAGTTGATCGGACTACAGTTACTTCTGGGAGGCAGCGACGGTCGATTCCCAAATCGACAGTGGGTTCCAGAAACGTAAAGAGGAGGAGGGTTTTAATTAAAGAAAGGGTAACGCTTTAATTACGTTATTAATTTAATTAAATACGCTATTTAATTGTTCAACGTTTAAAAATCCGTAACTTATGCATATGAGGTTCAAATCGCGCGAAACTGGATCCGTTGCGATCGTGGGGATAAGGGCTTCACAACAAAACTGACCGCGCCCAAAACAGAGCACGTTGGAATTCCAGGAAAATTCAAACCCGAGCCGAACCAGAAATTCAGATAAAACTGACGGAGTGGATCCTAAAGTGAGAATTCTCTCACTTTAAATTTTCTGTATAGTTATTTATTTTGTAACTGCATATATGAACTGCTCCCCGTCATCCACAGACCATGGACGACTTGTTTGATAGTATTCTGTGTGAAAATTGATCGTGATGTGAAATATATATATATATATTGAAAGTGAAAATATCGTATATATTGAAAGTGAAAATATCGTATATATAATGAAAGTGAAAATATCGTATATATATTGAAAGTGAAAATATCGTATATATTGAAAGTGAAAATATCGTATATATTGAAAAGTGAAAATATCGTATATATTGAAAAGTGAAAATATTATATACATATATATATGAAAGGTGGAAATAATATATATATATATATGTATATATATGAAGTGAAAACGATATATATATGAAATATGAAAACGATATATATACGAAATGTGAAAACGATATATATATATATATATATATATATATATGAAATGAAAACGATATATATATGAAATGTGAAAATGAGTTGATTGTTAAAAATATAATTTTTAACATATATATACACTGTATAACATTGTCGTGTATATGGAATATTCAATTTTGATTAGAAATTGAATATGAAGTTGAAATCATTTTGAAAACGAATTTAAAACGATTTATAAAATACATTTTGAATGGAAATCGACGAAATATATTATATATATATATATAATAGCCTGAATAGAATGCGCCGCGCTGCGGCAGTTCGCGAATTTCGACCATTAATTTCGAACGGACATTATGGGAGATCCGACCGTCGGATTCTCCTGAAACCGGAACCGTTGGGTTCGCATCGAAAAGATCTTTCTAATGAATATTGGAGATTTGAAATCTAACGGTTGGATTTGGAATTATGTCCAAATCAAATTTGGAAAGGGTCGCTGTAAGTGCAGTTTGATGACCGTTTATTGAAATCGACTGTATGGGCCTTGATAAAATTATTAAAAATATCGATAATTTGTGTAAAATCATAATAAATGATTTAGAAAGAATTAGGATGAAAAATTCCATATTTGAAGAGATAAAAATATTTTTTTTATCGAAACGAACTAGTTATTAACTAGAAAAATAATCCAATGGTTATAAATAAATAAATTGGATTGGACTTGAATCGAAATCATCTTCGGATAGTTCAATATTGGATTCCGTGATTATACAGATATTGTGATGAGAATTTGGAAGATATCGATATCGTTATTCCCGATATGATATCTATTGGTTTCAGGATTTGGTGTTGAATATAAGTCGATACTATCTCTATTCAAAACCTTATATTTAATGTCAAATTGGATTGATTGATTGTTTGGATTGTGCTCGACCAGTTTATGAGCAAAATATGCGTTTACATTTAGCATTGGGTTGGGTAGAAATATCTGTGTGTTAACACCTTGTGAAACACTTCATGATTTGACGATAAGGTGTTTAGCGATGTGGAGTTCATTTCAAGTTTAATGAATGATTTTGAAATGATATTTTCCTTAAGTGAAAAGAAATATGTTCCCGATTTTAGATAGGGAATGTTTTATAAAAATGTTTTACAAAACAGAAAGGATTTCGAGGCCCAAAACCCGATGATTTCTAAAATGATTTAGAAATGTATTATGTGTTACATTGTGGTTCATCGCATATTCGATTAGTTTCTATTGATGATGTATCTGTTTGGTGGTGGAGAATTTATTCTCTTGCTTAACACCCTTCTTTGAGACGTACGAGCTCAAAGGTTATGTGATTAATAGTGACTGATCATGTGTGTGAATTACTGATGTGATGTACTATATTTTGAAAGTACTTGTGATTATTATGTTGTGAAATGATTTTACCTGCTTCGGGATATGAAATGATTTAGTATGTGGCTAAAGAGTCGGGTAACCCTGAGACTAAATGTATGGGTGAGAGGGCGGTGTGTGCTCTCCATGTGTGGGAGGTGCATCGTCGGTATAGCCTGTTCCTATGTGGGGTAGGTGCACATTTATATATCGAGTTCCGAAGTCCGTACCCTTTGCCTTGTCGATGGGGAGCACGATATTTGGTTGCGTACTTGTCTGTATGCATTGTTATGTTTTGGAATTCATATTTCCAAACGATTTGATTTGAGATCCATAAGTGAAATCTACTTTGATATAGAAAGTTAGATAGGTATTTCAAATGATTTGAAATAAGAAATAAGGAATAAAATCCAAAGGAATAATTTATGTAAATTGAATTGGATTTGGAAAATCTAAGTGTAGTGATTAATCTAAGTGGGTAGATTGGGATATTGCATGTTGATTGATGCATAGTAGATCCATATATCTATATTGATTGTTGTTTATACACTGGCATTCATGGGGGTAAACCCGTTCCGTGTTAGCGGCGTAGTCCCGTGAATTGCCATATGATTTATATAAGGTTATGACTGTTTAGAGTTTCTCACACCAGTCCCATGACTGACCTGTAGTTTGCTTTTCCCTTGCAAACTCAGGTGCCCTTAATTTCCACACGGGCAGTCGAGTAGTTTATTTTGCAGATATATAAGCAGGATTCTGGATCGAAGCAAAAAGCTGTGTCCAGAGTCTTGATAATCTTCCGCTGTGTTAGTTTATATTTCCGCTGTGCGTTGTATTACATTTATTTAAATTTATCTTCCGCTGTGTATTATTTTTGATATACTCGGATATTCTGTACTCTGATGTAACATTATTATGATGTTTATAAAAGTCTTCTGTTATTTGTCCTGATGTGTTGTATACCCAGATTTAGCGTATGCGGGGTTCGAACGGTCTTGGTCGATTTAGCGATTGATTAGGTCCGAGTGAAATCCGTGTCGTTACACTTCTCGTTTTAAATTTATATCTATTATCTTACATGATAAGCTTCTCATTTTAAATTTATATATTTTAGCTTACATGGTAAACTTCTCATTTTAAATTTATATCTTTTAGCTTACATGATAAGTTTCTCATTTTAAATTTATATCTCTTAGCTTACATGATAAGCTTCTCATTTTAAATTTATATCTTTTAGCTTACATGGTAAGCTTCTCATTTTAAATTTATATCTTTTATCTTACATGATAAGCTTCTCATTTTAAATTTATATCTCTTAGCTTACATGATAAGCTTCTCATTTTAAATTTATTTTTCCCTTACATGAATAATATATTCATGTTTAACAACCCTGCTAACTTAATATATAATATGTGTTAGAATGCATTAGAGTGTCATATCCTTTTTGGTAAGGTTTGGTTGATGAAAGGTCGAGAATTTAATAAACGACTTCCGGTCACATTATTGATATTTCTTCGATCTACTTATCTTAATAAACAAAATTTCAACAACATATTTTCTCCTCACTAATTATTGTTTATAAAGGGATTTAATCAAGGTTATAAAACCATTAAATCCAAGTTTTAAATATTTAAATAACCTCGATATTTAAATATTTACTGCCCGAAGTTTCAGGTTGTTACATTATTTCCCCCTTAAAAGATATTTCATCCCTGAAATTCTATGCTATACTTAATCAAAAGAATGACAAAAGTTCCACACATAAAACTCTAAGTATTCAAGGCATTTTCTTGAAAGGATATTTTCAAAACAATTTCATAAATCAAAATTCTAAGACATACCTGAACCTTTCAATTTGTGACCAACATTCCATCAAATCTACAAGCTATTACTGGATCAGGCACGCCGTAGTTTCTTTTTATGCCCAAGTTCAGGATCATGTTCTTTGCAGTCCACATCGATACCCGGTCTCCTTCTCTTTTTGTGTGGTAACCATCAAAATGTACCAAAGATTCATCATGCTTCGGCTCATCCGACTCATCATCATCAAGTAAGGATGTATTCTCCATATTGCAGTACTCATCAAAATGTACCAGAGAGTAATCTAGACATCTCATGTAACACCCCGTATTTTCTGTGAACGTATAAGTAACGAATCAGAGAATAATTAATTTTTAAAATAAGAATCAAGGGAAACGGGTTACGCCATTGCATTCGTCTCGAAATTCTACTTGAAAACGAGTTCGAGTTTGCGAGAATCGGAGTCCGTATGACCAAGTTATGGCCCTCCTAAGTTTTAGAAATATTCAGAGTTCAAAACAGCTCGATTTCGAATTCAAAAATTCGAATTTCAAACGCAGAACAGACTGGGCGGGAAATTTCCCACCCTGACCCAGGTCGACTGGGGAGTCGACTGGGCAGTCGACCCCCCCCCCCCCAGACCAGGTCGACTGGGCAGTCGACCTGGGTGTCGACCTGGTCCCCGAGCCCATTTTTGGGCCAGTGTTCGTTCTGATGTATCCAGTCCGATTTCTGTCCAGATTCATCTGCCTAAACCTATTTAAACAGCCCCAAACCTAGCCTTCTCTACACACAATTCTGTTCTGCTTCTGCTCTGCCTCTGTTCTATATAAAAATAAAAATGGCATTGCTACTCTGCTGGAATCAAAACTAGAAGCTAATCAACATCAACCCTAAGCAACTCAATTCAAACTAGAGATTAAAGCTTCTGCAACGATTCTACAACAATTAAAGTTCTTTCTTTAATCCAACCAAGGCAAATGCAGTTATTTTCCGATATAAACTTTAATTATAATTGTGACATGATTGTAAATCTGAATTTGAGATTGTGTATGTTCTGTTCTGATCTATTTTATTCTGTATCTCTTCTTCTTTCTGTTCTATAGCCAGGCTACTACGAGCCTGCGCCAATCTCCTAAGAGATTAACGCACGAATGCTAAAATGTTTGGGACAAATAATGAATGTGGCATAATTGGACATGGCTAATCTGTGACTGATTTATGAAAAAGGACGTAGGTTGTAAACTAGATTTAGATCTATGCATCTGTGAATTGGAAGAAGAGGAACCATGGTATGTTAACATGTGACTTGAGACGTTGGACATAACGCATATTTTGAATTAAAATCTGTTATAACTAGATTGTTGGGCATATTGTTTATATAACAATTCATGATTTAAAAGAGAATATGACTTAGGTGTGAAGATCTATATTAAGATTTGATAACTATCAAATGTGAATAACACCTAAGTAGGAGATTTTTGAATATATGACATGCATTGAAATCGATGGCTATATTTGGTATAATTTATATGTGAATCTTTTGTACTAGGCAAGTTGAACTAAATTGGGACATGTAAATTATGACCATAATCTGTGACATGTAAATTCAATGCAAACGTGGGGTATATGATCATAGTGTGAATCATGACAACTATTTAGGCATGCAAACTTAGGCCAAATTTATAATTAGGCAAGATATGTTTGTGAAACTTTAAGGAATGATTGAATCTGTTATATTTGCCTAATTTGCTAGTTCTGCTAGTTCTGTTATATTGCCTAATCCGCTAGTTCTGTTATATTGCTTAATCTGCTAGTTCTGCTCTACTGCCTAGTCTGCTAGATCTGTTCATCTGCCAAATTTGTCATCTGCTAAGTCTGCTGAAAATGCCAAATCTGTTATATGCTAAATCTGCTAAATTACTTAATCTGCTGAATCCGTTAAGTCGCCTAATCTGCGAAAATCTGTTATATGCTATATCTGTTAAGTTGATATAATTAGTCTGTTATTGACATAATCTGAATTGGCTATAGTTATGAATAATTGACATGTATATTAGGCGTGGGCATAAATGGTAAATTATTAATTAATTGGCCGCAAAGATAAACATGGCTAACTCGAGGTTAGAATGAGTTTGCGGCGTATTCCTGCCCGGAACCGCCCGGCACATCCAGTGGCCGCAAACAATAGGTTCTAATGTGAGAAGTTAGTCATAACGTGCTTGAAACCCGAGGTTAGACTCAGTTTGTGGCAGAAATCTGCCCGGAACCAACCGGCCTAACCAGTAGCCGCAAACTGTCAGTCTAATGTGAGAGGTCTGGGCATTAATATTTAATTAATGAAAATTTGAGATAAATATGATGTCTAAAACGTGTTGGGCGGACAGGGTTAAACCCACTAGAATGATGAATTTAATAAATCTGTTCCGTGAATCTGTAGGCCCAATCACAAAGTTAGACAAATATGTAAGTCTGTTAATCTGTAACTGGTTAATCGGTAAGTCTATTAAATCTGTATATCTGATCCGTTAGTCTGAAAACTTGTCTGTGAACTAGTTGATTTGAATTCTGTATGTCTTAACTTGTAAACAAGTTAATCTGAAATCTATTAGTCCGGGGACACAAGGATAGGAAGGGAATTACTTGTGTCATCTGTTGTTTGGGACCCATATTAGTCAGTAACCCTTTCTGGTATCAAAACTTTGACCCAACAGTAGGTAGGGTCCGGGCACGCTTACTAAACTAATTATAAGCGGTTCATTCTGATAATGGCGAGGGGTGTTGATGGTGCGTTCCAACCGGGTCATGTGCGTGCATGGATCCCGGTCCGCCTCTGAGGATGTAAGACGCCGTGACATCTGTAAATAGGTCTGTGCCAATTGGTTGTCACTTTAGGGAGTGATACACCCTATTGTGGGGCTGACACAGGGTATTTATGTATTAGGGAGCCGATCGCTTGGGGTAGGGTTTTAGGGTACACTTAGTTCTGTCTGTTTCTGTTGGTACCGTCTGTTTCTGTTGGGTGGTAACACCTGTCTGTTTCTGCGTGGTACCATCTGTTAGGGTGGTAAAGGCCCATTACTAGTGTACACCTAATTCTACATTCTGTTTCCGTAGGGATTAATCTGTTTCTGTCCGTTTCTGCTGGGGCGGTAAAGGCCCATTATTAGCATTCTGTTTCTGTCCATTTCTGCTGGGGTGGTAAAGGCCCATTATTAGCATTCTGTTTCTGTCCGTTTCTGCTGGGGTGGTAAAGGCCCATTATTAGCATTCTGTTTCTGTCCGTTTCTGTTGGGGTGGTAAAGGCCCATTACTAGCATTCTCTTCTGTGGAAATTATTCTGTACCCGTTTCTGTTTCAGTTTAGACATTAGGGTGACACCTAATTCTGTTATACTAGTATTAGTGCAGAGAAGTGTAAAGAAATAGCTTATGTTATTCTGTTCTTCTGTAATATCCGCTACACCTGTTACAGTTATCTCTCATCCAGTTTTATTTTCATGTCATGTTATTATTATCTGTTCATAACTGAAAATCACTGGACTTGCCAGACTTTTTGTCTGATCCTTGTTGTTTCGCCTCCTTTCTTCCGTCCCCCCCAGGTTTTGTAGAAGGGAATACTCTAGCTTGATACAGATTTCTTCCGCTTGAAGTGCTTAAAGTATGGCTTGTCTTCTTCTGTGGGGATTATGATGTTAAAACTATGCATTCTGAAGGCTTTTGTACAAGACTGATATTTTATACTTGAATTCTGATATTGTGATTTGAAAGGATGTACCAAGCTTATTTCGGTTTCTGTTGTAATAAAATTATAAATTTTTCAAGTACTGTTTTATCTGTCTTGTAAGTTTCTGTTCTGTTTACTAAAATGCTCCACCAAAGTTAAGGCATTCACTTTGTGAGTGACCTTAACGGAGGTGGGGTGTTACACTTGGTATCAGAGCTGAAGGTTACCAGTTTGGGTAAAGTTTTTGAAAACTATTTTCAAAAAAAAAAAGATTTTGAAAGGAAATATTTTCAAAAATAAAGATTATTTTGAAAAACATGATCCCCAAGAGCCGTATATCTTTCCTTCAGTCCTTTTTGTACTGAATCTTTCCTTTTTCGTTTCAGCATGTCTGAAGCATCTGAGATACCAGAGGGTGTTCATGTACCCGGTTGGTTTCATCAATATCTTGAGGCTAGGACCGCCGCCGCAGGTCCAGCAAATGATCCCCCTCCTCCACCCCCTCCTCGTGCAATTTCCTTCTCAAAGATATGTAGAGATTTTAGGGCCATGGGTGGGAAGGATTTCAAGGGAACTGAATCATTCGTAGAAGCGAAGAACTGTCTCAAAGAAACTGAGGATCTATTCGTTATCATCGAGGTGGACGATAGGCAGAAGGTACAGTTGGCGGTATGGCTGCTCAAAGAAGAAGCTTCCTATTGGTGGGAAGTCACTAACGCCGAGAGGCCAGTTGAAACATAGATGGATTTTAGAACAAGGTTTGAGACAAAATTCCTCTCGCAAGCTGAACGAAGTCTACAACTGGAAAAGTTCTTATCTCTTAAGCAAGGAAGTATGACGGTCAAGGAATACGTCAACCAGTTCAACCAACTGGCTAGGTTCGGATTGGATTTAGTCAACACTCAGCATAAAAAGGCTCTTCGCTTTGTTAAAGGATTGAACGAGCCACTGCACAACCTAGCCATGACCCATGTACCCATGGGAGCGACTTACGAGAAATTGGCAGACATGGCACTACTGCACGAGGAAGACAAGGGCCCGAAAGAGACAAAGAAGGAAGAACCACAGAATAAGAAAGCATGGCCCAAAAAGGAAACACAAAGGAAGGATGAGAAGTCTGATGATAAGAAGGGGAAAAAGTGCTTTACTTGTGGAAGCTCGACTCATCTGAACAAGGATTGTAGAAAAAGGAAGAGCACTTGCTTCAACTGTGGTGAGATGGGACACTTCACTAGGGACTGCCCGAAGAAACGAGGGCAAGGGAAGAGGGCAGAACCCACTTCTGGAGGACTGGCGAATGCTCAAGGGACTGGTAGATAGGGTAGAAATAAGAAAATTTAAGTAGAAGGTCTAATTTTCTTATCTGATTGTTGAGTTAAAACTCTTTCTGATTCTGGCATTTTGATTCTGTAATCGATACTCTGCACTTTAATACTAGTATTGTTTCTGATTCCGCTGTAGACCCAAATCCATAAGGGTTATGACTCATCTGTTTGTGATTGGGGGTTTGAGAGGTATTCGTGTTAGGCGTCAAGTAGGACGCATACATTCTGGGATTTATCATGCTTAGCTTCCTAAGAATCATTTGGTAATCTGGTCTATACCAGTAATCTGTAAATATCTGAATATTTCTGATAAGGTTAAGATTTCCAGTTTTGACATTGTCTAAAGAGGGTAATCCTCTGGGTGTCAATCTGATGTTGGTTTCGGTCTTTGGGGCCAATACTTAGGGAAATTATTCCCTCAACCATGGTCTAAGGGGTACCAAGTTTTTGTTTTATCTGTACTCGCTTCCATCATTCGACTGTATCCTATCGATCGAATCTTCGAACTATAGGTAGAAACTAATGGGTGTAAACATGTGTTTGAGGAATGTTATGTTTGATGGTTGCAAGTGGATGCAAGTGGTTGCTAGTGGTTGCTCTTGGATGCATATACACACACTAGGCACTAGATCGGCTCGAAAACACTCTCATGCTGCATATGGATGTGTGAGCATTTTCAATTTTTGTGGATGCAAAATGATTGACTCAGCACATGGATGTTGCATATGACTGAATGGTTGTGCACTCATATAGAAATGATATGTATCGAGTAGGAAAATTGCATACATGTTGGACTCATGGCACTGGCATAATTTGCATTAAGGAGGTCAACTGAATCAGTGGACCGCCTGATCTTTGCATTAGATAAGGAACATATACACACACCTTTGCATATGTTCATACAACATTAGAAGTTTCTAAGGACAATGGACGCCAGTGATTGATGATTGAGTAGATGGATGTTGGATGGTAGGACACATTCTTCTTAACTTGAAGATTTCGGGGACGAAATCCTTTAAGGAGGGGAGAATGTAACACCCCGTATTTTCTATGAACGTATAAGTAACAAATTAGAGGATAATTAATTTTTAAAATAAGAATCAAGGGAAACGGGTTGCGCCATTGTGTTCGTCTTGAAATTCTGCTTGAAAACGAGTCCGAGTTTGCGAGAATCGGAGTCCGTATGACCAAGTTATGGCCCTCCAAAGTTTCAGAAATATTCAGAGTTCAAAACAGCTCGAATTCGAATTCAAAAATTCGAATTTCAAACGCAGAACAGACTGGGCGGGAAATTTCCCGCCCTGACCCAGGTCGACTGGGGAGTCGACTGGGCAGTCGACCCCCCCCCCCCCCAGACCAGGTCGACTGGGCAGTCGACCTGGGTGTCGACCTGGTCCCCGAGCCCGTTTTTGGGCCAGTGTTCGTTCTGATGTATCCAGTCCGATTTCTGTCCAGATTCATCTGCCTAAACCTATTTAAACAGCCACAAACCTAGCCTTCTCTACACACAATTCTGTTCTGCTTCTGCTCTGCCTCTGTTCTATATAAAAATAAAAATGGCGTCGCTACTCTGCTGGAATCAAAACTAGAAGCTAATCAACATCAACCTAAGCAACTCAATTCAAACTAGAGATTAAAGCTTCTACAACGATTCTACAACAATTAAAGTTCTTTCTTTAATCCAACCAAGGCAAGTGCAGTTATTTTCCGATATAAACTTTAATTATAATTGTGACATGATTGTAAATCTGAATTTGAGATTGTGTATGTTCTGTTCTGATCTATTTTATTCTGTATCTCTTCTTATTTCTGTTCTATAGCCAGGCTACTACGAGCCTGCGCCAATCTCCTAAGAGATTAACGCACGAACGCTAAAATGTTTGGGACAAATAATGAATGTGGCATAATTGGACATGGCTAATCTGTGACTGATTTAAGAAAAAGGACATAGGTTGTAAACTAGATTTAGATCTATGCATATTCTGTGAATTGGAAGAAGAGGAACCATGGTATGTTAACATGTGACTTGAGACATTGGACATAAGGCATATTTTGAATTAAGATCTGTTATAACTAGATTGTTGGGCATATTGTTTATATAACAATTCATGATTTAAAAGAGAATATGACTCAGGTGTGAAGATCTATATTAAGATTTGATAACTATCAAATGTGAATAACACCTAAGTAGGAGATTTTTGAATATATGACATGCATTGAAATCAATGGCTATATTTGGTATAATTTATATGTGAATCTTTTGTACTAGGCAAGTTGAACTAAATTGGGACATGTAAATTATGACCATAATCTATGACATGTAAATTCAATGCAAACTTGGGGTATATGATCATAGTGTGAATCATGACAACTATTTAGGCATGCAAACTTAGGCCAAATTTATAATTAGGAAAGATATGTTTGTGAAACTTTAAGGAATGATTAAATCTGTTATATTTGCCTAATTTGCTAGTTCTGCTATATTTGTCTAATCTGCTAGTTCTATTATATTGCCTAATCTGCTAGTTCTGTTATATTGCTTAATCTGCTAGTTCTGCTCTACTGCCTAGTCTGCTAGATCTGTTCATCTGCCAAATTTGTCATCTGCTAAGTCTGCTGAAAATGCCAAATCTGTTATATGCTAAATCTGCTAAATTACTTAATCTGCTAAATCCGTTAAGTCGCCTAATCTGTGAAAATCTGTTATCTGCTTATCTGTTAAGTTGATATAATTAGTCTGTTATTGACATAATCTGAATTGGCTATAGTTATGAATAATTGACATGTATATTAGGCATGAGCATAAATGGTAAATTATTAATTAATTGGCCGCAAAGATAAACATGGCTAACTCGAGGTTAGAATGAGTTTGCGGCGTAATCCTGCCCGGAACCGCCCGGCACATCCACTGGCCGCAAACAATAGGTTCTAATGTGAGAAGTTAGTCATAACGTGCTTGAAACCCGAGGTTAGACTCAGTTTGCGGCAGAAATCTGCCCGAAACCAATCGGCCTAACCAGTAGCCGCAAACTGTCAGTCTAATGTGAGAGGTCTGGGCATTAATATTTAATTAATGAAAATCTGAGATAAATATGATGTCTAAAACGTGTTGGGCAGATAGGGTTAAACCCACTAGAATGATGAACTTCATAAATCTGTTCCGTGAATCTGTAGGCCCAATTACAAAGTTAGACAAATCTGTAAGTCTGTTAATCTGTAACTGGTTAATCGGTAAGTCTGTTAAATCGGTATATCTGATCCGTTAGTCTGAAAACTTGTCTGTGAACTAGATGATCTGAATTCTGTATTTCTTAACTTGTAAACAAGTTAATCTGAAATCTGTTAGTCTGGGAACACAAGGATAGCAAGGGAATTACTTGTGTCATCTGTTGTTTGGGACCCATATTAGTCAGTAACCCTTTCTGGTATCAAAACTTTGACCCAACAGTAGGTAGGGTCCGGACACGCTTACTGAACTAATTATAAGCAGTTCATTCTGATAATGGCGAGGGGTGTTGATGGTGCGTTCCAACCGGGTCATGTGCGTGCATGGATCCAGGTCCGCCTCTGAGGATGTAAGACGCCGTGACATCTGTAAATAGGTCTGTGCCAATTGGTTGTCACTTTAGGGAGTGATACACCTTACTGTGGGGCCGACCCAGGGTATTTATGTATTAGGGAGCCGATCGCTTGGGGTAGGGTTTTAGGGTACACTTAGTTCTGTCTGTTTCTGTTGGTACCGTCTGTTTCTATTGGGTGGTAACACCTGTCTGTTTCTGCGTGGTACCATCTGTTGGGGTGGTAAAGGCCCATTACTAGTATACACCTAATTATACATTCTGTTTTCGTAGGGATTAATCTGTTTCTGTCTGTTTCTGCTGGGGCGGTAAAGGCCCATTATTAGCATTCTGTTTCTGTCTGTTTCTGTTGGGGTGGTAAAGGCCCATTATTAGCATTCTGTTTCTGTCTGTTTCTGCTGGGGTGGTAAAGGCCCATTGTTAGCATTCTGTTTCTGTCCGTTTCTGTTGGGGTGGTAAAGGCCCATTACTAGCATTCTCTTCTGTGGAAATTATTCTGTACCCGTTTCTATTTCAGTTTAGACATTAGGGTGACACCTAATTCTGTTATACTAGTATTAGTGCAGAGAAGTGTAAAGAAATAGCTTATGTCATTCTGTTCTTCTGTAATATCCGCTGCACCTGTTATAGTTATCTCTCATCCAGTTTTATTTTCATGTCATGTTATTATTATCTGTTCATAACTGAAAATCATTGGACTTGCCAGACTTTTTGTCTGGCCCTTGTTGTTTCGCCTCCTTTCTTCCATCCCCCCAGGTTTTGTAGAAGGGAATACTCTAGCTTGATCCAGATTTCTTCCGCTTGAAGTGCTTAAAGTATGGCTTGTCTTCTTCTGTGGGGATTATGATGTTAAAACTATGCATTCTGAAGGCTTTTGTACAAGACTGATATTTTATACTTGAATTCTGATATTGTGATTTGAAAGGATGTACCAAGCTTATTTCGGTTTCTGTTGTAATAAAATTATAAATTTTTCAAGTACTGTTTTATCTGTCTTGTAAGTTTCTGTTCTATTTACTAAAATGCTCCACCAAAGTTAAGGCATTCCCTTTGTGAGTGACCTTAACGAAGGTGGGGTGTTACATCTCATGTAATATCTTCAAAATGTGATTATATTCATCAAAGTCAAGTCATCAATTATGTTGTACTCTCCTTGTTACAGTACCCATAAAAATGTACCAGAGAGTAATATTTTCAAAATAGACTCTAATCAATATTTTTTAATTAAGTCAAATAAGTTTTTTTTTTAATTTCTTTTGTCAAAACTAGAATCATATTCATTAAAGTGGATCCAATCTACACATTCAATTTAGGATATTTTATCATATTGCGGTCGGCATCCCTTCATCAAATAGGATGTACACTACTCGGCTCGATACCAAAATAGAGTAATAGTTGCACTACCCAAGATCTATTGTCTTATGTCAGCATCCCGTCATCAAATAGGATGTACTCTACTCAGCTCGATACCAACGAAGAGTAATAGTGCACTACCCAAGATCTATTGTCTTACACCGCACATCGTCATCGTCATCCGAAAGTATCCATCATTGATGAAATAATTCATAAAAATCTTTAATAAGTTTAATCAAAGTATTCTCTCAAAGTACTTTTATACTTTGTAATCATTACTCCCGTATGGATAACCATTTCTTTTTGGAAAATCCACACTCTCAACTTCGAAAATCATCTCAAGTATTAACCCCTCCCTTTTTTTTCACACCAATCTTTTCACATTACTCGATGCATCCCAAAATCTTATATTCGCATTGAATGACATAACCCCCCGCCTTTTTTTTCTTTTTCAAATACATAGTCAGTTTGCAATAATGTTTTGAAATAGAAAACTTTCAAAATTTCAATATATATCTGATGTAAGTATTCTAGATGATTAATCTAACTTCCCAATAAGATTAATTTCGACTAAACCCAAATCAAGGAATCAATAATTATGACTGAATTGCTAAGGGATGTTTTAGCAGCTTTTAAGCCAACATCATTAATGCTAAACAATTCAAACATCATATTATGAAATGATATAAATATTTAAAGAAATTTTCTCACCTTGGTCTTGCATGACTGTAGTGTTCACTTTACTCATCTTGATCTTCCTCTAAGCTCATTTAATTCTTCCCTCGACAAGTTGTTATTCCACATTCCTTCTAAGCAAGTCCATTGCATCCATTTGTTGCTACTACCTACCTTCCTTTATAAGCCGCTTCATTAATTTCTTTATTACTTTATAACTAATCATATGTTAACCCCTCTATATGCCGCATGACAAAAAATCATATATGTATAAACACTAAACAAAAGTTAAACACACAAACTATATACTGCTTATAACCCTGGTCAGAGGAGTGGTGCCTTACCCTATCCAGTTATAATTATCAAAGTAAAGGTAACTTCATTTCAAAAAATTTAAGATGATTTTCTAATCTTATGTGAAATTTTATTTAGGCACCTAACCTAAGCTCTGATACCACTAGTAACTCCCGGAATTTTCGAACCAGCTAAAATTGTCGAAAACCCCATCCGTCCAAAAACAAAGAATGATAGTTACCATTCTATTTTATAAATATGAACAATATCACTAAATGCACTGGATACAATTTAAATAAATACCACTTATCTATTTAACTGTTTGTGCTTAAATATGAATTATACACAATTACGTAAATCTACCATTGTGCAACTCTAATGAGGTGGACATCGATATTCATTCCTGCAAACTTGATGAACATGATAGCATGGATTAAACCTGAAAATGCAACAACATAAGACTAAATATCAACTAATAAAATGAAAAATATTTTATTAGTAAAGCAGCTGCATCACTACCCCCATGTGATTGCCTATATACCTTTATCTAATTGGGTCAGCAATTAGATACATGATCAAGCCAACGTAGTTCTTCTTCACACAAAACATTTATTTTCAATATTTACTTCCGAAATACTCTTTATATCGTGTGGGGGTAAAATACCTTTCGTATATACTCATTTTGAAAGACATCTATATATCTCTTGAAGAATTTTCTTTCAAAAAGACAAAATCTTTTATTATAAGTACTAATCATCTTCTTTATGCAAAAACTTCTTCATAAACAAATCTCAAACCACCTTGGTATTTCTCTTATATATGTTTGGAAAGATCTTCAAAGATTGAACTAAAATAATTAAGTTCAACACCATTCATTATCTCGTTAAAACACACCCAACTCATACCTCGTTTAAAACAATAGTCATACCTCGTTTAAACACATACTATTCATTCCTTGATTAAACAATATTCATACCTTGTTTATACACTATTCATGCCTCGTTTAAATACTAATCATACCTCGTTTAAATACATACTATTCACGCCTCGATTAAACAGTATTCATACCTCGTTTACACACTATTCATACCTCGTTTAAATACTAATCATATCTCGTTTAAACACGTACTATTCATGCCTCGATTAAACAGTACTCATACCTTGTTTACACACTATTCATACCTCGTTTAAACACTAATCATACCTCGGTTAACCACGTACTATTCATACCTCATTTAAGCACTAGTCATAAATGTCCCCAATCATCAGTCGTATATGTTGATTTCTTGTCAAAGCAACCATTACAACCAATATAGTTTGTTAAATTATAGCATCTTTAAATTAAAACACAAGCTTATGAAATAATATTAGATTAGATGATAAGTATACTTACAATATTCCTTGCTATCTTCATGCAAAAGTCTCGTGGAACATCACATAGTACTTATCATCACTCCCAAGTAATCAATTATTTTCCTCGAATCATCGAAAATTTCAACCTTCCTGATTCTATATTTTAACACGTTTTGACTCGCTTTTACTTTGATTTAACATGCTCGATTTGCGTCAGTTTGTTTATGATACTATAAGGAAGCTCGAGTCCAAATTTTGAGAGGATTTGGAATAGTTTACCATGGTCTTATATTCAAAACATCTATAACAACATTTCTGTCATGCTATGAAAAGTTCTGCTTGATTTAAAATACTTCATAGTCACTTCAGAGAAAAGACAACACTTCCAGAAAGGCTTGGCAAGTTCTGGGTGGTTTATGATGATTTTAGACTTAAAACAACTTACTACAGCGTTTTTGGAACGCTATGAAAAGTTCTGGATGGTTTTTAAGCTCAAAACTTCTATCACAGCATTTCAGGCGTGCTATGATAAGTGTTGGGTTGTTCATAATAATTTTAGACTCAAATTAGCTACTACAGCACTGTTGGGCGCTATATAAAGGTTCTGCTTGGTTCTGTACTTCATAAATAGAAAAGATAGGGTTTCAGTGTGTTATAAGAAGTTCCGAAAATCAGGTTTTAGCCTGTTTTTGGGTAAAATATGTGATGCTGTTTCTCTATAATAATAATAGATTTTGATTCCAATTTTCTTATAATAAGACGCTCTCTTTGTCTACTTAATTATCATCAAAAGAAAAAATCAAAGTCATTTACAATTTAATATATAAAATCAAACATCATGAGGCATTTTTAACATGTCCATTTCGGGATTATTTTTACCTCACTTTGCATCCACTTTTCAGGTATGCAAAAGGCTGAACTAGAAAAAAATGCACTAGGTGGAAGTTGTAGCCCTTTGAATTAACTTTCCATATTGATAGAGAAGTCAAAATTTAATTAGCAATTGCAAAAGTTATGCCCGAAATACCGAACGCCATTTTCAAGGGTTCAAGTCCAATTATTCATTCCTAAATTTCTCAACTTTTCTTCAAAATATGAAATGAATACATGAACTTAAATAATTTTACTCACCTTAGACTTGAAAATTGAACTTGTATCCCTTCTCTTGTCTTCTCCTAAAACTCTCTTCTTTTTCTTTCATTTGTGAATGCATGATATGAAGTGAACCCTTCCACCCTTTATATAGAAATTTTCAAGGCTAGTTTGGAAATTTAGTTTTGGACACTTATCCTTAATCATTCATGCAAACCATAAGATGGCGACACATGCCTACTTAGGTGTCCTAATATGTTTATACACATGGACACCTAAGGGGGTTATGTGTCCTTATCTCTTTTTTTTCTTTTTTCTTTTCTTTTTTTAGCTTACATGATAAGCTTCTTATTTTAAATTTATATCTTTTAGCATACATGGTAAGCTTCTCATTTTAAATTTATATCTTTTCGCTTACATCGTAAGCTTATCATTTTAAATTTATATCATTTAACTTACGTGATAAGCTTCTCTTTTTAAATTTATATCTCTTAGCTTACATGCTAAGCTTCTCATTTTAAATTTATATCTTTTAGCTTACATGGTAAGCTTCTCATTTTAAATTTATATCTTTTCGCTTACATGGTAGGCTTCTCATTTTGAATTTATATCTCTTAGCTTATATACTAAGCTTCTCATTTTAAATTTATATCTTTTATCTTACATGGTAAGCTTCTCATTTTAAATTTATATCTTTTAGCTTACATGATAAGCTTCTCATTTTAAATTTATATCTCTTAGCTTATATGATAAGCTTCTCATTTTAAATTTATTTTTCCCTTACATGAATAATATATTCATGTTTATGTGATAACCCCAAACTTCCATAGACCGAAAGTAAGGATAATCATTTGGAATACAACATATTTATAACAATAACAGATCTCAGATAATATCGTAACACATAATTATTGCAGCAGAAAGATATAAGTCATAAACATCACATGAAACAGAACCACAGAGTACACAGTTTTACTGGATACAACTTAGCAAAATAAAAGTATAAATCAAAGGAAATAATCTCCAACTCCAAACGTACATCAAAATCCAAGATAAAATAAAGTCTCTAAAAGCAGAAGATAAAAATAAAAGAGAGTCTTCGCTTTTTCCTTCCAAGTAGTCTTCAATGCAGAAAATGTCTCCCTAAGAACCTATCACTTGGCTTCCCATGTAAATAGAGGGCACTCGAGTTTGCAAAGTGAAACAAAACATCGAGTCAGTCGTGGGACTGGTGTGAGAAATCTTCCTATACTAACTATCAATATGGCGAATCACAGGACCACGCCGCTAATGCGGAACGGGTTTACTCCATTGATTTGCCAGTGCATGATTTAATAAAGTTTATATAAAACAGCGAAATGACTTTTGAAAAAATGAAATCATCATAAGACTCAAGTCCTATCACACAATGCAACGCACACAAGAGGATAGAGTTTTCCCTTATGATGATCAAACATGCTTAATACGTGAAAAATAATATTTTTATATTATCATTAGTGTCTAAGCAGTATTAAAATACTTCAATATAAATGTATCAATCCTAGACGGCATTGTACCCCATCCTACTATGTCGCCGTATATAAGTTTACAATCAAGACCGTAATGTCGTATTGGAAATTGGTTTTCTGTCATGAAATCGAGGCTAGGGATCGTCCTCTTTCGATTCGAGACACTCTAGCAAATGCCTCAGGATCCCCCGCAGTGAACCCTTGGATGCGGTAGGGCTGGTCCCCACCTAACGGTAGTGGATTAGTTATGCCTGAACACACGTTTCCCGGTCCCTGTGGACCTATAGTACGACCACTTCCGGCCTATAAAAACCTGAGGCACCTCAACCCATCATCCACATAAGTAAAATGTCAGCAAGTTTAAGCACTGACACTACCCCTTAGCTAGAAAGAAACGTGTGCACTCCCTACGGTCCATATCCCCTTTTTGACTCATACCGGGGTGTGAGGCTCGCGAAGTCACGCTATACACAAAGCTATGCCTAAACAGACTATGCTTTGATCATCAACCACAAGGTCTGCTTTTCAACAAAGCCTTGATCATTGCATCTTGGCGTGCCACATTGACAATTCAATGCCATGCGATCGATAACTATTACTATATACCAGGATGTTAAGTAGAGAATAAATTCTCCACCACCAAACAGACATATATTAATACAAATCGATTTAATTACATGAAGTGAATTTCAATGTCAGACACACATCCATTTACAAGTCCGTTCTGGGTCTGAACGGAACCGGAGACACCAAAGAGGCGCTCGCTTATCCGCACGACCAACACATACGTCCGGACAACTACTGCTTCAACCCCATCCTGGGAGCAAGTCAGTCCAGGGCATCAGTAGTCGTCGTCCATTCGATGTGAAGATCGCCGGTCTTCAATCATCGTCTTCTTATCTCTTTGATTTGATCGTCGTGCAATTATTTGAAATGAGATAAACTCGGTCTTTTCAAATAATTGTCGCATGATTATCATTTAAAACATTTCATATATATTTATGACTATTTATCGCTATTTTTATTTATTTGAAAACAGCTCAGAATAAATAAACGACGCTTCGGGTCAGTGGGCGGCCCTGGCGCTGTTTTTACCACATTTTGATTTACACATATCTTAAAATCTTACCGTCGGATTTTGATGAACTTTATATCGTTGGAAAGCTCTTCCCAAAGCGGTCCTAACGGTTCCAGTTTTGGGAAAATCCAACAGTCGGATCTTTCGGTATAATCGTTTAAAATTACGAATGTCGATACGCGAACTGCCGCGCTAGTTTCGTTTAATTTTATATTTATATTTATATATATAAACCATTTGGCGATTTACACTATTAAAATCCATTCTTTTTATTTTATAAAAACAATATTTTCGTTCGCCAATTCTAATGCGATAGAAATGACGGTTTCAACATTATACACTTTCTAATGCGACAAAAATGACGGTTTCAACAATGTATATTTTTATATTAAATAAAATAATATTTTTGTTCGCCAATTCTAACGCGACAAAAATGACGGTTTCAACAATGTATATTTTTATATTCAATAAAATAATATTTTTGTTCGCCAATTCTAATGCGACAAAAATGACGGTTTCAACAATGTATATTTTTATATTCAATAAAATAATATTTTTGTTCGCCAATTCTAATGCGACAAAAATGACGGTTTCAACAATGTATATTTTTATATTCAATAAAATAATATTTTTGTTCGCCAATTCTAATGCGACAAAAATGACGGTTTCAACAATGTATATTTTTATATTCAATAAAATAATATTTTTGTTCGCCAATTCTAATGCGACAAAATGACGGTTAAAAATGTACTCTTTTTTATTTTAATTACATAAAAATGTTCTTTTTCTCCAATTCATTTTAAAATGTAAATTTTCTACTTCTTTTTCTTTACATTGAAAAAAATGTAAGTTTTCTATTTCTTTTCTTTACATTAGAGAACTCAATTAAAAAGTTAATTTTTCTTTCTATGTAATATTTGCATTGTAAATGGCAAATAAAAAGGTGAACTTTATTTCTAATGTAAACATCTTTTCTAGTGTCAACATTTCTAATATAAATATATTTTCTAATGTCAATATTTGATTCATTTCAACTATATTAACATGACGATGAAATGTTTGATTCATTTCAACTATATTAACATGACGATGGAATGTTTGATTCATTTCAACTATATTAACATGACGATGGAATGTTTGATTCATTTCAACTATGTTAACATGACGATGAAATTTTTGATTCCAGTTTTATGTCAACACAACAACGACAACATATGATTTGGTGTATAACTTTCATGAATCAAAAATAAAGGTCTCATCTTTATTTTATATTGTAAATCAAAATAAAATATCTAAACTTTATTTATCTTTTAATTAACATTTAAAAGATCTAAACTTTCTTTATTTTATAAATCATAAATCAAAATAAAGATACAACTTTTGTTCTTATTTTGCAAATCAATATAAAGATTCAACTTTTGTTTCTATTTTGCAAATCAAAATAAAGATTCAACTTATGTTCCTATTTTGCAAATCAAGATAAAAATCAAACTTATGTTATTATTTTGCAAATCAAGATAAAAATCAAACTTATGTTACTATTTTGCAAATCAAGATAAAAATCAAACTTATGTTACTATTTTGCAAATCAAGATAAAAATCAAACTTATGTTAATATTTTGCAAATCAAGATAAAAATTTACCTTTCTTTTATTTTGTTAATCAAAATAAAAATTCAACTTTTCATTTTATATTGTGAATCAAAAATAAAGATTTAAACTTTCTTTGGTAAATCAGAATAAAGATTCAATTTTTTTCATTTTAATTTGTAAAACAAAATAAAGATTCAAAATTTCATTTTTGTTTGTAAAACAAACAAAGATGAAATTTTTCATTCCTATAAAGGAATAAAAATAAAAATAAAAATAAAAATAAAACTAATAAAGATGAGAACTTTATAGAGATTACATCAGAATTTATAGATCTAAACTAACATGGCTATATCATGATATCACAACGAATATTAATAACCATACAACAATCACAACATCGCAGATCAGAAATAATAGCATACAATGATTCACATAACAAATATAATTGAATTATTTAATTATTCAAAATTTAGAAATCTCACCGTCGTTCGCGATTTGGTCAAAATTTCAAACAATTCAAAATGGTCCCTTTTCAGTCTAGGAATGTAGATCTGGTCTTTACGATTTCAATGCTTCCGAAGTTACATTATTCTAAGTTCATATTAATTATTTATGATCAAAACAAGATAGATTATAATTTAAAATGAATAAATTAGTAAAATAATTAAGGGTTAAACCTTCTTCTTGTTGTTCAAAGCCACGGCCGTGAGTTTCATAAATGGTTTGATCTTAGGGTTGGCTTTTGCGGCCACTATAGGGATCGAGGTGATAATCCGATGCTACCACGCTGGTGAGGGAAGTGCGGCGCTCGAGGGGGGCCCGGTTTTGCTCAGCTCGGTCGAGCCTAGGGGGGAGGGCGGCGGTCTGTTCGGCCGACGTTCGTTGAGGTGAGGCCGGCGCTAGGGGCGATTTCAGGTAGCTTTAACCGTATGGATGGGAAGAGGAGGGAAGGAGCTTCGATGTGGTGTGAGGTTTGTGTTCCAATTCGAAGAGATGAAGGAGAAATTAGGAGGAGAAGCTTTGAACGAAATCGGCCATTGAAAGAATGGGTGGCGGCTGGAAACGATGGGTGAATAGTGGCTAGGGTTTTATTTTCATTGATTTTTATAATCTTTTCAATGTATTTTTACAAATAAATCCATATCTTTTAAACCGGTCCAATTCCAGTCCAGCAGAAGGTGTCCCTAGCCAATAACCCATATTCTGGATCCAACGGATCAGGTCCCGTCAGCCCAAACGGCTGTCTGTGACCTGAATTATTTAAATTAATAATTAAATCCTTTATAAATCTAATTCTCTCGTATAAATAAATTCATTGAGGCCACATACGGACTCAGAAAAAATCCAGAAAAAATATATTTGGCTTCATTATGATGATACGGTCCTAAAAAAACTAATTTCGTCGAATTCCGAGACTGTTTGAAAAATGGATATTTTTCAGTCGACCAAATTTGATTAAAATCGACAAAACACATTTTCCTTCGCCACGCACACATATTAATTCGAAAAATTCTAAAAATTGAAATCTAGCAATAATTTGACATTCCGGTTCCAACAAAAGTGGTTTCGTCTAAAACAAAGATCGTTTGAAAATTGACTATTTTCACTGGCTTTAATATTATTTAAAAATGAAATTTTTAATTTCTGCCACATTTTTCCACCAAATTATTTAAAATAAAAAATTTAAATTGGTTCGGATTTTCCAGGTCGTTACATTCTCCCCCACATAAGAATTTTTCGTCCTCGAAAAGGAAACAAAGTAAAGTAGGAAACAAGATGGAAAATGTAAACTGGGGTAAACGTACCTTAATACAAAAGTCATTCGGAGATGTCCACTCTGCACTTGGGGTAAGCCTTTTTGATGCTATCCTCTGTCTCCCAAGTATAGTCTCTAGGATCCCCACTCCATTGAACTTTGACTAGGTTGATCTTCTTGTTCCTTAAAATTTTTGTTTCTTTGCCAATGATCTTTATTGGGTCTTTTCTCACTGTTAGATTTGGAGCAATATCTAAGACCTGTTGATTTAGTTCATCCTCAATTAGATCTAGATCATGCACATGCTTGCGAAGTTGAGACACATGAAATACATCATGCACCCCTGGCAACTAGTCAGGCAGCTGCACTCTATAAGCGAGAGTACCAATCCTTTCGAGAATAGGAAATGGACCAATGATTCTCGGTGCCAATTTTCCCATCTTCCCAAAACGAATCACACCTTTCAAAGGAGAAACCTTCAAGTATACTTGATCACCCACAGAGAATTCTAAATTTCTTCTTCGCTGGTCTGCATAGCTCTTCTGTCGGCTCTGAGCAGTCAGCAAGCGCTTCTTAATCAAGTCAACCTTATCTGATGCTTCTCGAACCATGTCGGGGCCCAAGACTAGTTGATTGCCTGACTCCACCCAACATGCCGGTGATCTGCATGGCCTGCCATATAGTAATTCAAACGGTGACATCTTCAATCTTGCTTAGTAGCTATTATTATAGGAGAATTCCACCAAGTGCAAGTGATCCTCCCATGAACCGCCATAATCAAGAATGCAAGCTCGCAACAAGTCTTCCAAAACACGGTTCACCCTCTCAGTCTGGCCATCTGTCTGAGGGTGATAGGCAGAGCTTAGATTCAACTTGGTCCCAAGCTCTTCTTGAAAAGCTTCCCAGAATTTTCTGGTACATAATGGATCCCGATCACCGACAATGCTTTTGGGAACCCCATGTAGTTTGACTATCTCTTTAAAATAAAGCTGTGCCAAACTACGAGCTGTTCTATTGGACCGAACAAGGATGAAATGGGCAGACTTTGTTAAGCGATCCACAATCACCCATATGCTATCATTCCCTTTTCTGCTTCGGGGCAAGCCATCTATAAAGTCCATAGAAATTTTCTCCCACCTCCAACCTGGAACTCCCAGTGGTTGCAACAAACCGGCCAATTTTTGTTGATCACTTTTAACTTGCTGACAAGTGGGACATCTAACAACGTAAATAGAAATATCTCTCTTCATCGCTTTCCACCAAAAGGTGCGCTTAAGATCATGGTATTTCTTATTTACACCTGGATGGACGCTGATTTTAGATTTGTGGCACTCATCCATAACTTCTCTTTTTAGCTCAGCAATGTATGGCACACAAATTCGCCCTTGCAATCTAAGGGTCCCATTATTGTCAATCTGGAAACTTGAGGCCTCGCCCTTACGAACTCGCTCACAAAGCTTCTGAATAAATTTATCATTCTTCTGAAGAGCAGAAATTTTATCAATCAAAGTAGGAATGATAATGAGACTGGTGATAATGAGATTGTTGCTTTCTGCATTCTTTCTACTAGCGCATCGGCTACAACGTTGGCTTTTCCCGGAGTATAAAGGATATCCAGGTCATATGATGCAAGAAATTCAACCCAGCATTGCTGCCTCATATTCAAATCTCTTTGGGTAAAAAGATGTTTCAAGGATTTGTGATCCGTGTAAATTTCGAACTTCTCACCCAAGAGATAATGCCTCTATATTTTAAGAGCAAACACAATGGCCATTAGCTCAAGATCATGCGTGGCGTAATTCTTCTCATGCGGTTTCAGCTGGCGGCTAGCGTATGCGACTACTCTGCCTCTTTGCATCAGCACCGCACCAATACCTTAAATAAATAAGGGATAACATGTTAAAATGAGATTTGACATTAAAATAAAATGTTATCTCTGACATGTTAATTTATAAAAGAAACAACCTTGCTTAGAAGCGTCGGTCTAGACCTTCAAATCCTGATTGCCATCTGTGATGGTCAACACAGGAGCATTGGTCAACCTCTTCTTTAGCTCTTGGAAAGTTGTCTCGCATTCCGGTGTCCAATTGAATTTTGTATGTTTCTTGGTCAGGTTTGTCAATGGACAAGCTACCTTCGAAAAATCTTTGACAAATTTCTGATAATAGCCAGCCAGTCCTAAGAAACTTCTGACCTCTGTGGGAGTTCTAGGCTGCTTCCACTCTTGGATGGCTGAGATCTTTCCTGGATCTACTGATTCCTTTGATACAACATGGCCGAGGAATTTCACCTCTTTTTGCCAGAATATGCATTAAGAAAATTTTGCTTTCAGCACATTTCTTCGCAAAATCTCTAAGACTTCTCTCAGATGTTGTTCGTGCTCAGCAGTGGATTTAGAAAAGATGAGAATGTCATCGATGAATACGAGCACAAATTTATTTAAAACATCTCTGAACACTCTATTCATCATATCAACAAAATATGTTGGAGCATTACATAGACCGAAGGGCATTACTAGCCATTCATAAAATATATCCGGTCCTCTGAAAGCAGTTAAAGGCACACGCTCTTCTGCAATGCGAAGTTGATGGAAGCCTGTAGCTAGGTCCATCCTAGAGAATACTCGTGCCCTATGCAAGCGATCAAGTAAGTCATCAATACGTGGCAGTGGGTATTTATTTTTCAGTGTTTGTTTGTTGAGATCGTGGTAATCCACACATAGCCTGAGTGTACCATCAGATTTTGGGACGAACACCACTGCTGCACCCCATTCTGAGAAGCTGGGCCTGATCAGACCCTTCCACAAAAGCTGCTCGGTTTGATTTCTTAGCTCCTCCTTTTCTTTTGGCGACATTCTCCGAATGGGATGTACAATAGGCCTTGCATTCGGAGCTAAATCAATTCGGAAGCTGATTTCTCTATGCGGAGGTAAGCCCTCAACTTCTTTGAATACATCAGCGTAATCTTTGACGACATGGATATCCTTAATAGAAGTAGAGGCAACTTCTAAAGAAGACCAGAATGTTTTCCTGTCGGTGGCTGAGCCATGGCATGGGATACATACATTCCCGAGATTAGTTTTAACTTTGACAATTCTTTCGGCGCATACTAACTCAGCCTCATACTTTGCTAGCCAATCTATACCAAGTATGATGTCATATCCAGAAAACTCCACGATGATCAAATTAAAAGGAAACTGATAGCGAGAATAGGAGATAAGCACTTTACAATACTGATCTAGAATGAGGGAACCTCCTATCGGACTATTAGCTCTAATCAAATTTTTGAGTTTTCTTGGTTTCAGTTTCAACTTTTTACTTGCATCTTTAGAAATAAAGCTTCTTGCACCATCAGTATCAAATAAGACAGTAATAGGGATGTTCCTAATATTGAGCGTACCTCCTAAGACATCGGGTTTACTAGGCCCCTCAGTCGAAGCTGGTGCATCTGCTCCCTCATAAACATGTGCCACCTGAGCATTCCTTAGCAGTGGGCAGTTCGCCTTAATGTGCCCCTTTTGATGACAATTGTAGCAGTCCCTCTTGTCTTGAGAACTCTGGCCATGATTCTGAGGATTCGGGTTACGGTTCTGGCTAGGTCCTGAATCATTTCTCTTGACCTTTTTAGGTGCTCTACACTCGTAATCAAAATGTCCAATCTTGCCGCAGTTATAGCATGTCACCTTGCTCTTGTCCCTCTTCTTCCCTTGGGGTTTAGCGGTAGAAGAATTGCTTGCCTCCGGTTTCTTGTTAGCCTGTTCCTTCTGGTTGTTGCCTTGGCTTTTCACTCTATCCTGCGGTCCAGACTCATCATTTTCCTCATAGCGGCACACCATCTCTACTACTTCATTGAAGGGAAGCTTGATATAAGCAGTGACTCGGTTCAAATATTTCTTTGATAAACCCTTGATAAAAATTTTATTCTTCCCTACCGGATCTTGAACCAAACCAGGAGCATATCGTGAAAGCTCATCAAACTTCCTCACATACTAAGAAACGGTCATATTCCCTTGCTGTAGATTAATGAACTGCTCGCGCAGGCACTCTCTAGCTTGTGGGGGTATATACTTCTCATTGAAAAGTTCCTTAAATTTGGCCCAAGACATATTGGCCACGTCATTGCAGATCTTGATCGTATCCCACCAATGCCCGACTTCCTCTTTTAATTGCCATATTTCCAGGTAACGCTTTCGCTGATCTTCCAGTTCTAAGCCCTTTGGGATCTTTTCACAATCTTTAAGCCATGCTTCTGCCTGAATCGCAGACTCTCGCCCTGTGAAAGGTACACCTCCTAGGTTTTTGAATTTCTTTGACATTCTCTCCAAATCGAAGGGTTGTGGAGGTGGAGGTGGTTGTGCTATGACCTCTGAAGTATGTTGTTCCTGAGTGATGAGGGTCTCGTCTCTAACTTGCCCTCCAGCTCCCACTCGGGCTCCTCCTCTGGCCCTACCTCGAGTTCCACCTCGGGCTCCGCCCCGGGCTGTTCTTGCTCTAGTATCCATTTAAATCAGTCTATACCATCAAGGAAAGAGTCAGACCAAGCGAAATGAAAAGTCTCCAGAAAAGATAAAACAAGGACAGGATGGAAAAGACAATGATGTAATGACTTATAAATATGTGTTATTCTGCTGTGCTAATTCTAGGACATTACCAGTCCTATCTCTAATAAGCTACTCGCCGTAGAATAATGTGGATTCTATCTAGACGAATTGTTCTAAATATGTTATATTCCAAAGCTAAGGTTAACCTTAAGCTCTGATACCAACTGTGATAACCCCAAACTTCCGTAGACCGAAAGTAAGGATAATCATTTGGAATACAACATATTTATAACAATAACAGATCTCAGATAATATCATAACACATAATTATTGCAGCGGAAAGATATAAGTCATAAACATCACATGAAACAGAACCACAGAGTACGCAGTTTACAGGATACAACTTAGCAAAATAAAAGTCTAAATCAAAGGAAATAATCTCCAACTCCAAACGTACATCAAAATCCAAGATAAAATAAAGTCTCTAAAAGCAGAAGATAAAAATAAAAGAGAGTCTTCGCTTTTTCCTTCCAAGTAGTCATCAATGCAGAAAAAGTCTCCCTAAGAACCTGTCACTTGGCTGCCCGTGTAAATAGAGGGCACCCGTGTTTGCAAAGTGAAACAAACATCGAGTCAGTCGTGGGACTGGTGTGAGAAATCTTCCTATACTAACTATCAATATGGCGAATCACAGGACCAGCCGCTAATGCGGAACGGGTTTACTCCATTGAATTGCCAGTGCATGATTTAATAAAGTTTATATAAAACAGCGAAATGACTTTTGAAAAAATGAAATCATCATAAGACTCAAGTCCTATCACACAATGCAACGCACACAGGAGGATAGAGTTTTCCCTTTTGATGATCAAACATGCTTAATACGTGAAAAATAATATTTTTATATTATCATTATTGTCTAAGCAGTATTAAAATACTTCAATATAAATGTATCAATCCTAGACGGCATAGTAACCCATCCTACTATGTCGCCGTATATAAGTTTACAATCAAGACCGTAATGTCGTATTGGAAATTGGTTTTCTGTCATGAAATCGAGGCTAGGGATCGTCCTCTTCCGATTCGAGACACTCTAGCAAATGCCTCAGGATCCCCCGCAGTGAACCCTTGGATGCGGTAGGGCCGGTCCCCACCTAACGGTAGTGGATTAGTTATGCATGAACACACGTTTCCCGGTCCCTTTGGACCTATAGTACGACCACTTCCGGCCTATAAAAACCCAAGGTACCTCAATCCATCATCCACATAAGTAAAATGTCAGCCAGTTTAAGCACTGACACTACCCCTTAGCTAGAAAGAAACGTGTGCACTCCCTACGGTCCATATCCCCCTTTTGACTCATACCGGGGTGTGAGGCTCGCGAAGTCACGCTAAACACAAAGCTATGCCTTAACAGACTATGCTTTGATCATCAACCACAAGGTCTACTTTTCAACAAAGCCTTGATCATTGCATCTTGGCGTGCCACATTGACCATTCAACACCATGCGATCGATAACTATTACTATATACCAGGGTGTTAAGTAGAGAATAAATTCTCCACCACCAAACAGACTATATACCAGGGTGTTAAGTAGAGAATAAATTCTCCACCACCAAACAGACATATATTAATACAAATCGATTTAATTACATGGAGTGAATTTCAACGTCAGACACGCATCCATTACAAGTCCGTTCTGGGTCTGAACGGAACTTGAGACACCAAAGAGGCGCTCGCTTAGCCGCACGACCAACACATACATCCGGACAACTACTGCTTCAACCCCGTCCTGGGAGCAAGTCAGTCCAAGGCATCAGTAGTCGTCATCCATTCGATGTGAAGATCGCCGATCTTCAACCATCGTCTTCTTATCTCTTTGATTTGATCGCCATGCAATTAATTGAAATGAGATAAACTCGATCTTTTCAAATAATTGTCGCATAATTATCATTTAAAACATTTCATATATCACTACAACAAAACTAGTCTTTAACGACGCAAAAGGGTGTGTCTTTTACGACGCTTATGCGACACTATTTTTAATAGCGTCGCATAAGTGTCTTAAAAGACACACCGTATTACATCGCTAAAAAACAATTTTGTTGTAGTGTATATTTATGACTATTTATCGCTATTTTTATTTATTTGAAAATAGCTCAGAATAAATAAACGACGCTTCGGGTCAGTGGGCAACCCTGGCGCTGTTTTTACCACATTTTGATTTACGCATATCTTAAAATCTAACCGTCGGATTTTGATGAAATTTATATCGTTGGAAAGCTCTTCCCAAAGCGGTCCTAACGGTTCCACTTTTGGGAAAATCCAACAGTCGGATCTTTTGGTATAATCGTTTAAAATTACGATTGTTGATACGCGAACTGCCGCGCTCGTTTCGTTTAATTTTATATTTATATATATAAACCATTTGGCGATTTCCACTATTAAAATCCATTCTTTTTATTTTATAAAAACAATATTTTCGTTCGCCAATTCCAATGCGACAAAAATGACGGTTTCAACATTATACACTTTTATATTCAATAAAATAATATTTTTGTTTGCCAATTCTAATGCGACAAAAATGACGGTTTCAACAATGTATATTTTTATATTCAATAAAATAATATTTTTGTTCGCCAATTCTAATGCGACAAAAATGACGGTTTCAACAATGTATATTTTTATATTCAATAAAATAATATTTTTGTTCGCCAATTCGAATGCGACAAAAATGACGGTTTCAACAATGTATATTTTTATATTCAATAAAATAATATTTTTGTTCGCCAATTCTAATGCGACAAAAATGACGGTTTCAACAATGTATATTTTTATATTCAATAAAATAATGTTTTTGTTCGCCAATTCTAATGCGACAAAAATGACGGTTTCAACAATGTATATTTTTATATTCAATAAAATAATATTTTTGTTCGCCAATTCTAATGCGACAAAAATGACGGTTTCAACAATGTATATTTTTATATTCAATAAAATAATATTTTTGTTCGCCAATTCTAATGCGACAAAAATGACGGTTAAAAATGTACTCTTTTTTATTTTAATTACATAAAAATGTTCTTTTTCTCCAATTCATTTTAAAATGTAAATTTTCTACTTCTTTTTCTTTACATTGAAAAAAAAATGTAAGTTTTCTATTTCTTTTCTTTACATTAGAGAACTCAATTAAAAAGTTAATTTATCTTTCTATGTAATATTTGCAATGTAAATAGCAAATGAAAAGGTGAACTTTATTTCTAATGTAAACATATTTTCTAGTGTCAACATTTCTAATATAAATATATTTTCTAATGTCAATATTTGATTCATTTCAACTATATTAACATGACGATGAAATGTTTGATTCATTTCAACTATATTAACATGACGATGGAATGTTTGATTCATTTCAACTATATTAACATGATGATGAAATTTTTGATTCTAGTTTTATGTCAACACAACAACGACAACATATGATTTGGTGTACAACTTTCATGAATCAAAAATAAAGGTCTCGTCTTTATTTTATATTGTAAATCAAAATAAAATATCTAAACTTTATTTATCTTTTAATTAAGATTTAAAAGATCTAAACTTTCTTTATTTTATAAATCATAAATCAAAATAAACATACAACTTCTGTTCTTATTTTGCAAATCAAAATAAAGATTCAACTTTTGTTTCTATTTTGCAAATCAAAATAAAGATTCAACTTATGTTTCTATTTTGCAAATCAAGATAAAAATTAAACTTATGTTATTATTTTGCAAATCAAGATAAAAATCAAACTTATGTTATTATTTTGCAAATCAAGATAAAATTCAAACTTATGTTACTATTTTGCAAATCAAGATAAAAATCAAACTTATGTTACTATTTTGCAAATCAATATAAAAATCAAACTTATGTTACTATTTTGCAAATCAAGATAAAAATTTACCTTTCTTTTATTTTGTTAATCAAAATAAAAATTCAACTTTTCATTTTATGTTGTGAATCAAAAATAAAGATTTAAACTTTCATTGGTAAATCAGAATAAAGATTCAATTTTTTTCATTTTAATTTGTAAAACAAAATAAAGATTCAAAATTTCATTTTTGTTTGTAAAACAAACAAAGATGAAAATTTTCATTCGTATAAAGGAATAAAAATAAAAATAAAAATAAAACTAATAAAGATGAGAACTTTATAGGGATTACATCAGAATTTATAGATCTAAACTAACATGCTATATCATGATATCACAACGAATATTAATAACCATACAACAATCACAACATCGCAGATCAGAAATAATAGCATACAATGATTCACATAACAAATATAATTGAATTATTTAATTATTCAAAATTTAGAAATCTCACCGTCGTTCGCGATTTGTTCAAAATTTCAAACAATTCAAAATGGTCCCTTTTTAGTCTAGGAATGTAGATTTGGTCTTTACGATTTCAATGCTTCCGAAGTTACGTTATTCTGAGTTCATATGAATTATTTATGATCAAAACAAGATAGATTATAATTTAAAATGAATAAATTAGTAAAATAATTAAGGGTTAAACCTTCTTCTTGTTGTTCAAAGCCACGGCCGTGAGTTTCAGAAATGGTTCGATCTTAGGGTTGGATTTTGCAGCCACTACAGGGATCGAGGTGATAATCCGATGCTACCACGCTGGAGAGGGAAGTGCGGCACTCGAGGGGGGCCCGGTTATGCTCAACTCGGTCGAGCCTAGAGGGGAGGGTGGTGGTCTGTTCGGTCGACGTTCGTGGAGGTGAGGCGGGCACTAGGGGCGATTTCAGGTTGCTTTAACCGTATGGATGGGAAGAGGAGGGAAGGAGCTTCGATGTGGTGTGTGGTTTGTGTTCCAATTCGAAGAGATAAAGGAGAAATTAGGAGGAGAAGCTTTGAATGAAATCGACCATTGAAAGAATGGGTGGCGGCTGGAAACAATGGGTGAATAGTGGCTAGGGTTTTATTTTCTTCGATTTTTATAATCTTTTCAATGTATTTTTACAAATAAATCCATATCTTTTAAACCGGTCCAATTCCAATCCAGCAGAAGGTGTCCCTAGCCAATAACCCATATTCCGGATCCAATGGACCTGGTCCCGTCAGCCCAAACGGCTGTCTGTGGCCTGAATTATTTAAATTAATAAATAAATCCTTTATAAATTTAATTCGCTCGTATAAATAAATTCATTGAGGCCACATACGGACTGAGAAAAAATCCAGAAATAATATATTTGGCTTCGTTATGACGATACGGTCCTAACAAAATTAATTTCGTCGAATTCTGAGACTGTTTGAAAAATGGCTATTTTTCAGTCGACCAAATTTGTCTGAAATCGACAAAACACATTTTCCTTCGCCATGCTCACATATTAATTCGAAAAATTCTAAAAATCGAAATCTAGCAATAATTTGACATTCCGGTTCCAACAAAAGTGGTTTCGTCGAAAACATAGATCATTTGAAAATTGACTATTTTCACTGGCTTTAATATTATTTAAAAATAAAATTTTTAATTTCTGCCACATTTTTCCACCAAATTATTTAAAATAAAAATTTTAAATTGGTTCGGATTTTCCGGGTCGTTACAGTTTAATAACCATGCAAACTAAATATATAATATGTGTTAGCATGTACAAGAGTGCCATAACCTTTTGATAAGTTTTAGTTAATGAAAGGTTGAGAATTTTATAAATGACTTCAGGTCTCATTATTGATATTTCTTCGATCTACTTATCTTGGTAAACAAAATTTCAACATGTTTTCTCCTCACTAATTATTGTTTATAAAGGGATTTAATCAAGGTTATAAAACCATTAAGTCCAAGTTTTAAATATTTAAATAACCTCGATATTTAAATATTTACTGCTTGAAGTTTCAGATTGTTACAATATAAGCATCCTTTATTAATCATTTTTTGATAGTTGTATGACAATATAATCAAAAAATTACCATATAATCAAAATATTGTATGATATAAACATCCTTTATTAATGATTGTGTTAAAACATAGTTTTATAACAATATAATCAAAAAATTACCATATAATCAAAATATTATATGATATAAGCATCTATTATTAATAATATGTATGTAACATAGATTTTATCATGAAAAAAGAACAATTGTTGTATGTTACAAAGTTGCAATAGAAACTTGGTGATCGGATGAAAATTTCATTACATTAGTTATTAACTATCTCATTACTCTCCTATTGCATTTATTCATATATAATGTTCTGATCATTTATATATATTTTATGATATTTGTTCAGGTTCCTCCATCAACAGAAGATAGTACCTTGAAGCATCAATAATTAAAATGGAGCAAAATCAAGGATAGGTAAATTATTAAAACTTATGGCAATGAAATAATCTGTTTTCGATGCTGCTGTTTGGTGCAGTCATTAACTGTACTTGTTTATTGTGTCTTAATAATTTTGCACTAACAATATTTAGCAGTTATGTCTCTTATTTGTAACCAGTTACTAAAATCCATCATTTGGATGCCAAGTACAGTCTTTTACTATGCTTATTATTTTCTTTTGTTATTAAATTGAAGCCATATTAAACATGAACATGGATGTAAATTAATTGTTATTCCTTATTAAACATGAACATGCACATCGTCAGTTCTACTCTACTTAATTAATTATTTTCTTTTATTAATCTCGACCTCTTAATTATGTTTATCAATTATAACATGGTCATATTTGTAACACCCCGGAATTTTAACGACACTAAAGACGATGAATTAAAGAATAATTAGTGTGAAATACACTATTAATAATGAATTAAGGAAAACTCAATTTAATATTTAGAATTAAGTAAAACAGACTACGCTATTGCGTTTGTCTCGAAATTCTGGTCAAAATAGACACCTGGTTTGCGAAAATCGGACACCGTATGAAGAAGCTATTAAGGTTTGAAGTTTGTATATGCACAGTAAGAATAAATAAATATATATATATATATAACAGGTTCAGAAATTCAAAATGAGTTCAGAAATTTGAAATTCGGTTCAAAATTCGAAATTTGGGAAGGCGGTAGATTTCCCGCCCAGGTGGGTCTACCCACTCAAGGGGGGTCGACCCATAGGTCGACTTACCCAAAGGAGGGTCGACCCATAGGTCGACTCACTCAAAGGGGGTTCGACCCACCCCTGACAGATTTGGGCGAAATACTTCGTTTTGTATGTGGACGCCTTTCCAAGCAAGATTCATTCAACCCTATGCTATATAAAGGACCCTAGACCTAGGCTTTATTTATCTAAAAAATAATGCTGATGGCAAAGCTCTACTGTAATGAAAATTAAAATGGTCTTTTTTCTTCTAAATCAATTCAAAGAAGATTATACATATTCGAAGATTGCTACAATAAATTCAGCGACGGCTACAACAACTTATTCAACATGTTCTTCGCAGTAATTTAGATCCATTTCCTTAGATCTATTCACTGTGAGTTCACGTTATTTTTAGATCTGAATATTTAAATAGTAATCTTGATATGTATATAAAAATTAGATCTTGAATCGGTTCCTAATCAGTTCTATTATGACATAACTATCAGATCTGCTTTTATATGTTCATACCGACGCCATATTAAATATTGTCATAATATGCCTATTTAGTTTATGCCTATTTCTATCAGTTTATTATTGATTCGTTATTATGCATGTTCTCGGTTCTCTTCTCTTCCTCTTTTCCCTTTTTATTTTTTATATAGTCAGGCTACCATCGAGCCTAGGCCTAACGCTGAAAAATGCGAATGTGTGAAACTGGGAATAATGGGAAAAGACACAATGTGGGGCATAATTGATATTGGAAAATATGGATCTAAATTTGGGCATAAATTTGGAAAATATGCGAATATGGTTTTGGAGGCATATGTCTTGTTGGATAATATGAATTTAGGCATACGTTGGAAAATATAATTTGAGCATAAATTGGGACATGTGTAAGTACTGATTTGGGACATAAATTGGGACGTATGCGAATATGAATTTTAGGCATACATTGGAAAATATGCGAATGTGGATTTGGATATAACCTGCATTGAAATAGGCGAATATGGACTAGGGACAAAAATTGGAAAATATGTAGATTTGGGTTTGTACATAACCTATATATATGTATATGCCTTGACTTATAACTTGGGAAAAAGATCATATGGTGCATAATTAAAAGGTGAACTGAAAAGGGGTGTAAAATTCTATGATTTGAATAGCTAACTGGGCTTATAATTAAATATGGGGAAAAAGAGAAATAATCACCTATAATGACAAAGGTAGATTTGGATAAAATGGAATGTCTAGTAATTGCAATTAGGAATTGTAATTGCACTTATGACAAGAGGTTAGGTTGCACAAGTGGTGGAAGTCTACCCGGACCCGACCGGCATATCCAACAGCCACTAATGTTAAACCTAATGTGAGAGGTCTAAGTGTGCAAATACGAATCGGGCTAAGACACGAGGTTAGCCCAACTGTGGAATAAGACTGCCCGGACCCGACCGGCATATCCAGCATCCACACGTTGTAGGCCTAATGTGGGAGGTCTAGCCCATTATAACCATAATTGGACATGGTAATGAATTTGACTACTTAACCTAATTTAATCCATAAGGATTGTATGATTATGAACTTAACTTAGGGTTAAGTAAAATTGGATAGGTAGTGGGTGGGTTAAGTAAAATAGAGGGGGGTGGGTAATATTTACATATAGACCTACAAACTTAACCCAATAAGGTTATGTAATTAAAGACACCTAGTGGTATACATAACCGGTGGAAAATATAATAAAGTTATGTAATTAAAGACACCTTATAGGGTATGCATAACTTGTAGAAATGATAGAATTAGATATGCATAATAATCTTCTAAATAAACAACGATAAGTTGTAGTGACAGTGTAAATTGAATTTATGATTAAATGAGAAAGAGTGAGGAAAACTTGTAAAATAAATAAGTTATATTTAAATGGTAAGTGATCAGGAAACATGTGAATTGAGATATACTTAATAATGTATTAAGGAGAACATGTTATTGTAATGATGTAACCAAGCAAGAATATAAAATAGATTGTGGATTACAGGCCTTGGGCCACAATCTAGAGAATAACATGTTGTGGGCTTATTGTAACACCCGTATTTCTGTTAACACTATAGTAACAAATTAAAGAATAACTAATCTCAGATGTGAGAATTAATGGAAATGGGTTGTGCCATCGTGTTCGTCTCGGAATTCTGGTTGAGATAGAGTCCGAGTTTGCGTGAATTGGACTTCATATGAAGAGGTTATGGCCATCGGAAGTTTCAGAAAATTTAAAACAGATTTCAAAAATTCAAATTTCAGAGTCAGATGGGCTAGGCGGGAAATTTCCCGCCAGGGCCAGGTCAACCATAAGGTCGACCTGGGTGTCGACCTACCCTGACCAGGTCGACCATAGGGTCGACCTGGGGTTCGACCTGCCCTCCCTGGGCAGATTTGATTGATGACCTGTTTATGATTGTATGCTGAGTCTTTAGGGTTTCTGATCTGCTCTGATTGGCTGGGATTAATTCTGGGTTGATCTGATGGCCTAAACTAATCCTAAAATCTATAAAAAGACATGTAGACTCAAACCCTAAAATCAAATTAAAATTAGAGCCATGGCCTCCATGTCGTCACCTTGCAACCTAGAATAGCCACCACAAATTGGAGAGGAAGAAAGCTAATCAAATTCAATTCTATTCAACTCTAACAACGCATCTACTTCATTGGAAAGCTAATTCGATTTCAGAACTCATATTTCATAACGTAAGACCTTCTTTTTGTGAGTTCAATTTCTTTAATAAAATAATTAACAATTTAATTGGATTGAGATATGATGTGGATTATACGGCTACTTTGTGAATTATTGACCGCATGTTATTATTTATGTTGTAAATTCTATGATATTATCATTATGATGTAAAGTGGCGATGTTATCATCTATGTTGTAATTTTATGATTGGCTTATGTATAATCAATTCATAATGATGTTTCATATGCTAGTTTAGTTATGTTGTTGGAACTAATTCATACGTTAAATCATATGTATGTATGTATGCAAGTATAGATGTTAGTTTAGATCTGAATCATATGCAAGTTAATGAAATTATGAACAACTTTACATGTTTCATGACCCCTATTTTATGTGTGTAAATTGGATCTAAAGTCAGGCTATGACATGTGTGAGTTATATGCTAGTATACAAAATTTCTACATGCTAGTTTACATGTTTACATGTAGATTTACACAATCGTTTATGTTGCATAAATCACATATGCAAGTGTGTGTGTATATATATATATATATATATATATATGTTGGAAGTATGAATCATGCCTACGCAAGTTTGAACCTTATGATTAGATCTATGACATACATGGTTTATGCAAGTTTGTGACTATCACCTAAACAAGTCTACACCTTTAGATTTAGATCTATGACATATGTATTTTTATGCAAGTTGTGATTTTGGCCTATGCAAGTTTTATGTAGAACCTCATTCACACATGCAAGTTCACCCCTTATGTTTAGATCTAGTTTTATCTATATGTATGTTGTGATGTTTTCTCTTTATTCCATAAGTTATACTATTCGAGTCTAACGTATATTTTACGTTAAACAAACGAACGTACAACGTGGGGCCATGGGATAATATTAAAAGATTTAATATTGAGAATTGGCGTAAATGCCTTAAATGGCATAAAATAAATTTGTAAAGATAATTGGTATAATTTTGCATACCATAAATAGATGGACATAATTGAGTCAATTATGGACTTCGTTAAATTTGGAATTGATTGATAATTTGAATAGGGAAATTAATTCAAATTGGGGGATAATTAATTATGTGTAATTGATAGCCTAAGACATGAGGTTAGGCTCTTTTGTGGTGTAAGACTGCCCGGACCCGCCCGGCAAATCCAGCTGCCACAAATGCCAGTCTAATGTGGGAGGTCTTAGGCATAAGTTAAATACATAACAGTTGTAAAGACACGAGGTAAGGCTCTTTTGTGGTTTAAGACTGCCCGGACCCGCCCGGCAAATCCAGCTGCCACAAATGCCAGTCTAATGTGGGAGGTCTTTGCAAGGTTACGGTGTTAATGAATTAGGAAACACTTAACCTGATAAACATGTAGTGGGACATGAGGGCGATAAGTGGGTGCCTTGGGTGGCATGTGGAATTAACTGGGTGCCTTGGGTGGCATTTGAAATACGATTAGAAACACTTAACCAAAATTGAAACATGTAAGTGAACATGAATAAGAAAAGGGTCAAGTGGGATGTACTAGAGGGGACCAAGCTTAGGTGGATAGCTTGTGTCAAGTAATGGGGGCCCGTTTCAACCAGTAACCCAAAAGTATCTTTGTGGGCTCGACCCAAGTCGAGGACGGGAAACGCGTACTGGGATTGACTGTAAGAGGCCAAAACGAGTTAGCGGTGGCAACGCAATTCCAACGGGTTCATGTGCGTGTGTGGGCCCGGGTTGGTAGGTAAGACGTTGTTGCATCATGTAGGTATAAGCCGTTCATTATTGGTGGTATCGGGTTGCCACTTTGGGTAGTGATACACCCCACTATGGGGCCAACACGGGTATCTACGAGTTGGGGAGCCGATCGCTTGGGGGTAGTGGATACACATAGTGGAGATGGGGACAGGCGGCACCACTGAAGGCAACTAGGGGTGCACGAAACTACCATTATTATTATTAAGTTTTGTAGGCAGGATCAACCTTAGGGTGACTAGTGGTCGTACAGTATAGTAATTATCTTATTGTGGTTTAGGTGCGCCTTTAATGTTATCTTTGTTCATCTTATTTCCTTGTTTACTCTGCCATACTCAATTGTTCACAGTCATTTCCTTATTTTCCAACTTATGCCTTAGCCTAGTTATTTTGGTAATTATATTGTTAAAGTTATTGCACTCGCTAGACTTTATGTCTGACCCTCTTTGTTTCCACCTCTTTTCTTCCTTTCCCCCCAGGTGCTTAGGGTGGAACTAGCACCAGTGGAGCTTGATTTTGGACAGCTGTATCTCTGCTTTTAGAAGTTGCTTGGATCGCTGAAGTAAAAGTTCAGCCTATCTTATTTATGGCTATTTTGTATTGGGGTTATGTCTTTCAATTTATGTACTTTGATTTAGTCAAGATGGATATTATGTACTTTGACTCTGGTATTTGATGATGTAATTAAACTTATGTGTTTACCGCTGCAATGAATAAAGTTTTAAAGTTTTAAGTACTGTTTATATCTGTCTTGTTGTTAAGTTTCTGTTCTATACACACTTAAAACGCTCCATACAAGTTAATGCATTCCCTTTGTGAGTGACATTAATGGACGTGGGGTGTTACACATGGTATCAGAGCTGAAGGTTACTAGAGCAGATATGAATTTTGAAAAACTGTTTTTCAAAAACACTTTTATAAAGAAGTACCTTCAAAAGTATGTTTTAAGGAAAGTATTTTCAAGAGAAAAGCTTATTTTAGAAAGCATAACCCCAAGAGCCATATATCTTTCCTTCGGTTCTTTTGTATTGAATCTTTCCTTTTTCCGTTTCAGCATGTCTGGAATTCCCGAGATACCCGAGGGTATACCGATACCAGGATGATTTAGGAGGTATTTGGAGACTAGGGCCACCACTGCAGGTCCAGCAAATGCTCCTCCTCCTCCTCGTGTCGATTCTTTTGCTAAGATATGTAAGGACTTTCAAGCAATGGGTGGAAAACCTTTTCACAGGATGGAAACATTTGTCGAAGCACGAAATTGGCTAAAGGAGGTGGAAGAATTGTTTGGGATCTTTGAAGTGGAAGATGGAAGAAAGGTCCAGTTAGTTGCCTGGCTAATGAAGGATAAGGCCTCGCTTGGTGGGAGGTCACTAATGGAGAACGTCCAGTCGAAACATGTCCAGATTTTAGGCGGAGGTTTGTGGCGAAGTTTCTCTCACGGGCTGAAGAGAATTTATACATGGAAAGGTTTCTATCATTGAAGCAGGGGAATCTGTCGGTGAAAGAATACGTCAACAAATTCAATCAGTTGGCAAGATTTGGCTTGGACTTGGTGAATACACCAGAAGAGAAGGCCCTGAGATTTGTTAAGGGTTTGAACGAGCCGCTTCATGGGTTAGCTATGACCCACATCCCCATGGGGGCTACTTTTGAGAGACTAGTTGACATGGCGCTTATGCATGAAGAGGTGAAGGGCACCAATGTTAATAAGGTACCCGAGAAGAAAGGGGATCAAAAGAAACCGCAACAGCAACAACAGAACAAGAAAGGTGGTAAAGGCAACAATGGTAAGGGAAAGAAGAGATGCTTTAACTGTGGGACACCAGGCCATCTAAGCAAAGATTGTAGGAAGAAAAAGAAGACTGGCTATTTCCACTGTGGCAAAGCGGGACATCTGATTAAGGACTGCCCAAGGAAAGGGCAGAGGGTAGGGTCTACCTCGGGAGGATAGGTGCAGGCTCTTATGGCACCAGGACAGGCAAGGGGTCAAGTTCAGTCTCTCATGGTCCCACCGCTGCAAGAACGAGGTAGAGCAATTTCCGTTGAAAGTTTAGTTTTTCTGTTTGATCATCATGTCTATACTTTATTCAATTCTGGCGCATCACATTCGTTTATCTCTACATCATTAGTTGAAACATTGCACCTAGATACTAGTCTAGTTATAGATCCCTTAGTAGTCTCAAATCCTATTGGTGGTTCGGCTCATCTTTCTATGATTTGTTAGGATTTGAGAGTGTTTATCTTGGGCATTGGGTTTGAATGCAATGCCTTTGTTCTTGGCTTCATGGGCTACGGCTTGATTCTAGGTATGGATTGGCTAACTAGATACGGGGCCATCCTAGATTGTGAAAGAAGAGTAGTTAGATTGTTGACTCGTTGTGGAAAGACCCTTGATATTTCTTGTGACCCTAGAGGTCCAGTAATGCTTAGCTATCTAGAATCCCTTGACGCATCCGATGATGATTTACATTCTGTTTGTATAGTCGGTGAATATGTTGATGTCTTCGATGAGGTGAGGGGTTTACCCCCAAAACGTGAAATAGACTTTCGAATATATCTAGTAGATAATGCAAAGCCAGTTGCATTGCCAGTGCGCCACATGGTTCCAAGAGAGAAGAGAATTCAGTAAGCAAGTGAAAGAATTGCTTGAGAAGGGGTCCATAAGACGTAGTATATCGAAATGGAGTGCTCCAGTAGTATTTTCCATAAAGGCAGAAGGGTCCCTTAGACTTTTTGTGGACTATAGAGAACTTAATAAGCTTACTAAGAAGAATAGGCACCCACTGCCGAGGATTGACTATCTCTTTGATCAGTTAGTTGGCGCCTCAGTGTTTTCGCAGTTGGACTTAGCCACAGGTTTCCATCAGTTGAGAGTGGCTGAGGATAGCATAAACAAGACTGCCTTTAGGACTCCAGACGGCTTCTTCGAGTGGCTTGTGATGCCCTTCGGTTTGACAAACGCCCCCGCATACTTTGTTGACTTGATGAGTAGGGTGTTTAGGGAGTACCTTAATAAATTCATGGTAGTCTATGTGGACGCAATCTTGATCTTCTCTAAAAGCGAGGAAGAACATGCCCTACATCTTAGCGAAGTGTTGGAGACCCTTCAAGCGCATAACCTTAAAGCTAAATTTTCTAAATGTCACTTTTGGAGGAAGGAAGTGCGATTCTTAGGGCATGTGGTTTCTAAAGAAGGGATAGCTGTGGATCCCGCAAAGGTAGTGGCCATCCAAGATTGGAAGGTCCCTAAAAATGCTACCAAGGTGAGGAGTTTCTTAGGGTTGGCTGGGTACTATAGGAAGTTTATCAAAGACTTCGCAAAAATATCAGCCCCATTAACACGCTTAACGAAGAAGAACTTAGTCTTCACGTGGGACATAGATTGTGATGATGCGTTCCAACGTTTAAAGAGAGCTTTGACCACAGCCCCAGTCTTAGTGTTGCCAGATGGGAGTAAGGCATTTACCGTTTATACCGATGCTTGTGGGACAGGACTAGGCACAGTCTTAATGCAAGAGGGAAGGGTAATAGCCTATGGAGGGAGGCAATTGAGAGTGCATAAGAAAAATTACCATACACATGACCTAGAGTTGGCTGCTATTGTTTTCACGCTTTAGTCTTAGCGCCATTATCTTCTTGGCGAGAAATTCGAATTGTTCACTGACCAAAAATCGCTAAAATACTTGTTCTCTCAGAAGGACTTGAACTTAAGGCAGCAAAGGTGGATGGAATTCTTAGCATCCTACGACTTCGAGATAGCATATACCCCTAGCAAGGGTAACGTGGTGGCAGACGCCTTAAGTAGGAAAAGGTTATCCTTGAGTCCGTTGTTTGTTGAGCGGCGAAGCTTAGAGTTCATCTCTACTTTTGACTTTAGACCTTCCATTGACTTTGTACCCGGTTTACTAGCATCCTTAGAGGTTAGACCTACGCTTTTAGGACGGATCGGTGAGGCACAGCGAGATGACCCACAGTTGGTTGAGTTAGTAGAGAAGCTCAAAAGAGGGGAGTCATCGAGCCATCTCCGTATGTATACCCTAGATGATAAGGGTTGGTTACGTAGGGACGGTAGACTTTGTGTACCACGGGATGAGAATTTGAGGAAGACCATTCTTGATGATGTACATCGTTCGAAGATGAACATCCATCCCGTCGGGGACAAGATGTACATGGATATGAGACGAGTTTACTTTTGGGTCGGCATGAAGAGGGATGTGGCCGAGTTTATTGCTAGATGCTTGGTGTGCCAACAAGTAAAAGTAGAGCAAAAGAAGCCCGGTGGGTTGCTTCACCCATTGGAGGTTCCACAATGGAAGTGGGAAAGTGTCTCGATGGACTTTATTGATGGGTTATCGAGGTCGAGGAAGGGTAATACGGGGATTTGGGTCGTGGTAGACAGACTTACTAAGAGCGCCCATTTCATTCCCGTAAAGAGTAAGAGGATTGGTCCATGGTTAGCCTCCGTATACATTCGAGAGATAGTTCATTTGCACGGTGTTCCTTCTAGCATAGTGAGCGACCGCGATCCTATCTTTACTAGCGAGTTTTGGAAGAGCTTGCAAGAGGCGATAGAGACACAGTTATGTTTGAGCACCGCATATCATCCTCAGATGGACGGCCAGACCGAGAGGTTGAATCGTATTCTAGAGGACCTATTGAGGTTGTGTGTCTTAGACTTCGGAGGTACATGGGAGGAACATCTTCCTTTGGTGAGTTCGCATATAATAATAGCTTCAGTCTAGCATTAGCATGGCACCGTTCGAGGCTCTTTATGGACAGCCGTGTCGTTCGCCTACATGTTGGTGGGAATCTACAGATAAGATCTTGCTTGGACCCGACATGATTAGAGAGACTTTGGAAAAGATCGATTTGATTCGAAGGAGGATGAAGACGGCGCAAGATAGGCAGGAATCTTATGCTGACAAGAGGAGGATAGATCTTGAGTTTGATATTGGGGACATGGTCTTTGTCAAGGTGTCTCCATTACGGAATGTGGTTTGCTTTGGGTCCGTTGGGAAGTTAGCACCAAGGTTCGTAGGGTCGTTTCCTATTAAGGAGAGGATTGAACAGATGGCATATAGAGTGGAGTTGCCCGAGAGACTTAGTGGTGTATATGATGTATTCCACGTATCACATTTGAGGAAGTTCTTTCATGAGACCGCGGAAGTGGTGGAGCCGAGCTTGCTTAGAGAGGTGGAGATCGAGCGTGATGCGACAATTCGACGAGCTCCTACGTGCGTTCTTGGGTCGGAGATTAAGAAGTTGAGGAATCGAGAGGTCAAGCTAGTCAAAGTGCAATGGGGAGATGATGAGAGAAACGCTACTTGGGATACGGAAGAGAAGATGCGTTTATTGTACCCTTTTCTCTTCGAGGGTATGTTCTTTAATTTCTCCTTGATCGCTTAACTTGTACTTGTTTTATCTTTAGAACGTCCTCTCGCTAGTATCTTTGACCTTTAGATAGGGAAGTCCTATGGTTGAAACATGTGTTCGAGACATGTTATGTATGATGGATGCATGTGGATGCAAGTGTTTGCTAGTGGTTGCTCGTGGATACATATACACACACTTTAGGCACTAGATCGGCTCAGTCACTTCATATTGCATATTGCATATAAATGTGTGTACATATTTAGGTTAATGGATGTATAAGGGTTGTGATATCATATGGATGCTGCATTTTGGTGAATGGTTGTGCACACATGTAGAAATAATATGTATCGATAGGATTCTTTCGCATACATAATGGACGCATGGCACTATCATGGTTTGCATTAAGGAGGTCAACTGAATCAGTAGACCGCCTGATTTTGCATTAGATAAGTAACATATACACACACTTCTTGCATATGTTCATACCGCATTAGAAATTTTATAAGGACAATGGATACCTGTGTTTGATGGTTGAGTAGATTGTTGTTTGGATGTTAGGATATGCATTCTCCTTAACTTGGAGATTTCGGGGGCGAAATCCTTTAAGAAGGGGAGAATATAACAGCCCGTATTTCTGTTAACACTATAGTAAAAATTAAAGAATAACTAATCTCAGATGTGAGAATTAAGGGAAACGGGTTGCGCCATCGTGTTCGTCTCCGAATTCTGGTTGAGACAGAGTCCGAGTTTGCATGAATTGGACTTCGTATGAAGAAGTTATGGCCATCGGAAGTTTTATAAAATTTAAAACAGATTTCAAAAATTCAAATTTCAGAGTCAGATGGGCAAGGCGGGAAATTTCCCACCAGTGCCAGGTCGACCTACCCTGACCAGGTCGACCATAGAGTCGACCTGGGGTTCGACCTGGGTCGACTTGCCCCCCCGGGGCAGATTTGATTGATGACATGTTTATGACTGTATGCTGAGTCATTAGGGTTTCTGATCTGCTCTGATTGGCTGGGATTAATTCTGGGTTGATCTGACGGTCTAAACTAATCCTAAACTCTATAAAAAGACATGTAGACTCAAACCCTAAAATCAAATTAAATTTAGAGCGATGGCCTCCATGCCGTCACCTTGCAACCTAGAATAGCTGCCACCAATTGGAGAGGAAGAAAGCTAATCAACTTCAATTCTATTCAACTCTAACAACGAATCTACTTCATAGGAAAGCCAATTCAATTTCAGAACTCAAATTTCAGAACGTAACACCTTATTTTTGTGAGTTTGATTTCTTTAATAAAATAATTAACAATTTAATTGGATTGAGATATGATGTGGATTATATGGCTATGTTGTGAATTATTGTCCGCATGTTATTATTTATGTTGTAAATTCCATGATATTATCATGTATGTTGTAAAGTGGCGATGTTATCATCTATGTTGTAATTTTATGATTGGATTATGTATAATCAATTCATAGTGATGTTTCATATGCTAGTTTAGTTATGTTGTTGGAACTAATTCATATGTTAAATCATATGTATGTATGTATGCAAGTCTAGATGTTAGTTTAGATCTGGATCATATGCAAGTTAATGTAATTATGAACAACTTTACATGTTTCATGACCCCTATTTTATGTGTGTAAATTGGATCTACAGTTAGGCTATGATATGTGTGAGTTATATGCTACTATACAAAATTTCTACATGCTAGTTTACATGTTTACATGTAGATTTACACCATCGTTTATGTTGCATAAATCACATATGCAAGTATATATATATGTTGGAAGTATGAATCATTCCTATGCAAGTTTGAACCTTATGATTAGATCTATGACATATATGGTTTATGCAAATTTGTGACTATCACCTAAACAAGTCTACACCTTTAGATTTAGATCTGTGACATATGTAGTTTTATGCAAGTTGTGATTTTGGCTTATGCAAGTTTTATGTAGAACCTCATTCACACATGCAAGTTCACCCCTTATGTTTAGATCTAGATTTATCTATATGTATGTTAAGATGTTTTCTCTTTATTCCATAAGTTAGACTATTCGAGTCTAACGTATATTTTACGTTACACAAACGAACGTACAACGTGGGGCCATAGGATAATATTAAAAGATTTAATATTGAGAATTGGCATAAATGCCTTAAATGGCATAAAATAAATTTGTGATGATAATTGGTATAATTTTGCATACCATAAATAGATGGACATAATTGATTCAATTATGGACATCGTTAAATTCGGAATTGATTGATAATTTGAATAGGGAAATTAATTAAAATTGGGGAATAATTAATTATGTGTAATTAATCGCCTAAGACACGAGATTAGGCTCTTTTGTGGTGTAAGACTGCCCGGACCTACCCGGCTAATCCAGTTGCCACAAATGCCAGTCTAATGTGGGAGGTCTTAGGCATAAATTAAATACGTAACAGTTGTAAAGACACGAGGTTAGGCTCTTTTGTGGTGTAAGACTGCCCGGACCTGCCCGGCAAATCCAGCTGCTGTAAATGCCAGTCTAATGTGGGAGGTCTTTGCAAGGTTACGGTGTTAATGAATTAAGAAGCACTTAACCTGATAAACATGTAGTGGGACATGAGGGGGTTAAGTGGGTGCCTTGGGTGGCATGTGGAATTAAGTGGGTGCCTTGGGAGGCATTTGAAATACGATTAGAAACACTTAACCAAAATTGAAACATGTAAGTGAACATGAATAAGAAAAGGGTTAAATGGGATGTACTAGAGGGGACCAAGCTAGGTGGATAGCTTGTGTCAAGTAATGGGGGCCCGTTTCAACCAGTAACCCATAAGTATCTTTGTGGGCTCAACCCAAGTCGAGGACGGAACACGCGTAATGGGCTTGACTGTATAGGGCAAGCGGCACCTATGAAGGCAACTAGGCGTGCACGAAACTACCATTATCATTATTAAGTTTTGTAGGCGGGATCAACCTTAGGGTGACTAGTGGTGGTGCAGTATAGTAATTATCTTATAGTGGTTTAGGTGCGCCTTTAACGTTATCTTTGTTCATCTTATTTCCTTGTTTACTCTGCCATACTCAATTGTTCACAGTCATTTCCTTATTTTCCAACTTATGCCTTAGCCTAGTTATTTTGGTAATTATATTGTTAAAGTTATCGCACTCGCCAGACTTTATGTCTGACCCCCTTTGTTTCCACCTCTTTTCTTCCTTTCCCCCCCAGGTGCTCAGGGTGGAACTAGCACCAGTGGAGCTTGATTTTGGACAGCTATATCTCTGCTTTTAGAAGTTGCTTGGATCGCTGAAGTAAAAGTTCAGCCTATCTTATTTATGGCTATTTTGTAATGGGGTTATGTCTTTCAATTTATGTACTTTGATTTAGTCAAGATGGATATTATGTACTTTGACTCTGGTTTTTTATGATGTAATCAAACTTATGTGTTTACCGCTGCAATGAATAAAGTTTTAAAGTTTTAAGTACTGTTTATATCTGTCTTGTTGTTAAGTTTTTATTCTATACACACTTAAAACGCTCCATTGAAGTTAATGCATTCCCTTTGTAAGTGACATTAATGGACGTGGGGTGTTAAACTTATTAATAAAGTTAAATGGATTAAGTTATATGATTGAAATTAATAAGCAAGAGAAACTTTGTAAATTGGAATAAGAATTCAATATGAACGAGAATAACCAAGTTAAATGGGAACCGGGTGTGGTAAGTCAAGCCCATAAAAGAATGTTTAGACATAGGGTCTAACAAAATATTAAAGAAAGATGCTTGAACCAGTCCGTACGTTTGAGGGTGAATAACTCAACGGGGTATATCATCGAGGTGTTATAAGACACGAGGGGAGCACACATTCATCTGATTGTTATGACGGCTCCAAAGGACCGAAAGGGGAAGCATGCGGCTTCCTGAAGTACGTAAGGTGCTCCCAGTAGTCCTCTTTGCGGTGACAGATGTCTTAGGCTGTACTCACAGAGTTTGGGTCTGCGCGTAACTACTACATGGGTGGGCCTTGACTGCAGATGTAGCTATGCAGTGACGAGGTGACACCAGGGTGGTTCGACGGTTTCCTTATGAGGAGGTAGAGAGGGTCACAACCAACAAGGATAGTAGACCATCGGATATTTGTCACCGACAGCCAGTGGGATGCGAAAAGACTAGAGCTAAACCCAAAATATCATTTCACCTTTCACTATCGAGGTACGGGGTTGAGGGTAGACGCCACATGGATGTTTAGATTGGTTGTATTAGGGGCGTTCTCTTAGCTATTGTAATCTTTACTAGTTGAGGGAGGGGCCGAGGTGGGGCCATAGCCACCATGGAAAACATCCCCGAGGAATATATTTATTCGGAGGCGCTTAAAGGCGGCCTGTACAGGTATGGAAAAGCTCCCAGTCGAGTTCTGTGTTTCTAGTTTAGCCCTGCCACGGAACAAGGTGAACATTACAGGACGTGCGTTTAAGGCACCGAGCTACAATTACAGTACATACGTAGGCCAGTCTAGATACATGCATATCTGCTTTGGGTGGTGTATTGCAGACTAGAGGACATTATTCCGATAAGGAACCTGATTCGATCAATGGTGGCAGTCCATACGCTTACGTAGCATAGTAATGACAGATATATGCTGAACGTAACATTGTTATATAGAGATCCATACGCCACTCTAGCGTAGGATGAGGGATTGTGTTCACTACGGTGGAGACCGTGCGAGTGGGTTACCATGGGGTGTATCTCAATATTGAGAGATTGTAACACCCCACGTCCATTAATGTCACTCACAAAGGGAATGCATTAACTTCCATGGAGGTTTTAAGTGAATATAGAACAGTAAAATTACAACAAGACAGATATAAAATAGTACTTGGAAATTCAAAAAACTTTATTTCATTGTAGCAGAAGTCAAAACATGTTTGATTACATCATAACACCATATTCAATGTCAAGTACAATATCTATCTTGATAAAACAAGTACATAATCCCATTACATGAATAGCCATTAAAAAGAAAGATAACAAGATGGACTTTACTTCAGCAGTCCAAGCTTTCCAGAAGATAAGCGATCCAACTAGACTCCACTAGAACTTGGCCCAACCTGCGGACCTGAAGGGAGAAAAAGGATGGAAAAGAGGGGGTCAGACATAAAGTCTGGTGAATATGATAATTCTACAATACTATTACCAAAATAACTGGACTAAGGCATAAGCTGGAAAACAAGAAAATGTCTATGAAGAGCAGATTAAGGACATAGACAATCGCTAAAGGCAACGTTATAGGCGCTCCTAAATACTAAAGGATAAACACTATACTGCACCACACCAGTCACCCTAAAGATTCATCCCACTTAGCTTCACTTAGAAACTTTCCCAATGGCTTTACGTACCCCTAGCTGACTACATAGGTGCCGCCTGCCCCTATCTCCACTAGGTGTACCCTACTTCCCATTATTCGATCGGCTCCCTAACTCGTAGATACCCGTGCTGGCCCCACAGTGGGGTGTATCACTCCCCTAAAGTGGCAACCTGATACAACGGACATGCACGGCTTATACCTACACGATGCAACAACGTCTTACCTACCAGCCCGGGTCCACACACGCATATGAAACCCGTTGGACTTGCGTTGCCACCGCTCCCTGTTTTGGCCTCTTATAGTCAAACCCAGTATGCGTGTCCCGTCCTCGACTTGGGTCGAGCCCACAAAGATACGTTTTGGGATACTGGTTGAAATGGGCCCCCACTATTTACCACAAGCATTCCACCTAAGCTTGTCCCCATTAGTCCATCCCACTTAACCCACTTAGTCATGTTCATTTACATGTGTGTTTGGTTAAGTCTAATCGTATTTCAAATGCCTCTAAAGGCAACCACCAGATTCCTCATGCCACCCAAGGCACCTACTTAACCCCCATGTCCCACCTTACATGATTATCTGGTTAAGTATTTCTTAGTTCATTAAGGCCATAACCTCATAAAGACCTCTCACATTAGACTGGCATTTATGGCAGCTGGATTTGCCGGGCGGGTCCGGGCAGTCTTACACCATAAAAGAGTCTAACCTCGTGTCTTTACAACTGTTATGCTTTAGTTTGGGCCTAGGACCTCTCACATTGGGCCGACATTTGTGACTACTGGATTTGCCGGGCGGGTCCGGGCAGGTTTACATCACAAACGGGTCCAACCTCGTGTCCTAAGCATTGATTATTAATAATAATCCACTTTCCCCCAATTTTAATAATTCCCTACTTGAATTATTAATTACTTCCAATTTTTAACAATGTCCATAATTGACTCAATTATGGACATTCATTCATGGTATGCAACATCTTACAAAATTGCACCCAATTTATTAATTCCTAATATTACCCCTACCCCACGTTTGAACGTTTATTCGCAAAATATATGTTAGACCCGAATAGCCTAACTCATAGCATAAAAGAGATTATCATAATAACAACATGTATATGTGACCAAATGAATCATAATAAGGGGTGAAACTTGCATATGTCCAACTTGCATAGATTATACATGTCATGGATCTAAAGGTGTCAACTTGTTCAAAATTCACCTAATATGATCTCAATCAATTTTCATAAACTTACATATGAACATGTGTGAATCAACATCATCTAATTTTTTAACAACATGGTTTTATATGGGTACACCTAACTCAATAGGCAAATTCCCATAATCAAGTTTTATTTAATTATAGTTTCAAGTTTATGGGTACACCTAACCTAATAGGCAAATTCCCATAAACAAGATCCAAATAAATTAAGAAAAAAAACATAACTTTAAGCATGATCCAACAACATGATTTTTCAACATAATATAGCATGATTTATAACATGGCATAGTATGATAGTATAACATAGCTTGACATGATTCTCAACATAGCACGACATAGCATAAGAGAATTTACAACATAGCATGACATAGCATATATAATTTACATCATACGACAACATAATAACATAATAAGAGATCCACAATATATAGAATTTACAATTACAAATCACATCACTTTCTTGTGATCCATTCATAACTGAGTCAAATTAGTTTGTAATAGTCTTGTGAGAATCATCATACTCACCAACAAAAGAAAAGAATTAGAGAAAGAGAGATCTTTTGATTTGATTTGTGTAGATTTAGTTGTAGATGATTAGGCTTCCTCTTCTTAGTTTGTGACGGCTATGCTGAACTCCATGGCAGCAGCATGACGGTAGCTTCTCTAATTTTACAAGTGATTTAGGTCTAGGGTCTACCCACTTATTTATAGATTTTAGAATTCATTTAGGCCATTAGATTTAACCTAGAAATAACCGCAGCCGTTCAGACAAGATGGGGTTTATCTTGTTGACTCAGCAATGAGTCAGAAGTGACTCAGCAAACACTCAGCAAATTAATAAACTTCTATTCATGTTTGCATTAACTGCCCATATATATATATATATATATATATATATATATATATATATATATATATATATTCTACAATGTACACATTAAATACATCCCCCCCTTTTACACACTTATTATTGTTTTTATATACATATTAGATACATCCCCTCTCTTACACGCTTATTAATATTTTTATATTCATATTAGATACATCCCCTCTCTTACATACTTATTAATATTTTTATACTCATAATAGATACATCCCCTCTCTTACATACTTATTAATATCTTTATATTCATATTAGATACATCCCCTCTCTTACATACTTATTAATATTTTTATATTCATATTAGATACATCCCCTCTTCTACACACTTATTATTATTTTAGCAACTTTAGTGTTAATAGAAAATTCGGGGTGTTACATTCTCCCCTCCTTTTAGGATTTCGTCCCCGAAATCTTCAAGTCTGGAAGAATGTATATCCTACCATCCAAACGTCCATCTACTCATCCATCATACACAGGCATCCATTGTCCTTAAAAGACTTCTAATGCTTTATGATCATATGCAAGTGTGTGTACATGTCCTTACCTAATGCGAAATCAGGCGGTCTACTGATTCAGTTGACCTCCTTAATGCAAATTATGTAAGTGTCATGAATCCATTATGTATGCAAAAGATCCTAATTACTTACATACTACTTCTATATGCGTGAACACCCATTCAACCGAATGCAGCATCCATATGATGGTACAACCATTATACATCCATTATACTAAATACATCCATATATATGCAATATGCAATATGAAGTGACTGAGCCGATCTAGTGCCTAAAGTGTGTGTATATATGCATCCACGAGCAACCACTAGCAAACACTTGCATCCATTTTGCATCCATCATACATAACATGTCTCAAACACATGTTTCAACCATTGGATTATCCTAACTAAAGGTCAAAGATACTAATGAGAGGACATACTAAAGATAAGATAAGATAAGCTAAGCGATAAAGGAGAAATTAAAAGACATACCCTCAAAAAGAAAAGGGTACAACGAACGCATCTTCTCTTCTGTCTCCCAAGTTGCGTTGCTCTCATCATCTCCCCATTGCACTTTAACCAGTCTGACCTCTCGATTCCTCAACTTTTTGATCTCCGACCCAAGAATGCATGTAGGAGCTCGTCTAATTGTTGCATCACGCTCTATTTCCACCTCTTTAAGCAAGCTCGGCTCTACCACCTCCGCGGTCTTGTGCAAACACTTCCTCAAATGTGATACATGGAATACGTCATGTACTCCACTAAGTTTCTCAGGCAACTCCACCCTATATTCCATCTTCCCAATCCTGTCTTTTACAGGAAACGGCCCTACAAACCTTGGTGCTAATTTCCCCATGGACCCAAAGCGAACAACATTCTGTAACGGAGATACTTTGATAAAAACCATGTCCCCAATGTCAAACTCAAGATCTGTCCTCCTCTTATCAGCATACGATTTCTGCCTATCTTGTGCTGCTTTCATCCTCCTTCGAATCAACTCAATCTTCTCCGAGGTTTCCCTAACCATATCGGGCCCAAGTAGGATTTTATCGGTAGATTCCCACCAACATGTAGGCGAACGGCAAGGCCTTCCATAAAGAGCTTCGAAAGGTGCCATGCCAATACTAGACTGAAAGCTATTATTATATGCGAATTCTACTAACGGAAGGTGCTCTTCCCATGTACCCCCAAAGTCTAGGATACAAAGCCTTAAAAGATCCTCTAGAATGCGATTCACCCTCTCGGTCTGGCCGTCTGTCTGAGGATGATATGCGGTGCTCAAACATAGCTGAGTCCCTACCACCTCTTGTAAACTCTTCCAAAATTCGCTAGTAAAGATGGGGTCACGGTCGCTTACTATACTAGAAGGAATACCGTGCAAACGAACTATCTCCTTAATGTATACAGAAGCCAACCACGGAGCAGTCCTCTTACTTTTCACGGGAATAAAATGGGCGCTTTTAGTAAGTCTATCTACTATAACCCAAATCCCCGTGTTACCCTTCCTTGATCTTGGTAATCCATCCACAAAATCCATTGAGATGCTTTCCCATTTCCATAGTGGAACTTCTAATGGGTGAAGCAACCCACCGGGTTTCTTTTGTTCTGCTTTAACTCGTTGGCACACCAAGCATCTAGCGACGTACTCGGCCACATCCTTTTTCATACCGGCCCAAAAGAAAACCCGCTTCATATCTTTGTACATCTTATCCCCGCCGGGATGAATGGTCATTTTTGAGCGATGAGCATCATCAAGAATGGCCTTCCTTAAGTCTTCGTCTTGTGGTACACAAAGTCTATTATCCCTTCGTAACCAACCCTTATCGTCTAGGGTATACCTACAAAGATGGCTTGACGACTCCCCCCCTTTGAGCTTTTCTACTATCTCAACCAACTGTGGGTCATCTCGCTGTGCCTCACCAACCCGTCCTAGAAGTGTAGGTCTTACCTCCAAGGATGCTAATAGATCGGGTACTAAGTCAACGGAGGGTCTAAAGTCAAACATAGAGATGAATTCTAAGCTTTGTCGTTCAACAAACAACGGACTCAAGGACAACCTTTTCCTACTTAAGGCGTCTGCCACCACGTTACCCTTGCCCGGGGTATATGCTATTTCAAAATCGTAGGAGGCTAAGAATTCCATCCACCGTTGCTGCCTTAAATTCAAATCCTTCTGAGAGAATAAGTATTTTAATGATTTGTGGTCAGTGAACAGTTCGAATTTCTCACCAAGAAGATAGTGACGCCAAGACTTAAGCGCGAAAACAATTGCGGCTAGCTCTAAGTCATGCGTGGGGTAATTCTTTTCATGAACCCTCAACTGCCTTCCACCATAGGCTATTACTCTTCCCTCTTGCATGAGGACCGCGCCAAGTCCCGTCCCACAAGCATCAGTATAGATGGTAAACGGTTTATTCCCGTCTGGCAGCACTAAGACTGGGGCTGAAGTTAAGGCTCTCTTTAAACGTTGGAACGCATCATCGCAATCTTTGTCCCACGTAAAAACCAGGTTCTTCTTCGTTAACCGTGTTAATGGAGCTGATATTTTTGCGAAGTCTTTGATAAACTTCCTATAATAGCCAGCCAACCCCAAGAAACTTCTTACTTTGGTTGCATTTTTAGGGACCTTCCAATCTTGGATGGCCACCACCTTTGCGGGATCCACTGCTATCCCTTCTTTGGAAACCACGTGCCCTAAGAACCGTACTTCCTTCCTCCAGAAGTGACACTTAGAAAATTTTGCCTTAAGGTTATGCGCTCGAAGGGTTTCCAACACTTCCCTAAGATGTAGGGAGTGCTCTTCTTTATTCTTAGAAAAGACTAAGATGTCATCCACAAAGACTACCACGAATTTGTTAAGGTATTCCCTAAACACCCTACTCATCAAATCAACAAAATATGCAGGGGCGTTTGTCAAACCAAAGGGCATCACTAGCCATTCATAGAATCCGTCAGGAGTCCTAAAAGCAGTCTTATCTATACTATCCTCAGCCACTCTCAGTTGATGAAAGCCAGTGGCTAAGTCCAACTGCGAAAACACTGAGGCGCCAACTAACTGATCAAAGAGATCGTCAATCCTCGGCAGTGGGTGTCGGTTCTTTTTAGTAAGCTTGTTTAGTTCTCTATAGTCCATACAAAGTCTAAGAGACCCATCCGCCTTTGTGGCAAAAACTACTGGAGCACCCCACTCCGATATACTACGTCTTATGAACCCCTTCTCAAGCAACTCCTTTACTTGCTTATTGAGTTCCCTCCTTTCACGAGGAGCCATGTGGCGCACTGGCAAAGATACGGGTTTAGCATTATCCACAAGATAAATTCGAAAGTCTATCTCCCGCTTTGGAGGTAAGCCCTTCACCTCCTCAAACACATCCGGATATTCCCGGACCACTTCTACCGATCGCAGGTTCTCTACAGACGCGTCAAGCGATTCAAGATAACTTAGCATAACGGAATTTATGGGATTACAAAAGATGTCGAGAGCATTACCAAGGCGAGTCACAAGCCTAACTACTCTCCTTTCACAATCAAGAATGGCCCTATTTCTAGACAACCAATCCATTCCTAAAATTAGCCCATAGCCCGTGAAGCCCAATACATAAGCATCACATCTAAATTCAACGCTAAGTATAGAGATTTTCAAATCCAAACATATCATGGTCAAATGAGCCGAACCCCCAATTGGATTTGAAACGACCAAGGGATCCTCTACTAAACTGGTGTTCAAGTGCAGTGATTCAACTAATGATGCAGAGATAAACGAATGAGATGCGCCAGAATCGAATAAGGTACGGACAAGATGATCAAACAGAAAAACTAAGCTTTCAACAGAAATTGTTCTACCTCTTTCTTGCAGCGGTGGGGCCGCAATAGCCTGAACTTGCCCCCTTGCCTGCCCTGGTGCCATAAGAGCCTGCACCTGTCCTCCCGAGGTAGACCCTGCCCTCTGCCCCTTCTTTGGACAGTCCTTCACTAAATGTCCCGCATCTCCACAATGAAAACAACCAGTCTTCTTTTTCTTTCTACAATCTTTGCTGAGATGGCCAGGCGTCCCACAATTGAAGCATTTCTTCTTCCCTTTGCCATTATTGTTTTTACCACCCTTCTTATTTTGCTGTTGGGGTTTCTTCTGATCCCCTTTCTTTTCAACTGCCTTATCCTCATGCATAAGTGCCATTTCTACTAGCTTTTCAAAGGTGGCTCCCATAGGGATGTGGGTCATAGCCAACCCTTGCAACGGTTCATTCAAGCCTCTAACGAACCTCAAAGCTTTCTTCTCTGGCGTGTTCACCAACTCCAAGCCAAAACTTGCTAACCGATTAAATTTATTGACATATTCCTTTACTGATGAGCTCCCTTGCTTTAGTGCCAGGAATTTTTCCATATTTAAGTTCTCCTCTGCCCTTGAAAGAAACTTTGCCTCAAACCTTCGTCTGAAATCCGCCCATGAATCAACTGGACGTTCCCCGTTAGTGACCTCCCACCAAAACGAGGCCTCTCCCTTCATTAACCAAGCAGCTAAACGGACTTTCCTCCCATCTTCCACTTCAAAGATATCCAACAATTCCTCAGTCTCCTTAAGCCAATCTCTGGCCTCCACAAACGTCTCAGTCCCTTGAAAAGTTTTTCCTCCCATAGCCTTGAATTCCTTGCACGTCTTTGCAAAAGTGTCAACACGAGGAGGAGGAGGAGGAGGAGGAGGAATGGGTGCAACTAGGGGTGGAGGAGTATCCGCTGGGCCTGCAGTGGTGGCCCTAGCCTCCAAGTATCTCCTAAACCACCCTGGAATCGTCACAGCTTCTGGGAGATTAAGATCTTCAGCCATGCTGAAACGAAAAAGGAAAGATTCAAAATGGAGAATTCGAAAGATAAAGATAAGGATGTGGCTATTTGGGATTATGTTTTTCATAAAAACTCTCTTTAAATAACATGTTTTTTTTTTTTTGAAAGCACTTCTTCCAAAAATACTTTAGAAAAAAATATTTTTCTAAAAAAAAAATTTATCTGTTCTGGTAACCTTATGCTCTGATACCACGTGTAACACCCCACGTCCATTAATGTCACTCACAAAGGGAATGCATTAACTTCCATGGAGGTTTTAAGTGAATATAGAACAGTAAAATTACAACAAGACAGATATAAAATAGTACTTGGAAATTCAAAAAACTTTATTTCATTGTAGCAGAAGTCAAAACATGTTTGATTACATCATAACACCATATTCAATGTCAAGTACAATATCTATCTTGATAAAACAAGTACATAATCCCATTACATGAATAGCCATTAAAAAGAAAGATAACAAGCTGGACTTTACTTCAGCAGTCCAAGCTTTCCAGAAGATAAGCGATCCAACTAGACTCCACTAGAACTTGGCCCAACCTGCGGACTTGAAGGGAGAAAAAGGATGGAAAAGAGGGGGTCAGACATAAAGTCTGGTGAATATGATAATTCTACAATACTATTACCAAAATAACTGGACTAAGGCATAAGCTGGAAAACAAGAAAATGTCTATGAAGAGCAGATTAAGGACATAGACAATCGCTAAAGGCAACGTTATAGGCGCTCCTAAATACTAAAGGATAAACACTATACTGCACCACACCAGTCACCCTAAAGATTCATCCCACTTAGCTTCACTTAGAAACTTTCCCAATGGCTTTACGTACCCCTAGCTGACTACATAGGTGCCGCCTGCCCCTATCTCCACTAGGTGTACCCTACTTCCCATTATTCGATCGGCTCCCTAACTCGTAGATACCCGTGCTGGCCCCACAGTGGGGTGTATCACTCCCCTAAAGTGGCAACCTGATACAACGGACATGCACGGCTTATACCTACACGATGCAACAACGTCTTACCTACCAGCCCGGGTCCACACACGCATATGAAACCCGTTGGACTTGCGTTGCCACCGCTCCCTGTTTTGGCCTCTTATAGTCAAACCCAGTATGCGTGTCCCGTCCTCGACTTGGGTCGAGCCCACAAAGATACGTTTTGGGATACTGGTTGAAATGGGCCCCCACTATTTACCACAAGCATTCCACCTAAGCTTGTCCCCATTAGTCCATCCCACTTAACCCACTTAGTCATGTTCATTTACATGTGTGTTTGGTTAAGTCTAATCGTATTTCAAATGCCTCTAAAGGCAACCACCAGATTCCTCATGCCACCCAAGGCACCTACTTAACCCCCATGTCCCACCTTACATGATTATCTGGTTAAGTATTTCTTAGTTCATTAAGGCCATAACCTCATAAAGACCTCTCACATTAGACTGGCATTTATGGCAGCTGGATTTGCCGGGCGGGTCCGGGCAGTCTTACACCATAAAAGAGTCTAACCTCGTGTCTTTACAACTGTTATGCTTTAGTTTGGGCCTAGGACCTCTCACATTGGGCCGACATTTGTGACTACTGGATTTGCCGGGCGGGTCCGGGCAGGTTTACATCACAAACGGGTCCAACCTCGTGTCCTAAGCATTGATTATTAATAATAATCCACTTTCCCCCAATTTTAATAATTCCCTACTTGAATTATTAATTACTTCCAATTTTTAACAATGTCCATAATTGACTCAATTATGGACATTCATTCATGGTATGCAACATCTTACAAAATTGCACCCAATTTATTAATTCCTAATATTACCCCTACCCCACGTTTGAACGTTTATTCGCAAAATATATGTTAGACTCGAATAGCCTAACTCATAGCATAAAAGAGATTATCATAATAACAACATGTATATGTGAGCAAATGAATCATAATAAGGGGTGAAACTTGCATATGTCCAACTTGCATAGATTATACATGTCATGGATCTAAAGGTGTCAACTTGTTCAAAATTCACCTAATATGATCTCAATCAATTTTCATAAACTTACATATGAACATGTGTGAATCAACATCATCTAATTTTTTAACAACATGGTTTTATATGGGTACACCTAACTCAATAGGCAAATTCCCATAATCAAGTTTTATTTAATTATAGTTTCAAGTTTATGGGTACACCTAACCTAATAGGCAAATTCCCATAAACAAGATCCATTTAAATTAAGAAAAAAAAACATAACTTTAAGCATGATCCAACAACATGATTTTTCAACATAATATAGCATGATTTATAACATGGCATAGTATGATAGTATAACATAGCTTGACATGATTCTCAACATAGCACGACATAGCATAAGAGAATTTACAACATAGCATGACATAGCATATATAATTTACATCATACGACAACATAATAACATAATAAGAGATCCACAATATATAGAATTTACAATTACAATTCACATCACTTTCTTATGATCCATTCATAACTGAGTCAAATTAGTTTGTAATAGTCTTGTGAGAATCATCATACTCACCAACAAAAGAAAAGAATTAGAGAAAGAGAGATCTTTTGATTTGATTTGTGTAGATTTAGTTGTAGATGATTAGGCTTCCTCTTCTTAGTTTGTGACGGCTATGCTGAACTCCATGGCAGCAGCATGACGGTAGCTTCTCTAATTTTACAAGTGATTTAGGTCTAGGGTCTACCCACTTATTTATAGATTTTAGAATTCATTTAGGCCATTAGATTTAACCTAGAAATAACCGCAGCCGTTCAGACAAGATGGGGTTTATCTTGTTGACTCAGCAATGAGTCAGAAGTGACTCAGCAAACACTCAGCAAATTAATAAACTTCTATTCATGTTTGCATTAACTGCCCATATATATATATATATATATATATATATATTCTACAATGTACACATTAAATACATCCCCCCCTTTTACACACTTATTATTGTTTTTATATACATATTAGATACATCCCCTCTCTTACACGCTTATTAATATTTTTATATTCATATTAGATACATCCCCTCTCTTACATACTTATTAATATTTTTATACTCATAATAGATACATCCCCTCTCTTACATACTTATTAATATCTTTATATTCATATTAGATACATCCCCTCTTCTACACACTTATTAATATTTTTATATTCATATTAGATACATCCCCTCTTCTACACACTTATTATTATTTTAGCAACTTTAGTGTTAATAGAAAATTCGGGGTGTTACAGAGATAGCTACACATATTGTATTAGGTGGATCCATGAGAAAGTAAATGGGTACGATGCGCGTATAAGTCTTGAGTGCTATTAACCCAAGTAACCTAATAATCAAGAAAATGTAATGAAACGGTATTAGTAAGGATCATTCCATTTTTGATATACTAGTATCTGCGCAGTGCAGAGAAATGTATTTAAGAAGCGCAATATATCATGTTCATCTTATCTTGCTCAGTTCTCACTTGTTATTGTTACTGTTATCTTGTTCTTCCAGTTTTATATATCTACCATGATACTTTTATTTATTTATATTTAAAATTAACTGGACTCGCCAGACTTTATGTCTGACCCTTTTTGTTTCCTCTTCTCTCTCTTCCGTTCCCCTCAGGTTCTCAGGGTGGAAGTGCTTAGAGTTGATTTGGATTCTTTCAGCTTAGGTTGGATTTTGGATATAAATGTACTGCTTTGACTTCTTGTCAACTCTCTTATGGCTTTGCAAGGGAAATATGGTTTTATGCTTTTGTACTCCTATATTTTTGGCAAGACAGATTATTAATGTAATCAGTTACTTATGATGTAAACTCAGTACTTGGGACCATGATGTTTAGATTTAAATAAAGTTTTTAATTCCGCTGCTATTTTAGATGTCTATCTTGTGCTATTATGTTCTTATTTACCTATAACGCTTCACGAAACTTAATGCATTCCCTTAGTGAGTGACATTAATAGATATGGGGTGTCACAATATTTAGGTTCAACTAGAGCATGAAATTATCGTCTCCTCAAATCTAACGGTAGTCTAAATCATGCGTGCTACTATAAGAATTTTCTTTGTTGTTTTATAAGAGATATGGATTTAAGCCCCTTTTATATCCACACAATTTTAGCACTCAAATTTTCATCATCCCAACATCTAAAGCAGTGTCTCGGTTATAAGAAACAAGAAGATATCATCAATCTTCTAGAACCATTGTTTTTTAAATTCCTTTTGTTGATTAAATGTCACACATCTTTGTTGTCTGTTACATCTGCTTAATCATTGGAACAAACACTATTATTTCTTTTGAGTTTTAATAAATTTTTCTCATTTATGGTTTAGACTTCCATTTGCTATCATGCTTTAAAATGAGGTTCTGATGTTAAATTTTCATATATTGTGGATAATGATGCTGTGTGTTTACATAATATATCGTGCACAAGTTAGCTTGGAACTGCATGTACGCATGAGTATTGGTTGTGAGTTATATTATGAACTAGCTTGCATATGAATAATAATTGTAAATTAATTTTTTAGATTAACCTTCATACAAATGATATATCATAAGATTATTCATGTTTGTATTTAAACTTTGTATCTCCTTAAGTAAGAAAAAATTCAAATAACTATGTTATATTATTAAAATATATGAATATATGTAGTAAAAATAGTCAAAAATATACAATTTCAATCGATAAAATTTTCTTTTAGTTGACTGACCTACAATAGAAAACAAAAATAAAGTACAAAGCTAACTAGTAAATATAAATAGCCAACTGACAACTTTGTACTTAGTGGTAGTTATTGACAATATTGTTAAAGTATCATCTGATTGTATGCGAGGGCTGTGTGATCTATTCTGACTTTGTATTTATTCATGTATGCATAAGTATCGGTTGTGAGTTATATTTTACATGAACCGACTTGCATATGAATAATAATTATAAATTAATTTTTTAGATTAACCTCCATTCAAATGATATATCAAAAGATTATTCATGTTTGTATTTAAACTTTGTATTATACTCCTTAAGTAAGAAAATTTCAGATAGCTATGTTATATTATTAAAATATATGAGTATATGTAGTAAAAATAGTCAAAAATATACAATTTCAATGAATAAAACTTCTTTGAGTCGACTTATAATAGAGAACAAAAATAAAGTTCAAAGCAAGCTGGTAAACATAAATAGCCAACTGACAACTTTGTACTTAGTGGTAGCTATTGACAATATTGTTAAGGTGTCATCTGATTGTTTTGCGAGGGCTGTGTGATTTATTCTGATTTTGTATTTAAACTGTCAAAGAAGCAATGATGCTATATGATTTATTCTAACTTTGTGTTTATTCATGTATGCATATGTATTGGTTGCGAGTTATATTTTACGTGATGTTGTGTGATTACTTTCCAGCAAATCATGTTTTTTTTTCCGACTTTGTACGCCAATTTCAGGTATCAAAGGTAGCAACGAGGCCGTCGTCAAAGAAGCAATCTCTAGCTGCAGTTACAACTTTACAGAAAAAGGATAAGGCGTTTGGTGTAAAAATCAACGTTATGGGATGTGTTGAAGTTAGAAGATCCCCTCGGAAACGTACTGACTTACAGCCTCAACCCGTTAAAAACAGCCTCTTCCCTATAAAAATCAGCTGCCTTCAACTCTAAACCCCACACCCGATAAAAACCAGCCTCCACCCGATAAAAACCAGTCTTCAAATCTCACTCCTGGCACTAATTCATCCGTATATACAAATGTTACGGGAAGTGCTGGTGTTAGAAGATCCCCTCGAAAGCGTACTGAAATCCAGCCTCAACCCGTTACAAACCAACCTCTTCCCTATAAAAATCATCTGCCTTCAAATCTAAACCCTACACCCGATAAAAACCAGCCTCCACCGGTTATAAACCAGACTTCGAATCCCGTGAACATAGACCCACTCAACGCCATCGATGCTTCGAGCAACCCAGATTCTAATGATTGTATTCAAGAAGAAATGATAAGGAAAAAAGAGGGAAGACAATGATGTCAACGTTTACTTTGAAGCTGAATGAGAGGACTGAAGTTGAATTCAACGATCAAGGTCAACCAGTTGGCTCCAAATCAAAGCACTTGTCATCCTATCTTGGTACCGTGGCAAGGGAGATGGTACCTTTGACAATTTCAGATTGGAAAAAAGTCAATGCAAACTTAAAGAAAGATATATGGACTTGTATTCAGGTATGAATATGCTATCATACCACTATTATACTAGTTTTAATTAAGCTTGAATTTTTTTTTTTTGTAGAGTTTTAATGGACTTGATTTTTCTTGAAACGGTTTGGATCTAAAGCATGCTATTTGCATAGGGATAGGGATGAAACAGTTTTAATGGACTTATAGTTAGTAATTTTTTGATAGGAATGAAACAGTTTGTGATAGGATTACGAAAACATGTTGAAACAGTTTTAATAGGGATGAAATGAGGTACTTATTAGTTTTAATAGGGATCCAAAACACTAATAAAATGAGGTACTTATTACTTGTTCCTCTATTTGGATCCAAAGCATGCTATTTGCATTTCAAAAGATATGTATAATGGACTTGTAACCTGTTTTATAACCTATGTATATAGTACATCCTGTTTTAATGGACTTGTAACCTGTTTTGTATAAAAACAATGTGTCAGTGAACAAAATCTAGAACATCTTGTGTATAGTACATCTTGTTTTAATGGACTTGTAACCTGTTTTGTATAAAAACAATGTGCCAGTGAACAAAACACCAGTTAAATTCTGCAGTTTTAATGGACTTGTAACCTATTTGTATACAAACAATATGCCAGTTAATTTTGTGAGTACATCATGTTTATTTCAAGTTATTTTTGTTGTGCAGTAAAGATTCGTGGTAGATGAAGAAAACAAAGACTTATTGCTTAAGAAGGTGGGATTACGATGGAGAGAGGCAAAATCTAGATTAGTTTCCACTATTAAATTAGCTTCTACTCGTCCCGAGTCTTCCACTAGATTAGCAGTGCTAAGACCAGGAGCAACAGGAAATGTTTAAGAGTGTCAGAAGAATTTGAGGTAATAAGTTTGTATTATATTCATTACGAAATAAAGGTAAATTATAGTTTATTAATGAATTTCTATGTAAGAAACTATCAAAAAATTCAAAGCAATGAGAGATAAAATTAAATTCCACATACAATGAGCAGAAAGGGTTATGGGAGATTAGAAAAGGATGTGGTAAGAAATGCACATACACGTGCGTCGGTGATAATTTTTTTCTTTGGTACTGCTTCTTACTATTTTATTATTTACAGAAAAAGGAAAGTGGAGTAACAGATATTAGCAGAGACGAGCTATGGCACAAAGCCCATAAAAAAAAAAGAGACCCACCGAATTCCATTGCTGCCGATTACAACATAAGTTTTTTCCCTTGGTTCTACCGTCAAATCTGTTGAATAGAATAAAAGTTTACAGCTTAGAATGTAATAACAACTTGATTTATATATGTAACTTTGTATAGAATAGAAATAAATTCTTAATATTATTATTGACTTACATCATATTTTTATACCTGAACTTCAGATATGTTCCGATTTATGTCTAAGAGCTGAGTGGCAATAAATTTACCACCGTTGAACATTGATGGGTGGTAGTTTATTCATATTTCATTTTTCTTGAAATAGTATATTTTAATTTGTAGGCTAAGATAAAAGAGCACCACAATAATGCTCAGAGCTATCATGGAACAACATCAACAAGTGGAGATGTGGTTTATCAAGTTTTTGGAAATGAACATAGGGGAAGGGTGAGATGTAATGGCCCACAAATCCATACTATCTGAGTTGACTACATACATCACACATCCAACCCAAATATCACAGAAATACGAATCAATAATAATAAAGAAGAAAAAGGTAGAAGAAGAACAAAAATAACAATACAGAATCTCACATCGCAGTGGAATAAAATATAATATATATCTCAACTTTTATAGTACAATTTTTTTTGTATATATATATATATATCATAATCAGAGTACAATAGTTACAACACAGCGGAAAAACAATAACTAAATAACGTTGAAGCCTCCAGCTCCAAGCTCCTTTAGATAAATCTGTAAAATCCTGAACTACTTGACTGCCCATACAAATTTGGGAACCCAAAGGTTTAGGTAAAACAAAATAAACTCTAAGTCAGTCATGAGACTAGTATGAGTAAACAATTTAAAACAGTTTGAGAAAATAAACGATATTTCATAAGACCACGCCATATAACACGGAACGGGTTTTCCCTTATGAGAATCCAAAACACTTGATTTAACTTTCAAAATAATTTTTGAAAGAAACGATAATATTTATATCAAAACACTTTTGACATTATAATAGTGTCCAAATCAAATAAAAAGAAATCTAGTGGAACGCTTTCATCTGACGCTCCACATATATAATATACAATCAAAACCGTAGAAACTTATTGGGTGATGAATTTCCATCTATGACAAGGTATGGAACCACCTTCCGATAGTATATCTATAGAGGAAAATACACTGGGTTCAACAAGAACATCTTGTAAACCGGCCACACGTGACCGACCACTCATTTTGCTTGAGTGTATCGAATGTATATCACCAACGGTTGGGATCAAAAACCATTTTCCCAAATGTGACAACATCGAATAGAATAAAGAATGAAATGAATTTCTCTAGATATGTGATAATACACCCTAATTGAGAGCTACCCACTTAGCCATGTTGCTTGCCCGATTTTTGTCATTTCTCGGTTGTTGAGGCCTGAGGCTACGATTACTTACATTTCATTGATAGCACAATCACTTTGAATGCCACATTATCAGATCTGTTAATCACTAATTGATCGCACAAATATATTCTGGATATTATGCCAAGAGAATAAATTCTCCACCACCATATATATTTATACAAACCAACATATGCGATCATTGGAAATACTCTGTCAGACATTCGTCCATATACGTTCGTTATGGGATTGAACGAAACCGAAGGCACAATTTCCATTAATCCATCTTAGGCAATTTCTACCTAGGATTAATAGAAAAAGCCCTTGCAGTTCACTCTGTCTTCGATTATCTTCATATAATCTGATTCGCAACGCAACTACCAATACAGAGTGGTTCTCGAATAATAATCCAACCCGTCTACCCATATTGACAACGATATTGGCAAATACTTCGATAGTCGGTTATTTAACTATCGAAGAAAAATAAACATCCATTCAAAGCATCAAACAATCACTGGGCCCTTTGATTTAATATTTCATAAATTAAATCACTTCTCCATTTCCTTATCAATATTCTTTAACATGTTATTTTCGTCAATCATCTTGGCCTATTACACTATTTGGAACACATTTCCATATATTGACTCCTTTTATTTTCTATTCATAGAAAATATCTTCTATTTATAATTGGAAACATTCCAATTACTTATCTCTTTCCTGACTCATTTAATTCTATACTCAAGAAATATTAATTATTACATTTCCAAAGTTCCACTTATTTGGGTTAAAACGAATGTTGCGTAGAACATCGTTACAACAACCCACAATACTGCATTCAACAAAATCTTATTAAAATATTGATCCTTGAGATTGAATCTTGCTATTTGTCAGTTAGTAATGAAAACAATCGAGTTAGGGTAAAAGTACCTCTCGAAACTTGACTGAAAACATCCTTAACTTCAAAACAAACAAGACCATAAATAATCAACACCATAAAACCCAATTAGTCATTTTTAAAATGTATATACATTTCCCTTTCTATTACCAGATTATCGATTTCCTTTTTGATTATAATATTCTATTTTGAATTCGTTTCCTTATCGAATTCAATATATATTGATATATTGATCTTCTAGTTATCCAATTTTCTTAAAAATATTCTTACTCCTTAAATTTTCAGAAAATTTCGCCATAATCTCCTTTGTATGGATCACTCAGTACAACTACAAAATGCCTCTCTAGGCCTTTCCATTCAAAAAGAAAATTAAAAAGCCAGGCGGCTTGCCGATTTGGCGTATAAAAACTTTTATGGAATTTAAACGTTTACCTTTTTGTTGGGCACACTAATTATAATCTTCATACAGTTAATTCCATATCCATCTAACCCATATACGTCCATTCCCAATTGATGCCAACTCAATCCAGTCATTTTTAAGTTAGTTCGCTAATTTATTCATTAATTAGCTCTTTTGCCTATTTCACTTTTTATTTGAACATGTCACGTTCGGATATATTTTTAAGCTATTTATAACAAATCGAATTCCATTTTTAATTTTAGTTTCATATTCGATTTCAAATATAAATTTACAAATCAAATTCACTTATCCAAGCCCAATTTCTTATCAAAAATCGATTAACTAATTATTCTTCATACTAGTTAATCCTATTCAAAAATTAAAACTCTGATTTTTGTTCCAAAAACCAATCCATTTACACAAGTTGAGTTCATATTTATTTTACAACTCAAGTCTGGATTTTTTTTAATAGAAATTCGGATTTTATTTGCTTAAAATCCTTTTATTGATTTAAATAAACAGTTATGGTTTTTAAATGATTATGGCGCTGTTTTTCTGGAAATTTGATTTTGACATAACTCAAAATCTATAAGATGAAATCTAGATTTTTCTCTTGCATTAGAAAACTATTATTCCATCGGTCCCGAGGTTTCCTATTTCACAGAATTCCGACTGAAATTGAGTTCTATATACTCAATTGAAGTTCGAAATGCCAATTTACGAATTGTGCACTGCGGCGAGTTCGTTTTAATTATGTTTAAATATAAATGTTTAAACATCGTTTATAAATAAACTTCAACTCCATTCTAATATATTTTAATATAAATTAGACCAATTTTCCAAATTCAAATTATTGTTTCTGGTTTTCCCTAACCATCGTTTATTTTTTATCTCAGTTATAATTTATTTATTATTTAAATCTTCTATATTGAATTCCAATCCTTTATAAATAAATTATTTATAAAATTCGATATAATCAAATTCTAATTTTAAATCCTTAGATTTATCTCAGTTCTGGTTATATTTCTAATTCCAAAATAAAAATTATCGTTCTATTTCAAACCATTTTCCAATTCACTTTTAAATTCATACTTGAATTTAAACATCTAAATTATCAAATGATAATTTATTTTACTCGATTTATAAACATAATTTATAAATCCAACTTCCTTGTTTATATATTAAAAACAAGTTCCATTTCAAATCAATTTAAACTTAATTCGTTTTATATTCCGAACAGAATAAAAAATATCGTTCCTTTTTTTGAAACGATTCCAAATTATAATTTAAATTCATACTTGAAGTTAAAATGATAAATTATCTCTTGATAATAAATTCACCACATTTATAAACATCATTTATAAACTTTCTTGTTGTATATATTCAACAGGTTCCATTTCGAAGTCTATTTAAAAACTAAAATCTTATTTTTGGAATATTCTATTTATTTTAACTTATCGGTATATAATGTATAATCTATTTTAATATTAAATTTAACTTCTATTTAATATAATCCTAATATTTTTTCTAGACATATTTTATTTAAATAAATTCGAACTAATCGAATTCAAATCATAAATCCTTACGGATTTATTTTAGTTCAATTTATATTCTGAACATCAGAATACATTTCATCGTTTAGTTCTTTAAAACAATTCACCATTTCTATTTTTAAATTCACATTTGAATTTAAATATTCAAATTATAAAATGATAATTTTTCTGCTTCATTTATAAATTCATTACAATTCCCTGATTATCCATTGAAAATCATTCCATTTTATTTATAAACAACGTTTATAAATTTACATCAATTTCCTGTGTTATTTAGTTTATAAACATCGTTTATAAATTCACCACTTCAATTTCCCGTATTATTTAATTTATAAACATCGTTTATAAATTCAATACATGTTTTATTTATTCAAAACAAGTTAATATCTTTGTAGCCCACTAGAAATTCAAATTCTATTTTTGAAAAATAGATTTTCCATTTTAAATCTCAAAATATCCTATTCACGATATTTTTATAAATAACCATTTTGGGCCTAATGATATTTAAACAATCAAACCACAAAAATTATCAATCAACACATCATATATGATAATATATATGTTAAAACAAACAATAATAAATTTTGAGGAATCCAGTTGGATCCCTCCAACCTATTTTCCTGCATCCACTGACGTTAGCCAACAATAATAATACCCATCCTGCTTCATGGCAGGATATCGCGGTATAGAAGGTCATCCACTATCATAGTGTGGGGGCATATAGGGTTATCCGCTAATGATACTACGACCATCCGCTAACGGTACTGCTGGAACTATCCAATCGCCAATATATATAAATATATATATATGTATGTATGTATGTATATATAGCCACAAACACCAATCCTTAATAAGTAATATATATTCAATAGCCACAGTAATATTTAAGCGCAACCAAACAACCAATAGATATTTTTAGTGATAAAAATAAATTTTAATATAAAATCCGAGTAAGATTTACTCACCGTGATTTTTTTCTTGATCTATTCTGATTCCAAATCAAATTCCAGCTTCTCTAATCCGAAGGTATGAATTTCGTGACTGACTCTTGTTTGATAAAATCTGGCATTCATTAAATAATGTCGTTCATTATATAAATCATTGAATAATTTAAATATAACAAAACTGTAATTACTAAATAAAAATAATTAACTTAATTAATATTTTTATTCCTTCTTCTCCTTTTAACAACCTCACCATCAACAATAGACCAACCTCCTGAACCTGGATGTAACAACCCGGAAAATCAGAACCAATTTAAATTTTTTATTTTGGCAATGTTAATGAATTTTTAATATTTAAAATGATTTATTTTAAATAATAACGACTAGAAATTTATTTTGAATAGAATTAGAACATATATATTTATTTGAATCGAAGTTAGAATATAAATTTTTATTTTTAATTATAAAAGGAATTGGAAATGGCGCGGTAGTTTGAAAATTCGATATCAAATTTCAAATGAATGTGTAGGTTTCAAAATAAATCGGATTTAAGTGAAACCAAAAATATTAGAATCTATTTGAAAATATCTTTCCAATGAATCTGAAAAATCAAAATTTCATAGTGGGAATAAAAAGTTATGTCCAGTTGAAAATTCAGAATAGTCGCTATGGAAATATAGCCCTTAAAAATAGCCATTTTGCAAATGACCTCCGTTTTCTACAAGACCACTTTTGTTGGATCCGGAATGTTAAATTATTGCTTGGTTCCAATTTTCGTAATTATTGGAATCAATATGTGAGCGTGGCAAAAGAAAACGTGTTTTGTCAATTTCAATTGAATTGGATCAACCAGAAAATAGCCATTTTTCAAACGGTCTCCAAATTCGACAAAATTAGTTTTGTTAGGACCGTATCATCAAAATATAGCCAGATTTATTTTTCTGGAATTTTTGGAGTTAGTATGTGGCCTCGGTAAATTAAAATGTGCGTTGGAATTTAAAATATATTGGTTTATATTTTAAATTTAATGGAAACAGATTGTAAGAGCCGAATTGGCTTACGAAACATATCCCATTGTGTTTGGAATGGGGAAAGTTAGCTAGGGGCGACAGTCATTGGGTTCGATTCGGAGATGGAATTAAAAACCAACTTTTTGGGAATTAAAATTAATTAAATGTAAATATTTACAAATTCAACCCTTTTAATTCTTCTTGGCCCCCCATTCATAATCATATCGATAGAAAAAAATAAAAAAAACCACTGAACTCGATCGTCGCTCCCTCTCCCCTCACGCCACCACCGGAGCTGGCGCCTCCCCTCCATCCAAACCCCCCATTGACACTCTCTCTCCTCCGTTTCCTCTCTCCCCCTTTCCTCCAGCCAAACTACGACCAAACCCTTCGCTGATCGCTGCTCGTGGCCACCACTCCACCGCCGGAGCACCCCCACCATCGCCTCAGCCTCGCCGCCCCTCCCTGACACCACCTCCGACCCGTCGCCCTACTCCTCCTCCGTTTAAAACTTCCACACCCCAAACCCTAAGTATCGAGCTCCTATGACCATCTTTCGCCGCCGCCACCTAACTGAAATGCGCCGCCTTCCCCCCTCTTCATTCGGAAATTAGTGATTATTTTATTTTGAGTTTTATTTATTTATGTATATAAAAAAATATGTTTTAATTATATAAAAATAAGATTTTTATATAGGAGGTTGATTTATAAAAATATGATTTTTATTGTTAAATGGTAATATAAAGATTATATTTTTATAACGAAAAGATTATATTTTTAACTTAGTAAAGATATGATTTTTAACTTAGTAAAGATATGATTTTTAACTTAGTAAAGAGATGATTTTTAATTTAGTAAAAATATGATATTTAAGTAAATAAAAATATAATTTTTATTGCATAAGTAGTGTAACAGCAAGGAATTTCGCTCGATCCGAATCGATCGTTAAACCGACTAAGACCGTTCGAAAACCCCTGATCGTTTGAGAACAGGACAAATCAGAACGCAAACGGAAGAACATTTCATTGTTATTACAACAATTCCATCAGATACAAGAATATACAGAGTATAAATCAATAAATTACATTCAACAAATATCAGAGATTACAATAAATTACATAGCAGTGAAAAAATATACAAAACACAACTGAAAGTGATACACGGATACAGAGCTTTCCGAGCATCGTTCCAACTGTAAATCAGGACCTTGTGGATATAAATCTGCGAAACCAAAACTACTAGCTGCCCGTATGGAAAATAGGGGCACCCAGAGTTTAGGTTAAAACAATAAACTCCAGGTCAGTCATGTGACTGGTGTGAGAACTAAAAAAAGTTATTAATCTTTATTTTTAAAGTTAGGTCAATCAAGGGACCACGCCGTATAACACGGAACGGGTTTCCTCCCAAGAATACCAGTGCATAAAACAAACAGCGCAATGCTAAATAAAGAAGGATGAAGCTGTTATAAGACCCAGGTCCCATCACACAATGCAACGCAAGCCGGAGGATAGGGTTTTTACCTTATAACAGCCAAAGCATGCTTGATACGTTCAACACACATTATTTGATACTATTATAGGTGTATAGTGTCAAAACAATTTCACATCATAAATATCAATCATAGGCGGCATTAATGACCCATACCACTATGTCGCCATACTAGGTTCTACAAATAAAACTGCACTATCACGTATTGGAAATTGGATTTCCGTCATGAGTCGAGGCAAGGGGCAAGCTCCTCTCTGCGTTCGAGACACTCTAGCAATGCCTCAGGACCCCACTCTGATCCTTTGGAACCTCCAAGGCCGGTCCTCTCTTACTTTTGAGGATTAATTATTCCTGAACACACGTTTCCCGGTCCTTACAGACCTATATCCGAGGCGCCTCGTATCCAACAACCACACAGGTGAAAAGTATATAAATGTCAGGGCTGGTAGGTCACTGACACCACCCTAGCTAGTAAGAAACGCCATGCCTCCTTGGGTCCGTATCCCGTTTTTAACTCATACCGAGGTGTGAGGCTCGCGAATTCACGTTATACACAAAGTTGCGCCACACAGGCCGTGCTTTGATCATCAACCACAAGACTTTGCTTTTCAACAGAAGCCTTGATCAATTGCCACTTACGCGTGGCACACTGGCAATTCACTTCATGCGACTGATTTCCATCGATATACGACCTCTGAGCTCGTACGTCTCAGAGAAGGGCGTTAAGCAAGATAATAAATTCTCCGCCGCCAAACAGATGTATATTTAATAGAGATCAATCAACACAGAATAAAATCCAATGTCAGACACACGATCCATTTACAAGTTCGTTCTGGGTCTGAACGAAACCGGAGGCACTTTCCTCGCATATCCATCTATCTCCAAGTACGTCTGGACGATTACCAACTGTTTCCCTCATCTTGGGTGTACATCCCAATCGAGATCATCAGTAATTACCCAAACGATGTGAAGACTTCCGGTCTTCAACCACCGTCTTCATCTTCGACATCTCGTCGAATCGGTTATTCAGAATGGGTATAACCCGGCCTTTCTGAAAAACCCACGTATATGATAAACAAATGTTACACAAACCCAACAAACGCCTCTTTCCAATTCAGAATATTCTTTTATTCACAAAATCACATTTTTAGGGAATAGGTTCCCATTAATTTTATCAAAGATAAATTCTTTTAAATTTATTCTTTAATCTTCCTTTGGATATCATTTCAAACTAGTCGGGATTAGCGAACCACACCGAAGTAATTATTTATTTTATTTCCCAATCCCAACCTATTCATCCCATGGAGCAAAACTGGTAATACTCCATATCTAATCACCACAGTATTATCGGTAAAATTAATTACCATTTCCTGTTCAAATCTAATAAAAGATTTAACTATCGCTTTGGAGCAAAACTGGTGATACTCCATTCTCGATCACCTTTCAAATTTGATAATTTAAATTATCAATTCAAATTTTTAATCAAATTAAAGATTCGTTAAAACTCCACTTAGTTTTAATCCTTCCAAAAATCAACATCTTGCCTTTAACTGGGTTAAAGAACCAATGTCATATAAAACACGATTCACGATAAACCCAAATCACATTCGATATTAAATACAAGACTCTGAATAGAAAATATACCGGCTTATATTCAATATCAAATTCTGAAACCAACAAATATCGTATTGGAAATAACGATATAAAATATATCTTTCAAATTCCCATAACAATATCTGTATAGTCACAAAATCCAACATCGAAATATTCTGAAGATAATTTCGATTCAACTCCAGCCCAATTCACGTATGGGGAATATTGATTATTTTTAAAATTACTTTCAAATTCAATTTATTTATTTCAAAAATAAATTAATTTTAATTCTAGCTCAAAACTAGTTCATTTCAATAAAAATCTATTTTTATCCTTTCAAACGTGGAATTCTTCGGACCAATTTTTCCCAAATCATTTCTTATGATTTTACACAAATTATCAATATTTCTAATAATTTTATCAAGGCCCGTACAGTCGATTTCCATCAACGGCCATCGAACTGCACTTACAGCGACCTTTTCCAAATTTGATTTGGACATAATTCCAAATCCAACCGTTAGATTTCAAATTTCTAATATTCAATGGAAAGTTCTTTTCGATGCGAACCCAACGGTTCCAGTTTTAGGAGAATCCGACGGTCGGATCTCCCGTAATGTCAATTCGAAGTCAATGGTCGAAATTCACGAACTGTATAATACATATATTATATATATATTTCGTCGATTTCCTTTTAAAACGTATTTTATAAATCGTTTTAAATTCGTTTCAAAAACAATTTCAACTTCATCTTCAATTTCAAATCGATTTGATTTCAATTCAATTCAAATTCATTTCAATTTTATTTAATTCGAATTCAAATTCGTTTCAATTCAATTCAAATTCTAATTCGTTTCAATTCAATTCAAATTCTAATTCGTTTCAATTCAAATTCTAATTCGTTTCAATTCAATTCAAATTCTAATTCAATTTGAATTCATTTCTATTCAATTCGAATTCAAATTCACTTTCTATTCAATTCGAATCGAATTCATTTTCTATTCGATTCGAATTCATTTCAAATTGATTCAATAAAATTTCAGTTTGAATTTTAATCTAATTTAATTTGAATTTCATTTCAAAATATTAAATTTTGAAATCACTTTTCAATATTCATTATAAAACGAATAAAATCGATATAAATATCGTTCACGTCAAAATAACGCATCTCTAATCCACACGGCTTTATATTTTTCAAAAACTTCTTTATTCTATTCAACAAATGAATATTTATTCTATTCAACACATGAATCTATATTTCTTTCAACACACGACTATTTTTGTTATGTAAAATATTTTATAAAACTATGGTATCTATCGTTTGATTTTAATTAGACTCCACCGTGAAGTAGTTCTAATTTTAAATATGATAAAGATGTGAATTTTATTATTAAAATATTTTACTCAACACATAAATATTTTCAACACATGAACATCGTCAACACATGACTATATTTTATATTCAACACATGAATTTTCTTTTATAATATTCATTATTTTCCCGATTGGAATGAGGCCCAATCAATCACCATATAATGTTAATTATATGGATTCCATACAACACATGTATATAATAGCAATGATAAACAATCAACCATCATCCAAGGTGCACCACACAACTGCATAAGCATCAAATATAAATAATTAACACTTACACAGCCTGTCGACCAATCGATCGACATACAATTAAATAATGGGGACTAGTGTACGCCAAATATCATCCCAACACCCGTGTGGGGTTTCAAATCAACAAACACATATTTTTATTTGTGCAGTTGGGCGATGTGTAAAATTTATCATCCCAATCAATATCCGTCAAATCAGTGTATATAAACAATCGACCGATTTGTTTATAGATATTTATTTATTCACTTTCACGTTAAAAATTATATTTTTAGCGATAATTAATTTATTTCAACACATTAATTTATATTATCGATTTCACATCAACAACACAAACAAATTTTCACAACACATCAACTAAACAAACAAGCCATCCATGGTCTCTGGATGACGGGTGTCGGGTGCTGCTAAGCACCGTCTGCATCCTAGTATGTATATATAACTAGAAAAAGAAATTTAGAGTGAGAAGTTCTCACCGAAAGCTATCCCAACTTCACGACACTTCATTTATAGAAATCTTCATCGTTCTCGCCTTTTTGTCATCTTCGTTGCCCGTATTCTCTACATATGTAAAAATCGAATTTTTACTTTACTATTCAATATATAAAAATCATATTTTTACTTCGCTATTCAGTATATAAAAATCGAATTTTTACTTCGCTATTCAATATATAAAAATCATACTTTTACTTCGCTATTCAATATATAAAAATCATATTTTTACTTCGCTATTCAATATATAAAAATCATATTTTTACTTCGCTATTCAGTATATAAAAATCGAATTTTTACTTCGCTATTCAATATATAAAAATCAAATTTTTACTTCGCTATTCAATATATAAAAATCAAATTTTTACTTTGCTTCTATGTATATAAAAATCCTATTTTCACACCGCTACTATATAGATAAAAATTCTATTTTTACAACGCTACTATAGATAAAAATTCTATTTTTACAACGCTACTATATAGATAAAAATTCTATTTTTACATCGATGTTCATATAATAGAGATTATATTTTTATCACGCTATTCTCTATATAAAGATTTCGCCTTTTCAAACATAAAGATTTCGCCTTTTCAAATATAAAGATTTCGCCTTTTCAAATATAAAGATTTCGCCTTTTTCTTTGTTATAAATTCAAATCTTTTCTTTGTTTAAAAATTCTATTTTTTTTCTTCTATAAAAATTCTATCTTTTCATTTTTTTTATTTTGAAAATCCTAGCTTTATGTTTTCAAAACAAATTTACAAAACAAATCTTTAAACCATATTTGATATAAATAGAAAAACTGATCTAAAAATAATGTTAAATACATATAAACTGATTTCAAAATGTGTTTAGTAAATAAAACTGATTTTATAAATTAAAAACTGATTATATATATGCTAAACTACATAAAAAAAACTCAGATTTAAATACTTACTGCTATTTCCTTCTAGGGGGATGGTGGATGGGAGGAGCTCGACGGCAAGAGGAGGAGGAAGAAGAAAAGCGACGGCGGGTGTTTGGGTGGGCGCGGCGGATTTTCTGAGGGTTGGGGGTGTTCGGGTTTTTAGATGGTGGCGTGGAGAGAGAAGGAAGGAGGAGAGATGTCGGGGAGGGGAAGCAGATCGGAGGAGGGGGGTCGATGGCGAGCGACGGCGGCGGCAGCAGATGGGGCGATGCGATTTGAATTTTTTTTTTCTTTCGTTCAGAAATTAATCGGGGGAGGGGGGGCAGAAGTTAAAAGGAAGAGAGGTTGTTATTTTTTTATTTTTTTTATATTTCAATTTCAAAAAGTTGACTTTTACATACGAACTCTAAACGAGGCCCACCGCCTGTCGTCCATAGCTAATTACCCCCATTCCGAACACAATGGGATATGTATCGTAGGCTGATTCGATCGTTACAATCAGTTTCCGTTAAAATCAACATATAACTCTATATATTGAATTTTGAACGTGCATTTCAATTTACTGGGGTCACATACGAACTCTAAAAATTCCATAAAAATATTTTCTAGCTTCGTATTGACAATACAGTCCTAACAAAACTAGTTTCGTCGAATTCTGAGACCGTTGGAAAAATGGCCATTTTCCAGTCGATTAAAATCAACTGAAACTGGTCAAACATGTTTTCCTTTGCCATGCTCACATATTGCTTCGGAAAATTATGAAATTTGGAATCTAGCAATAATTTGACATCACGGATCCAGCAAAAGTGGTTTCGTCGAAATCCGAGGTCGTTTGCAAAATTCCCATTTTTAAGGGCCTGAATTCCATAGCGACTATTCAGAATTTTCAACTGGACATATCTTTTGATCCCGCTATGAAATTTCAATTTTTCGGATTCGTTGGAAAGATAGTCACAATTAGATTCCATTATTTTTGGTTTCACTAAAATTCGGTTTGTTTTGCACCCGGTACATTCAATTGAAGTTTGAAATCGAATTATCGAACTACCGCGCCATTTTCAATTCTATTTATAATTATATATAATTATTTATATTCTAACGACGACGTATATAATATATACGTCCGAATTCTATTCAAAATAAATTTCTCGTCGATATTATTTAAAATAATTCATTTTAAATGTTCAAAATTCGCTAAAAATGCCAAAATAAAAATTTTAAACTGGCTCAGATTTTCGGGTTGTTACAATCTCTCCCACTTAAAACTTTTCGTCCCCGAAAAGGAACAAAGTCGAAAGTGGTTTGATCAATCAACTCTACGTTCGATCTGGCTTCCATTCTCCAACTTTTCAGTTTCTGAGAATTTTCAAATTCTTCAAAAATTTGGCTAACACCCTAAATTTTCGAAAAATTTCGCCATAACCTCCCCTAGCCACGGGAAAATCCCGAAATTGCCATACAGGCCTTCTGATCTCAAAAAGGAAAAGAAAAAGCCAAGCGGCTAGCCAATCGGCTCATAAAATCATCATCACCCAAACAAAACATTAAATTATAGTAAACATGTACCTATTTGTCAGACAAACAAATTTTATTCTCTGCTCTAGCCTCCTTGCTATGACATGTTCAATGTAAGTACATGTATATGCAAGCAAATGCGACCAATTTTTCAATGCAATTCGATATTTGGTTCATTTAGGCTAAATGGTTCAAAATTATCAAACAAATAAACAATCAACACAAACATCAATCAATTAGTGGATTAACGTTTCAAGTTCATAAATTTGATATATACAAAAATCTTGTTTTTTATGCCAAATCACAACAATGAATTCTAGCTATATTTTGGTTCTCACACCAGTCTGATGGAAATATATAGAAATCACACCTTCGAAACTCGAATATGAATACTGATGATGATGCACCATCATCAGAATCATCCCCGGATATCTAGAATGTGATTCTATATCTATCCAGTATATTAAAACTTCGACTATACGTTCATGACGCGTATACGCGAAATCTTTATATATTGGATTGTCCATATTCAAAATAAATAAATAATCAAATACATATAAAATGGATTAAATTTTAAAACAAAATTGTTTTCATTTGAAAAATATACTCTTCACACTCGTTCTAGGATACTACTGATCCTATCTCTAACGAGTCATTCTAATTGGATATTACTAATCCAATATCTGATGAATTCTTTCGTATGGTTCTAATGTGTCTTGTTCTCGAGCTCTGTAAACCAAAGCTCTGATACCAACTGTAACGGCAAGGAATTTCGCTCGATCCGAATCGATCGTTAAACCGACTAAGACCGTTCGAAAACCCCTGATCGTTTGAGAACAGGACAAATCAGAACGCAAACGGAAGAACATTTCATTGTTATTACAACAATTCCATCAGATACAAGAATATACAGAGTATAAATGAATAAATTACATTCAACAAATATCAGAGATTACAATAAATTACATAGCAGCGGAAAAATATACAAAACACAACTGAAAGTGATACACGGATACAGAGCTTTCCAAGCATCGTTCCAGCTGTAAATCAGGACCCTGTGGATATAAATCTGCGAAACCAAAACTACTAGCTGCCCATGTGGAAAATAGGGGCACCCAGAGTTTAGGTTAAAACAATAAACTTCAGGTCAGTCATGTGACTGGTGTGAGAACTAAAAAAAGTTATTAATCTTTATTTTTAAAGTTAGGTAAATCAAGGGACCACGCCTTATAACACGGAACGGGTTTCCTCCCAAGAATACCAGTGCATAAAACAAACAGCGCAATGCTAAATAAAGAAAGATGAAGCTGTTATAAGACCCAGGTCCCATCACACAATGCAACGCAAGCCGGAGGATAGGGTTTTTACCTTATAACAACCAAAGCATGCTTGATACGTTCAACACACATTATTTGATACTATTATAGGTGTATAGTGTCAAAACAATTTCACATCATAAATATCAATCATAGGCGGCATTAATGACCCATACCACTATGTCGCCATACTAGGTTCTACAAATAAAACCGCACTATCACGTATTGGAAATTGGATTTCCGTCATGAGTCGAGGCAAGGGGCAAGCTCCTCTCCGCGTTCGAGACACTCTAGCAATGCCTCAGGACCCCACTCTGATCCTTTGGAACCTCCAAGGCCGGTCCTCTCTTACTTTTGAGGATTAATTATTCCTGAACACACGTTTCCCGATCCTTACAGACCTATATCCGAGGCGCCTCGTATCCAACAACCACACAGGTGAAAAGTATATAAATGTCAGGGCTGGTAGGTCACTGAAACCACCCTAGCTAGAAAGAAACGTCGTGCACTCCTTGGGTCTGTATCCCTTTTTAACTCATACCGAGGTGTGAGGCTCGTGAATTCACGTTATACATAAAGCTGCACCACATAGGCCGTGCTTTGATCATCAACCACAAGACTTTGCTTTTCAACAGAAGCCTTGATCAATTGCCACTTACGCGTGGCACACTGGCAATTCACTTCATGCGACTGATTTCCATCGATATACAACCTATGAGCTCGTACGTCTCAGAGAAGGGCGTTAAGCAAGAGAATAAATTCTCCGCCGCTAAACAAATGTATATTTAATAGAGATCAATCATCACAGAATAAAATCCAATGTCAGACACACGATCCATTTACAAGTTCATTCTGGGTCTGAACGAAACCGGAGGCACTTTCCTCGCATATCCATCTATCTCCAAGTACGTCTGGACGATCACCAACTGTTACCCTCATCTTGGGTGTACAGCCCAATCGAGATCATCAGTAATCACCCAAACGATGTGAAGACTTCCGGTCTTCAACCACCGTCTTCATCTTCGACATTTCGTCGAATCGGTTATTCAGAATGGGTATAACCCGGCCTTTCTGAAAAAGCCACGTATATGATAAACAAATGTTACACAAACACAACAAACGCCTCTTTCCAATACAGAATATTCTTTTATTCACAAAATCACATTTTTAGGGAATAGGTTCCCATTAATTTTATCAAAGATAAATTCTTCTAAATTTATTCTTTAATCTTCCTTTGGTTATCATTTCAAACTAGTCGGGATTAGCGAACCACACCGAAGTAATTATTTATTTTATTTCCCAATCCCAACCTATTCATCCCATGGAGCAAAACTGGTAATACTCCATATCTAATCACCACAGTATTATCGGTAAAATTAATTACCATTTCCCATTCAAATTTAATTAAAGATTTAACTATCGCTTTGGAGCAAAACTGGTGATACTCCATTCTCGATCACCTTTCAAATTTGATAATTTAAATTATCAATTCACATTTTTAATCTAATTAAAGATTCGTTAAAACTCCACTTAGTTTTAATCCTTTCAAAAGCCATGTTGATATTTTTAAATATAAAAGCCAAATTTGATAATATTTTGATGTCCGATTTGGGATGGATACGAATATGTTTAAATATAAAAGCCATGTTGATTAGATTAAAGCCATTTTGACGTGAATGATATTTATATAAATTTTATTCATTTTTAAAATAAATATCAAAAAGGAAATGATTTAGAAATCTGATATTTTGAAAATATTATCATTTATATTTTATAATGATAAGGAATATTCAATTTTGATTTAAAATTGAAAATTGAAGTTAGAATCGTTTTTAAAACGAAGTTAAAACAATTTATAAAATACGTTTTAAATGGAAATCGACGAAATATATATAATATATATATTTAATGGCCCGAATAGAATGCGTCGCGCCGCGATAATTCGCGAATTTCGACCATTGACTTCGAATGGACATTATGGGAGATCCGACCGTCGGATTCTCCTGAAACCAGAACCATTGGGTTCGTATCGAAAAGAGATTTCTAACGAATACAAGAAATTTTAAAATTAACAGTTGGATTTGGAATTATGTCCAAATCAAATTTGAAAAAGGTCGTTGTAAGTGCAGTTGGCCGTTTATGGAAATCGACTGTACGGGCATTGATAAAATTATTAAAAATATCAATAATTTGTGTAAAATCATAATAAATGATTTGGAAAGAATTGGGATGAAAAATCCCAAGATAAAAATATATTTTTATCGAAATGAACTAGTTATTAACTAGAATTATAATCCAATTATTTTTAAATAAATAAATTGGATTTGAAATGGTTTTAAAAATAACAAATTTCCAATATATGAATTGGAATGGATTTGAATCGAAATTATCTTCGGAATATTTCGATATTGGATTCCGTGATTATACGGATATTGTGGAGGAATTTGGAAGATATATATCGTTATTGCCAATACGATATTTGTCGGTTTTAGAATTTGATACTGAATATAAGCCGATATATTTTTTATTCAGAGCATTGTATTTAATATCAAATTGGATTTTGGGTTTTTCGTGAGCGGTGTCTTCATTAATACTGTTCTTAAACCCAATTGAGAAAAGATATAAATCTTTTTATTAAGATTTAATAAAATTTACCAATTAATTAACATTTAATTGGAATTAAATTGAAATTGATTTTTGGGTTCATCGTGAACAGTGTTTTAAATAACACTTGTTCTTTAACCCGATTAACAATAGAATGAGATTCTGGGTTTGTCGTGAACGGTATCTTTAATAATACTGTTCTTAAACCCAATGGAGTTAAGAAAATTAGAAACTAACTAGAGATTAGCTAATTTTAATGGTTTCCTGGGTATCGATCAGATGTTGGTTTCGGCCTTCGGGATTAATACTTAGGGAACTGTTCTCTTACTAATTTACGATTAGAGACTGATGGGATGGGGTCTCCAGTAACACTGTTCTTGAACCCCATGTGAGGAGAATAAATCTTTTAAGTAAGATTGTTAGAATTTCCAATTATATTTAATAAATGGAATAAGATGGAATGTGAATTGGGTTTATCGTGAACTATGTTTATAAGGACATTCGTTCTTTAACTCGATTTGCAGTGAAATATGATTTGGAATTTATAAATCTTTTAATTAAGATTTAAGGGAAATTTTCCAAAGAAAAGTTTCCAATTTAATAAAATAAATTGGAATGGAATGGAATTCAATTTGGCAATAATCGTAGTGAACATCTGTGGAGGAAGACTGTTACTATATATGGAATTTAAAAGGCTTTGCCATTATTCCATTTGTATTATCGGTTGGATATGGAAGTTTATATCGATTATATATACTGATCTGTTTTCCATGAAAATATCATTGTTAATGGAATGTGATTTTGGGTTTATCGTGAGCTGTGTTTTAAATGACATTAGTTCTTTAACCCAGTTAAAGATAAGATTAATTTCTTAACTTTGAATAATCAATAAGAAATGATTTTATGAGATTAAAACTAAATTAGAGTTTTAATGAATCTTTAATTAGATTGAAATGGGAATTGATAATTTAAATTATCAAATTTGGGAAATGATCGAGAATGGAGTATCATCAGTTTTGCTCTAAGAGATAGTTAAATCTTTAATTAGATTTGAACGTGAAATGGTAATTAATTTTACCGATGACAACGTGGTGTTAGATATGGAGTATTACCAGTGTTGCTCCATGGGATGAATAGGTTGGGATTAGGAAATTAAACAAATGATTACTTCGGTAAGGTTCGTTAATCCCGACTAGTTTGGATAAACCATAATTTGGTTTGAATTGATATCCAAAGGAAGATTAAAGAATAAATTTAAAGAATTTATCTTTGATAAAATTAATGGAAACCTTTCCCAGAGGATATGAATATTTAAATAAAAGAATATTCAGAATTGGAATAAGGCGTATGTTGTGTTTTTATAGCACTTGTTTATTATATACGCGAGTTATTCAGAAAGACTGGGTTTATCCCATTCTGAATAACTGAATCGGCGATGAGTCGATGATGAAGATGGTGGTTGAAGACCAGAGTCTTCACATCGTTTGGATGATTAATGATGTCTTTATTAGGCTGTACACCCAAGACAACGTAATAAGTGGTAATCATCCAGACGTGCTTGGAGATCGATTGGATATGCAAGGACCTCTCTCCTGTATTGGACATATGGGACGAGGAATAAGGTGCCTCCGGTTTCGTTCAGACCCAGAGCAAATTTGTAAATGGATGTGTGTCCGACATTGGATTTTATTCTGTGTGATTGATAGACATCGGTTGCATAACATGAATTGCCTATGTGGCATGCTGAGATGCAAATGATCAAGGCTTCTGTTGAAAAGCATAGTCTTTTGGTTGATGATCAGAGCACGACATTAATATAGCATAGCTTTGTGTAGCGTTAATTCGCGAGCCTCACATCCCCTTGTGAACCAGAAACGGGAGAGGACCTCAGGGAGGACATGCGTTTCCTTCTAGCTAGGAGTGGTGTCTGGGTTTTGCATGCCCAGATGTTTTACTTATATGGATGATGGATAGTGAGGCGCCTCGGATATATCGGCACTACGACGCCGATGGATGGCACCGTCTTTATACAGACCAATTTTATGCCCCATAGAGCGGAGAAGCGTAATGTTCAGGCATCTTAATCCACATCGAGTGGACCGGCCCTGACGATCTAAAGGCTTGACTGAGTACTTGCCTGAGGCTCGGACTAGAGAGTCTCGAAGCGGTAAAGACGATCCCTTGCCTTGGTTCACAGATGGAAATCCAACTTCCAATACGTGACATTTCGGTTTTGATTGTAGAGCCTAGTATTGGCGACATGATATATGGTACCCATGCCATCTAGGATTGATACATTTATATTTGAAGATGTTTTATACACTATGCACTTATAATAGTATCAAATGATTTGTTTTAAATGTACCAAGCATGTTTGGCTATTATAAGGAAAAACCCTATCCTCCGGCTTGCGTTGCATTGTGTGATGGGACCTGGGTCTTATAATAGCATCATTTTTCCAAAAAGCATTGTGCCATTTTGTTATATGCACTGGTATTCTTGGGAGGAAACCCATTCTGTGTTATACGGCGTGGTCCCTTGATATATCTGATTTTAAAGTAAACTTTTAAATAACTGTTTTAGTTCTCACACCATTCACATGACTGACCTGGAGTTTATTGATTTAACCTAAACTCTAGGTGCCCTTATTTTCCACACAGGTAGCTAGTAGTTGGGTTTTACAGATTTATATTCACAGGAACTTGGTTTACAGCTGGGATGATATTCGGAAATCTCTGTATCTGTGTATCTCTTTCAGTTGTGTTTTGTATTATTTTCGTCTGCATTGTAATTTGTAAATCTCTGATATTTATCAAATGTACATTATTTGGTGATACTCTGTAGATTCTTGAACTCTGATGTAAATTGTTGTAATAAGCAATGAAATGTTCTTCTGTTTGTGTTCTGATTTGTCGTGTTCCCAAAGCAATCCGGGCTTTCCTTCACGGGGAAGTTCGGGTTGCTTCACCGGACCTCCACCAAACATCCACTGTCGATCCCCAACTTTACACGCACAGAGTAAACATACTCAATCTAATTACCCAGCAATATGACAACCACTTCATCCCCAGGTTCCCACTGTGCTTCTTTCTACCCATTTCGGATGCTGCCACTTACCTTTTACTCCTTATCTATCCACGAAATCACCTTATCGACTTCACTTTAACACCCTAGAACGTCTTCCTTAAACTTGTGACAGACCGTTTACCACTCTACAATGCTTGAATGCAAATTTTCGTGACTCCCAAGTACCAAATCTGAACCTCGCTGCCTCAAATTCAGGTTGCCTGGATACCACTGAGTTGGCCCAAAACCTATCCCTCCCACTGTGCCTTACCCTACATCGATCAACCCAGACTTATCTCCCTTCTTCGAGCAACCTTCCATCGACAGTAGCCTCACTCAACCCCAATTGAAACTCGTCTATACCCCTAACTCGTGACCACTAGATAAGGAGCACCAGGAAATACCGATCAATCCCCGAAATCAAGAACACAATTGCGTTCCTCCTTTCTTGACGTCGAGATTTAGGGAGCATCGCGACTTCTACAGATCGCGGATTGATTTTTCGTAGAATGGAATTAAATAGTGGCGTCCATTTTTACTTCATGGTGTTCCAATTTGTTTATAGAAATGTACAGGAGGTGGCCTCCCTTTTCATTTCGATTTCAAAGCCTTTGGTTTTATTCTGAGTACCGAAAATAAAAAATGAAAACAAGGGAGATATCACATTTATATAGAAGAAGTATACTTCAGGGTGAAGGAATAGGGGAATAAAATTTCAACGTAGGTATAATAGTGTGTTTTCTTTTCACTGTAGGTTTGCGTGATTTTAGCTAGGGTGAGCTGTTTTACTTTGTTAACTTAGGGTAGAAGGAAAAATATACTTGACCCTAAATTAATTTGAATCGGTGCAGATTTATACCATTTAAATTATCACGTGTTTGTGAACTCTTATTTGAGCGCAACAACAGGCATTTCTAGGGTTACGCCACTATTCTGAACCCATTGGAACATGTTCCGAGGCCTTATTTGATCGTCTGGAGAAGTTATAAATTTAAATCGATATGAATTAAATTCAAAATAATAAATTCCTTGATAATAAATAATTAGTATTATCGTTTCTATTTATTTAGAATTTATATTGATTGCATGAATCATTTTCGGCACAGTTTAAATCTTCGAATTTAATTATATTTTGAATTATGATAATCTGATATATTCTTAATTATATATCGATTAATAAATCGATAACTAAATCTAAAATTCATTTATATTATCAATTCAATAGCTAAAACCATATTTAAATATTTAAAATTAATTGATCAAAAATCCAGGTCATTACATTCATCCCCCTTAAAAGAATTTCGTCTCCGAAATTACTAAGGTAGGAAAAATGCTTTAAACCTATTTGTTTTTCAAAAACTCATCTTATGCTAAAACTCAACTCTTTATATTTCAACAAATTTCGTTTTTCCAAAACTTTTGGTTTACATTCGTATTGCACATCATATACTTACATTCATTTTAATTTAGATGATTTATCAAGTTATTCACATCTAATTCATATTTCATTCATATGCATTCAAATATATTCAAAATTGACTACCATCAATTTATTTATTTTGACCCCTTTAACTTGTTTAAGTTAAATTTAAATTCCAGAACTCAAATTCTTGGGTTTTCATTTCAAATCTTTTTGAAATCACATAAATATATACATATATTTATCATCTTTTCAAATTCAAAACATGTGGATTTTCCAAATCAACTTGTTTTCTTTCAAACAAATTTCCAACAAATTTTTTTCTAAGGTAGCAACTCATCACTTAGAAACTCAAAAATGAATACTGATGATGTTGCACTTATCATCAGAATTATTTCCCAGCCACTAAAGTGAGTTCAGCGCTTTATCACTTTCAAAATCCATTCAAAATGATTTTGAATCAAAAACTCTTGCAAAACAAAGCTATATTATTTTAATATACTTTGAAAATATATTTTTCTTCCAAACACCTAGGATTTAAAATTCCAAATTCTGGTTTGAATTCAATTTTAGTTTATCTAATTTGTATATCTTATTCTTATACAAATTTTACTTGGATATACATAGCCATTCATATTTTTGTAGTCTATTTGGATTATAATAACAACCAAAATATCAATATATTATAATAATTTCAGAAAATTATTCCTTTTCTATCGAAATAGAATTTTGGATAAAATTATTTCATTTACCCACTTTTAAAACAATACTGTATTAGCTTATCGCGTTTAAGTGTTTAGAAATTCCTATTGATATTGTGACGTCCCACAAATCAATCAGAATTCATAACTCACTCAACCAATAAATCAACACAATATAAAACAACCTTTTATATCAACTAACAAATATGCACTCTCGTATATATACACTCAACTCATTCTAGGGTACTACTGACCCTATCTCTAATGAGTAAACCTCTACCAAAGCCTAGGTGTTTGCTCAACCTAAGCTCTGATACCAACTTAATGGCCTGCAAATACATGCTATCTGAGTTGACTACATACATCACACGTCCAACCAAAATATCATAGAAATACTTATCATTAGTAATAAAGAAGAAAAAGGTAGAAGAGGAACAAAAATAACAATACAGAATCTTACATCGCAGTGGGATAAAATACAATATATATCTCAGCTTTTGGAGTACAATTTTTTTCTCTCTATATATATATCATATTCAGAGTATAACACTTACAACACAATAGAAAAACAATAACTAAATAACGCTAAAGCCTCCTGCTCCAAGCTCCTTCAGATAAATTTGTAAAATCCTGAATTACTTGACTGCCCATACAAATTTGGGCACCTACGAATTTAGGTAAACCAAAATAAACGTTGGGTCAGTCATGGGACTGGTATGAGTAAACAATTTAAATAAGTTTGAGAAAATAAACGATATCTCATAAGACCACGTTGTATAACACGGAACAGATTTTTCCCTTATGAGAATCCAAAACACTTGATTTAACTTTCAAAATACTTTTGAAAGAAATGATAATCTTTATATCAAAACTCTTTTGATATTATAATAGTGTCTAAATCAAAACCGTAGGCACTTATTGGGTGATGAATTCCCAACTATGAGAAGGTGTGGAACCACCTTCCGATAGTGTATCTCTAGAGGAGAATACACTGGGTTCGACAAGAACATCTTGTATCCCAGCCACACGTGACGGATCATTCATTTCGCTTGAGTGTGTCGAATGTATATCACCAACGGTTGGGATCAGCAACCTTTTTTCTGAATGAGACAACATCGGATAGAATAAAAAATGAAATGAATTTCTCTATATAGGTGATAATACACCCTAACTGGGATCTACCCACCTAGCCATGTTACCTGCCCAATTTTTGTCATTTCCCGGTTGTTGAGGCCTGAGGCTACGATTATTTACATTTCATTGATAGCACAATCACTTTGAATGCCACATTATCAGATTCGTTAATCAATAATTGATTGCACAAATATATTCTGGATATTATGCCAAGAAAATAAATTCTCCGCCACCATATATATTTATACAAACCAACATATGCGATCAATGGAAATACTATGTCAGACATTCGTCCATATACGTTCATTCTGGGATTGAACAATACCAAAGGCACAATTTCCATTAATCCATCTTAGTCAATTTCTACCTAGGATTAATAGAAAAAGCCCTTGCACTTCACTCCGTCTTCGATTATCTTCATATAATCTGATTCGCAATGCTACTGCCAATACAGAGTGGTTCTCTGATAATAATCCAATTGGTCTGTCCATATTGACAACGATATTGGCAAATACTTCGATAGTCGATTATTTAACTATCGAAGAAAACAAACATCCATTCAAAGCATCAAATAATCACTGGGCCCATTAATTTAATATTTCTTAAAGTAAATCACTACTCCATTTCCTTATCAATATTCGGTAACATGATATTTTCGACAATCATCTTGGCCTCTTACACTATTTGGAAAACATTTCCATATATCGACCCCTTTTATTTTCTATACGTAGAAAATATCTTCTATTTATAATTGGAAAACATTCCAATTACTTATCCCTTTCCCAACTCATTTAATTATATACTCATGAAATATTAATTATTATATTTTTAAAATTCCACTTATTTGGGTTAAAACGAATGTTGTGTAAAATATCGTTACAACAACCCAAAGTACTGTATTCAACTAAATCTGATTAAAATACTGATCCTCGAGATTGAATTTTGCTATTTGTCGGTTAGTAATGAAAACAATCGAGTTGGGGTAAAATTACCTCTCAGACCTTGACTGAAAACATCCTTAACTTCAAAACAAACAAGACCATTATTCTTGAATAATCAACACCATAAGAACTAATTATTTATTTTTAAAACATATATACGTTTCTCTTTCTATTCCCAAATTATCGATTTCCTTTTTGATTATGATATTCCTATTTTAAATTCGTTTCCTTATTGAATTCAATATATATTAATTTTCTAGTTATCTAATTTTCTTAAAAATATTCTAACTCCTTAAATTTTCGAAAAATTTCGCCATAACCTCCTTTGTACGGGTCACTCGGTACAACTACAAAACACCTCTCTAGGCCCTTTCCATTCAAAAAGTAAATTAAAAACCCAAGCGGCTTACCGATTTGGTGCATAAAAACTCATATGGAATTTAAACGTACCTTTTTGTCGGGCACACTAATTATAATCTTCATACACTTCATTTCATATCTGTCAAACCCATATACGTCCATTGCCAATTCATTCCAACTCAATCCAATCATTTTTAAGTTAGTTCGCTAATTTATTCGTTAATTAGCTCTTTTGCTTATTTCGCTTTTTATTTGAACATATCACATTCAAATATATTTTTAAGTTGTTTATAACATATCAAATTCCATTTTTAATTCAAGTTTCAAATTCGATTTCAATATAAATTTACAAATCACATTCACTTATCCATGCCCAATTTCTTATCAAAACTCAATTAACTAATTATTCTTCAAATTAGTTAATCCTATTCAAAAATTAAAACTCTGATTTTTGTTTCAAAAACCAATCCATGTACACAACTTGAGTTCGCATTTATTTTACAACTCAGGTCTGGATTTTTTTAATGGAAATTCAGATTTTATTTGCTTAAAATCCTTTTATTGATTTAAATAAATCATTATGGTTTTTAAACGATTATCGCGCTGTTTTTCTAGAAATTTTATTTTGACATTGCTCAAAATCTATAAGACGAAATCCAGATTTTTCTCTTCCATTATAAAACTATTATTCAATCGGCCCTGACGATTCCCATTTCATAGAATTCTGACTTAAATTGAGTTCTATATACTCAATTGAAGTTCGAAATGCCAATTTACGAACTGTCGTGCTGCGGCGAGTTCGTTTTAATTATATTTAAATACAAATGTTTAAACCTCATTTATAAATAAACTTCAAATCCATTCTAATATATTTTAATATAAATTAAACCAATTTTCCAAATTTAACTTAATATTTCTGGCTTTCCCTAACCATCGATTATTTTATAACTCAGTTATAATTTATTTAATATTTAAATCTTCTATATTGAATTCAAATCCTTTCCAAATAAATTATTTATAAAATTTGATATAATCAAATTCTAATTTTAAATCCTTAGATTTATCTCTGTTCCGTTTATATTTCTAATTCCAAAATAAAATTATCGTTCTATTTCAAAACGTTTTCCGATTCACTTTTAAATTCATACTTGAATTTAAACATCTAAATTATCAAATGATAATTTATTTTACTCGATTTATAAACATCATTTATAAATCCAACTTCCTTATTTACATATTAAAAACAAGTTTCATTTCAAATCTATTTAAACCCAATTCATTTTTTATTCTGAATTCCAGAATAAATACTATCGTTCCTTTTTTCGAAATGATTCCAAATTATAATTTAAATTCATACTTGAATTTAAAATAATAAATTATATCTTGATAATAAATTTACCACATTTATAAACATCGTTTATAAACTTTCTTGTTATATATATTCAACAAGTTCCATTTCGAAATCTATTTAAAAACCAAAATCTTATTTTTGGAATATTCTATTCATTTTAACTTATTTGTATACAACTTAGAATCTATTTTAATATTAAATCTAACTTCTATTTAATATAATCCTAATATTTTTTCTAAACATATTTTATTTAAATAAATTCGAACTAATCGAATTCAAATCATAAATCCTTATCGATTTATTTTAGTTCAATTTATATTCTAAACATTAGACTAAATTTCATTATTTAGTTCTTTAAAATGATTCCCCATTTCTATTTTTAAATTCACATTTGAATTTAAATATTCAAATTATAAACTGATAATTTTTCCACTTCATTTATAAACACCGTTTATAAATTCATTTCAATTCCTTGATTATCCAATGAAAATCGTTCCCTTTTATTTATAAACACCATTTATAAATTTACTTCAATTTCCTGCGTTATTTAATTTATAAACATCGTTTATAACTTCACTACTTCAATTTCCTGTATTATTTAATTTATAAACATTGTTTATAAATTCAATACTTGTTTTAGTTATTCAAAACAAGTTAATGTCTTTGTAGCCCATTCGAAATTCAAATTCTATTTTTGGGCCCAGTGATATTTAAACAATCAAACCACCCAATTTTCAATCAACGCGTCATATATGATAATATATATGTGAAAACAAACAATAACAAATTTTGAGGAATCCAGTTGTATCCCTCTAACCTGTTTTCCTGCATCTACAGATGTTAGCCAGCATAAATAATACCCATCCTGCTTCAAGGCAGGATATCGTGGTATTGAAGGTCATTCACTATCATATTGTGGGGCATATAGGGTTATCCTCTAATGATACTATGGGAATCCGCTAGTGGTACTGCAGGAACTATCCAATCACCAATATATATATATATATATATAATAGCCACAAACACCAATCGTAAATAACTAATATATATTCAATAGCCATAATAATATTTAAACACAACCAAACAACCAATATATATTTTTAACGATAAAAATAAACTTTAGTATAAAATCCGAGTGAGATTTACTCACCATGATTTTTTTCTCGATCTATTCTAATTCGAAATTAAATTCCAGCTTCTGTAATCCGCAGTTATGAATTTCGTGACCGACTCTTGTTCGATAAAATCATGCATTCATTAAATAATGTCATTCATTATATAAAACATTGAACAATTAAAATGTAACAAAAAATTAATTACTAATTAAAAATAATTACCTTAATTAATATTTATTTGCCTTCTTCTCCTTTTAACAGCCTCACTATCAACAACAGACCAACCTCCTGAACCCGGATCTCCACCAAACATCCACTGTCGATCCCCAACTTTACACACAGATTAAACATACTCAGTCTAATTACCCAACAATATGATTACCGCTTCATCCCCAGGTTCGCACTTTGCTTCTTTCTACCCATTTCGTATGCTCCCACTTACCTCTTACTCCCTTATCTATCCACGAAATCACCTTATCGACTTCGCTTTAACATCCTAGAACGTCTTCCTTAAACTTGCGACAGACATTTTCCTACTCTACATTGCTTGACTGCAAATTGTCATGACTCCCAAGTACCAAATCCGAACCTCGCTGCCTCAAATTCACGTTGCATGGATACCACTGAGTTGGCCCCAAACCTATCCTTCCCGCTGTGCCTTACCCTACATCAATCAACCTAGACTTATCTCCCTTCTTCAAGCAACCTTCCATTGACAGTAGCCTCACTCGATCCCAACTGAAACTCGCGCTATACCACTAACTCGTGACCGCGAGATAAGGAGCACTAAGAAATATTGATCAATCCTCGAAATCTAGAACACTGATGTGTGCATCCTTTATTAACATTGAAATTTAGGGAGCATTGCGACTCCTACAGATCACGGATTGATTTTTGGTAGAACGGAATTAAATAATGGCGGCCATTTTTACTTCGTGGTGTTTCAATTTGTTTATAGAAATATACAGGAGGTGTCTTTCAAAGCCATTTATTTTATTCTGAGTAACGAAAATCAAAAAGGAAAACAAGGGAGATATCGTGTTTATATAGATGAAGTATACTTCGAGGTAATGGAATAGGGGAGTAAAATTTCAACGTATGTATAATAGTGTGTTTTCTTTTCACTATAGGTCTGCGTGATTTTAGCTAGGGTGAGCTGTTTTACTTTGTTAACTTAGGATAGAAGAAAAAATATACTTGACCCTAAATTAATTTGAATCGGTGCGGATTTATACCATTTAAATTATCATGTTCTTACAAGCTCTTATTTGAGCGCAACAACATGCATTTCAAGAGTTACACCACTATTCTGAACCCATTGGAACATGTTCTGAGGCCTTATTTGATCATCTAGAGAAGTTATAAATTTAAATTGATATGAATTAAATTCAAAATAATAATTTCCGTGATAATAAATAATTACTATTATCGTGTCTATTCAGTTAGAATTTATATTGATTACGTGAATCATTTTTGGCACAATTTAAATCTTCGAATTTAATTATATTTCGAATTACGATAATTCGATATATTATAAATTATATGTTGATTATTAAATCGACAACTAAATATGAAAATCGTTTGTATTATCAATTCAATATTTAAAACCATATTTAAATATTTAAAATTTATTGACCAAAAATCTGGGTCGTTACATGAGAGGACTAGGTTTTGGTGTACTTCCGTCTCGAATGGGTATTTATTCGAGTAATTCAAAAAAAGTGACTGGATTGGAAAATCAAGTAACTCATTTGTCGGCTAGAGTAGACGAGCTAGCTAATTTGGTTATGATAGTAAGTTTATATATAGTTTATTAGCTATTGTTATTAAAAAATGTGATATGTTCTTATGAATCATCGAGTCATCTCTTGCACTTTTACAGAGAAGAAGTGATGATAATATAGTGGAAATGGGGACTCCTCATACTCAAACTCATCAGGCTAGAATATATAATTTTATCTTGTTATTTGTTAGAAAAATAAACTACGTTCACATGTTTGGTGCAAGGAGGCCTTAGTGCCATTTTAATATTATGCTTGCCACTATCACAAAAGTCTCTAGATATCATTTCTTCTCACGTTTGTTTTAGAAAAAGCATTCTATGTTTCTGAATGATGTTGCGGATACAACTAAATGCACATAAGAGTGTGCATCAAAACTAGTCACTTAATTATTGCATCAAAGGATGAGTTGAAAATAAAACCCTTTGTTGCATATATGTGGAAACATGCACAAGTATTATTTCAGATACATAGTATCTTAAAACCACCATACTCAATTGTTTAATTAGTAGTAGTGAACTATGAATTAAATACACATACACATCAGGACATGTAGTTGAGTTCTTATTACAAGTCTCCCACTTTTAATTTGATTTGACCTATCTCTCTTCTACAGGAAGAAACAAAAAGATTACTGTATAATTCACTCTTCTTTTCCCCATTTTTTTGAAATGTTAAAATAATAAGAACTTCATCTTACAATAATATTTGTTTTAAGTGCATTAACAAAATGGTCAGCGCCAGAACTGTAGAAGTCCTCTAGTGTTGTTTCAATTATGCTATCGTCCCACACCTATAATTCACATCTTGTTATTGTGATTCAAAATTTGAAAGACTAATCTGAGTTAGGAGTTGATTAATATTATGAAATGTTGAGGATATTACATGATGTAGTATAGCTTTTCTTCTATACCAGTGCACATTAATTGTATTTCCACCTTTATTTGATGCAAATCCAACATGTAGAGGCTGCAAATTAGAAACCACTAATTCATTTTCTATACAGTGTGTATGTTTTGAAATACTATTTTATCCTATTTTCCTCTGGTGTTAAAATTGCTGCAAAGCACGTTTGAATTATGAGAGACTCGATCTCTTTTGTGTAATTATAGACCTTTCCAGATTACTGATCTAAAACTTTTTACTAGTCACCATTTTCAAGAACATGTTCTTGAACACCAAATTAACAAGTTAAAGCTGGCAAAATAATTGATTATATGTACGATTTTTGTTTGGGTTACACTAATAAACCCGACCAATGCATCATACTATAAATAAAACGCATCAAAGTATGAGTATTACTATTTTGCTACTGTGACACTTTCTGCCAATTTGTTGAACTACTTTCATTTAGGCATATGATAAAGGATGCTGAGTGTGGGGTGACTATTAAAAACTGCTTATTTTTTGCTTGTAGTCGCATCGCTAGAGTAATAGTCTACATATTCAAGTAGATCGGGTTACTGTATATGGTTTGGTGAAAAGGAAGTGCAAGCTATTGAGCTGGCATAAGAACGTAGTAGCAAAAGGGATGATAGCAAGTACTGATCCTGATGCTTCAGTGCATTTCGTTAAGCTTGGAGTAGATGCTTGAAAGGTATGGGTGAATGTTGTAGCGGAACCAAACGCCTTTCTGTTTAGGCCAAATTCAAAGATGGCCACTATCAAAGAGGCCGTTGGATCAGCAGTGGCATGGCACAAGGACTTCATGAAAACTCCTTAGTCTAGTATGATAGTAAGTAGAATATATTATATTAGTAACCCTTACTGTTATGACACTTAATGTTTTGAGTGGCTGTTATGGAAACTTTTCCGATCTTTTGGGATGTGAATATTATGACTTATGTAAACTTATCTAAGTCTTTTGGGATGTGAATATTATGACTACGGAAACTTATCTAAGTCTTTTGGAATGTGGTGTTTTATCTAATTTTTTTTGTATGTGTTATATTTTTATTCTATGTGTTATGTGAATGGTATACATTAATGGTTCATGGCTACTACAACATTTTTTTTAAATTCATAATTATAGTGCAACAGGTAAATTAAGTTGTTAAATTAAATTTCACAACAAAATTTGTACGTTGTCAAAACCTATAGTAAAATTGTATGGAAGCATGTTACAACAGGTAAAAATAGTTGCAAAATTATTTATTACATCGGGAAAAATCACTTGTAATAAAGCCAATTACGACGTTTGAAGAACGTTGTTATAGATGATGTTACAACCGTTCAACACCTATTGCAAAAAATATTATAACCGACTCTTATTCCACTGAAGGAACATACAGCAACATAATAAGACCATTGTAAAAAGTATATTACAACCGACTGTTACCACATTCTTTGTCCACTGTAAAAGAGTTCATAATACAACATGGCCTAAGACAACGGACGGGCTGGCCATTGTGAAAGCCCTATCACAACGGGCATTGCCCTTTGTAATAGATCTGCTTTGTTGTAGTGTTTAAGTGCGATTATTTAAGAATATAAAAAATATGATAAAATGGTGATTAAAAAATATATATCTTATTTGTGTTATACTAATTTTTTTGGGTTTCTCGAAATAGTAAAAGTGAGGTTTTGATAAAAATATGCATAATAAGAAGAGAAGTTAGTGCTCTCCCTTTTCTTATGGATTTGATTTGTAACCAAAGGCCACTTCTAAGAAAGAGAAATATAATTCCTCATTTCATTCTCATATGTGTTGTATTTCTCTTAGATGAATTATTTTTCTAAGAAACTAAGGAAATAAAATCCTAGCCTATTGAAATTAATAAAAATGAACTAGAAGAAATTCCTGAAAATTATTTTCAAACCAACCTCAGATTGATTAAGTTTCAAAACCGAACTAAACCAACCAAAGTACATCGTTTCTATAACACCCCGTATTTTCTGTAAACCTTAAAGTAACGAATTAAAGAATAATTAATTTTAAATGTGAGAATTAAGGGAAACGGGTTACGCCATTGCGTTCGTCTCAGAATTTTGGTTGAGATAGAGTCCGAGTTTGCGTGAATTGGACTTCGTATGAAGTAGTTATGGCCCTCGGAAGTTTCAAAAATTCAAAATTCAAATTTAAACACAAAAGAGGGCAGGAAAATTCCCGCCCCAGACCAAGTCGACCAGGGGGTCGACCCTAGTGTCGACCTACCCTATAGGTCGACTTGGGGGTCGACCTACCCCCCGAGCAGATCTGAAAAGATGACGAATTCTGACTCCCTATTGAGTCATTAGGGCTGAGATGTTATCCTATCTTGACTGGATGGTCTTGATTACTTCTAGGGTTAATCTGACAGCTCTAAATTAATTAAACCTCTATAAAAGCAACCTAACTCTCAACCCTAAATCACAAATATTCATACCAAGAGCCGCCATGCCGTCAATGGTGAACCTAGAATAGCCGTCATCTCTTTCAACTCAAAGGCAAGATAAAAGCTACATCAAAATCAAATTAAATCTAATCTAATTAAACTAAGAGAATTCAACGATCTACATCAAAGGCGAGCAATTTAGTTTCAGAATACAGATCCCAGAACTCAAGAATTCCTTTTTGGTTGTAAGTGTGGTTATCTTTCAGATGTGAATAAATTAAAGACATGGTTTGTAATGAATTGTAAAATAGAATTGTATCAAGTTGTATGTGATGCTGATTTATGTTTTTTCATGTCTATTCTATCATATATGCCTATGAACTATTGTGGTCTATCGAACCTATCATGTTATGTGGAAATTAGTGAATAAACCTATGATGTCGTATAGGAATTTGGGAATGAAATTATCATATGTATGTTTGGTGATATTATACAAGTTTTAGGCTAAATCATGTCGTTTATGCCTAACTGTTTAGATCCATTCTGCATACGTGTTTAGATCTACGACCTTGTATAATTTTGTGATGACATCTATATGTTGTATGTCAATTCAGAAATTAAGTCATGTTTATGCAAGTTAAGTGATGCTATCATGTTATATATACATGCAAGTTTATAGGTTAAAAACATGATTATGTAAACCTATATGTTTAGATCTACACTTTATATGTTAGATCCATATGCCTCTATGTTAGATCCATATTAGCATGATTCAACTCCTATGAAAGTTCACCACTACATGTCTAATTAAGTTTTGGTAGTTCTATGTAAAACTATTATTTTATGACTCATGTTGCATAGATCTAGTTTGCAAGTTCATAATTAAAAGTATATTATGCCAAGTTCATATGACACATCTGTAGTGAGATCCATATTTTTGTATGATGTTGGAATGTTGCAAGTTCCCCTTTTTTCCCTTTTAATTTATTAATTAGGCTAAAATGTCGAGCCTAACATCCTATGTAATTTTGCGAACGTACAACGAGGGTAACGTTGGGGGAAAACATGAAACTATACGTAATTAACATATTTGGCTCATAACCATGTAAATGGTATGGCATTAAAATGGTATAATTTACTTACCAAAAATTATGAATTTGATTTAGAAGGAAAGTGGGACAAGATAATAAATTGTTGACAAATTTACATATAAGCATAAAAGGGACAAATATGTAAATTTAGAAAAGAAGAATATGCCTAACCCGAGGTTAGACTGAGTTGTGGTGTAAAACTACCCGAAACCGACCGGCACATCCAGTGACTACAACGATACCTGTCTAATGTGGGTGGTTAGTGCATTGAGCCCAAAAAGGACCCAAGGTTAGACTGAGTTGTGGTGTAAAACTGTCCGGAACCGACCGGCACATCCAGTAACCACAACAATACCTGTCTAATATGAGTGGTTGGTGCTTTAATAAAGCTAAGTTAAGATTGGCAGGGTTAAGTCAATTAAGGAAACACTTAACCAATTCAACATGTTAACTAAACTGATGGGTGGGGTTAAGACACTTAACCAATTTAACATGTTAGCTGGAAAACCCTAGTAACGGGGACCCATTTCAACAGTATCCCACATAGATGTATTATAGGACCCTGAACTAGGCAGGGTGGGGCATGATTACTGGGCTGAATTATAAGCGGTCAAAACATCGATGGGTGGTGCGTCAGTGTAGGTTCCGACGGAGTACGGGCGTGCACATACTCCGAAGTGGAAAAAGCAGGCATTGGGCATCAATAGTCATACACTATGCATCTTGAATCATGTTGGGTTGCTACCATAGGATTTGATACAGCCCGTGGTGGGACCAGCACATGTATCTATAGTCAAGCGGGGGCCGAATGACACACGTGATAAATGCATGCGAGTAGGAGCCGATCGATATAAGGGGATCATTTCACCATGAACACGTGGTGCTAGTTAGACAAGTATAAGTAGGTGCAGAGAATTAAACATGGGTGCGATGTATATTCGGTTTATCCTACCTTATATAGTTTTATGTTAGTTTGCTATTCTGGTACTGTCATATTTTCAGTTTATTCCTATCATGACCTTTTCCTTATTCACACTCTGAAAAGTCACTGGACTTACTCAGACTTATGTCTGACCCATTTTTCTTTCGTCTTCTTTTCTTCCGTTCCTTCCTCCTCAGGTAATCAGGGAGGGAATAGCTCAACTTAATTTGGACCGTTCATCTTTCCAAGCTTGAAGACTTTGTGATGTACGACTTGGAACCCATTATCCTTGGTTATGGCTTTGGACACATTAGACTTGGGGATTTAATATAGTTTTATTTATATGCTTCTTATGTTTTAATCAAGACAGTGATTATAATGAAATGTTTTGGAAGTTATTTGGAGATAATTTACTGTAATGGTTTTTGTATTGAACCACGTACTAGATAAATGTTTGTTTTCCGCTGCTTATATTTCTGTCTTGTAAATTTTCTGTGTCTTTTACCTATAATACTCCACCAAAGTTAAGGAATTCCCTTAACGAGTGACCTTAACGGAGGTGGGGTGTTTCAGTTTTGGTCAATTAATACAATTTTAACCGAATATTGCCTAACCCTACGTCCGGATATGAACCAATCGATTTTGAAACTAATTATCGTGAAATCAGGTTCATTGTTTTCTTTATCCGTTAGCTAAAATTAATTCTGTGACATAACTGGATCACATTAAATCAATTGATCTTACTGTCAGAGATCCAAGGTCCACTATAAATAAGACCCTGGACATAGATATTTTCTCACTTTCGAATCTTTTCCCATTGGGTTTCTTTCGCCTGAGGTAGATCCTAAAATTAAATATTTATAGCACTACGCCATAGATGGCCCACTACAATGAAAATCCAAGGTGTTGATAGTTACAATGTTACCATAGCTATGTTGATTTTTGTCTACTGTTATGCACGCTTCAATGTGTTAGCATAGATATCAACGATGTGTTGCAGTAGCCGCATGAATAAAGTTATCAATCTGCATCAACACGATCCAACGGTCCAGGTTATCGATCAGCATGAAATAATGTTTAAGGTGGGAGGCAAAAACAAAGTGGAAATTTTTTTAAACAAAATATTGAAGTGTTTCAATCGCAAAACTTAACAAAATACTTCGCCGCTTAATCTCTCAAACATTTACTCGCATGTTCAATTAGGGCTAAAAGTTAAAGTTTACAAGCTTAATTGGGGTTCGATCAGGGTAAGTTCAAGTTCAAGTTCAATTAGGGTTTTTGTATTTCAATTAGATCTTCGATTGGGGTTCGTTTGGGTTTCAAAATTCAGTTAGGGTTTCGACTTAATCTACTGCTTAAGGTATCACTCAATTTTTATTTCATTTTTTTCTGATTTGATTGCTGTGTTTATTAATTTACTGATTTACTTGTGCATTCGGGTGTAATAATATTCCTGATTTTATTATTGTATTTGTCTTTGTCCTTATAGTCATGGCTAATGATATTTGTTTGTAAATTAGTGATGAACGATGAGGAAAACCCATGGGAAGAACTTCCTAAGTTTAGTGAAGGATATATCAATGGAGTGAAATTTTTTATTCGAAACACTTTTTCTAGATTCGCGGTAGGTGACGAAATTACATGCCCTTTTAAAAAGTGTTATAATTGCAAGTGGCATCGTCAGGAGGTAGTCTATGACTATATGATTTGGAATGGTCCATCTAAATTATATGTGAAACGGATTTGTGAGGTTCGTTGTTTAGATCCTATAAGGAGCAATAACGATATGGATTGTGAAGCGGGAATAAATTTTGGAGATAATCTCGAAGAGATGTTGCATCATACTTGTGGAAATATATAGAACAATGAAGGTGGATCTTCTGATGGATCAAATGGAATAGATGTCAATGCTAGAAAATTTCATTAACGCATTGAAGAGGGAAAGCAACCATTATATTCCGGATGTACTAAACTTTCGCAATTAAGTTTCATTGTCAGGCTTTATTCTTTAAAATGCCTACATAGAATCACCGAGTTTGCATTCAACGATTTATTAGAGTTGCTAAAAAGAAACATTTCCATAAGCCCACATACCTTTATCCTTCAATGCTACCAAAAATAACGTTAAAGATTTAGGCCTCAATTACCAAAGAATACACGCATGTTGGATAGAAAATGAAAAGGAAAATAACTACAAAATTTGTAGTTTTTCAAGGTAGGCTATACCAAAAAAGAAAGAGGCTATTGACAATGATCCGGAGAATAGGATTCACAAAGTAGAAGCAAAAGTGATGTGTTATTTTCCACTAAAACCAAGACTACAAAGGATGTTCATGTCCAAGGAGTATGCAGAACTTATGTTATGGCATGCAATAGGGCGAAAAAATGATGGCAGACTTCGACATCCAGCTGATAGCGAGGTTTGGAAGATGATGAATGCTAATTATCCTCGTTTTTCATCTAAAAACAGAAATATCAGGTTAGGAGTGGCAATTGATGGATTCAGTACTTTTCATACAATGACTACACATCACAGCACATAACCAATTGTATTAGTAAATTATAACCTTCCACCTTAGTAATGCATGAATACAAAAAATTTAATACTTTCAACCTTATCCCTAGTCTGGAGTCTCCTAACAATTACATTAATGTCTACATGCAGCCTCTTATCGCAGAATTGAAAGAATTATGGGATTTTGGCATACAAACTTATAATGTCTTCACTGGTGATAATTTCACATTACGTGCAAGCATGTTATGGACGATCAACAACCGTCCGGGATATGCAATGTTATTCGGCTGGAGCACAAAGGGTTATTTAGCTTGTCTCCATTTCAAGACTTCTTCAACTTACTTAAAACATAGTAAAAAAATGTGCAATATAAATCAGAGGAAATTTTTAGATCGGGGACACAAGTGGAGGTTTTATAAGAAAAAGTTCAATGGTGAAACTGAAATGGGAACACCTCCTAGAATTTTATCTGGGACAAACATTGAAGAATTGTTAGCTGGTTATGAAAATATTTTTGGGAAGAAATTGATCAAGAAGCATAAAAATGTATCTCCTTTTTAAAGAAGTCGGTATTTTTTAATATACCATACTTGAGTCAAAATGTATGTCGACATAACTTTGATGTTATGCACATAGAGAAAAACATTTGTGATAACATACTTAGTACCAAGAAGGGAAATATTTATATGGGATGACTCGTGTTAATCTTAATCGATTGTGCCAGAAATATGATCCTTGTGTTATGGCTTCACAAATACAATAGGTGTTTTATATAGAAAATCCAATTGATAAGATGTGCCACAATGTTATCAAAAAATTATCAAGAGACTGGTGTAAAATCGAAAGAGAATATGAAAATGATGATTTGAATGATATCTGGCTTGCTTACGCAATGAAAAATCAAGATTTTGATGTTCATTGGTGTAGAGATGATGTCACAATAAGACGAATCCGCCTTACACCTAGTAAAGTGAAAGAAAATTCTTCTTAATTTTTGTGTATCACTATCATATTTAATTAAGTAACTGATGTACCAAATTTAAGTAAGAAAATGTTGTTTTTGCCTTGATTACCTTTCAGTGAATGATTGTTTTATTTTATAAGTAACCAATGTATCATATTTATGGCTCATTTTTGTAACTGATGTCATTCTAATGTTAATTCCTCCATTTTGTGTAGGTCGGACAAAATTACACTTGATAATTTCAAAGTACTATTGATGTTTTGGGTAGATGAAAAATTCAGGTATAATCTTAATTTTTATCACATTCAAATCAGGCAAATAAATTCAGGTATAATTTTAAGATGATATGTATTTTGCTTATTTTTTATGGTTGGCTGGAGGTATGCATTTTGTTTTGTCTGAAATTTCTCTCCTTATTTAGCAAAACGATATATGTTCCAAAATAAAATAAAAATAACTACATATAAGTTGCAAACTCGAATGCAATATCCTTGTTAAACTTGTGAATAAACTACATATATCAATGAAGAATCAGATGGAAAAGGGTTTTACTGTAACTTTTTTAATATTAGTGATATATGTTCTGGAACACATGGTTTGATATCCTTTTACTATCTAACATTTTTCATTTAATTTTTATCAGTCCAAGGAATCAGATGGAGAACTTTTTGTTAAAACTCGCAAGCGGAAAGAAGAAACGTGTACAAGACTAATGCTTCAGTAATGAACTACAGAACTATAAGAATTTTATTTTCTCTTCAATCAAATGTAAAAAAAAATGCTTCATTTTGCACATCAACAGTATTGTAGAATTAGATCCTGTTTTGTTGAAACTGATAGCAGAATATCTACAGGCATTTACTCAGTTTTCACTTGTATCACTGAAGCATGTGCTAGTTCAAAATTGAAGTAGTGGTTGAGTTTGTACTTGAACGAGTCGTGGAATGTCTAAATTTTTACTGAAGCAAAAGGAGGCATTGCCTCAAATTGTATCACGTTGATGCAGTGCCTCGGATTGTGCTAAATGCAACTAAGGTATGCGGACCATAGAGGGAAACATATACTCAATTTAAAGTGAGTACCATGCTGAAATGTCTTTATGCTAAAATGCAACTCAATTATACTATGGCCATAGTTTGCGCTGAAATGCAACTTAGGCATGCATGCCTCTCATTTTATGTTGAAATGTAAACAAGGCATTACCTCAGTTTGTAACCGAGGCATGCATGACTTTGGTTGTGCTGAAATAATGTATTCACTATGAAAACATTAGTTGTACTAAAGGCATGCTGAAATGCATGACTTTTGAAACTTAAATATCTTTCCAGTGAAGGAGGCAGTGATAAGATTGTTTAAGAACTTGTTACTGAAGGCACTAGAGGTATTGGAGGCAATAGACGCACTGAACACACTGGAGGCTCGCGTTATATTTTGAATATGTTTTAGTTTGATGTAAACATGAATTTAGAATTGGCTGTGTTTGTAAGTACTGTCTGTAAAACTGAATTTAGTGGCTATGTTTTGTTATTTTTTAGTTGACTAAGTAGTACTTGTGTTGCCGATTAATTTGAAATGATTTTTTTTTTGTTAATTTCGGTGTGTGATGGTATTTTCTGTTATGTTGCAGTATGTTACGTAATGTCGTCATAGCTATGATATAATGTTGCAGTATGGATGTTAAATGTTGTCATAGGTATGATTTAGTATTTCCATTGAATGGTAAAAGTATTGCCAAAGATTAATTAATGTGGGCCCCATAACAGGATTTCGTAAACCACAGCTACAGATTTTAGTGGACCCCACATGTTAGGGACCAGATTTTGGGGCCAACTTTTTAGTAAATTTAATCCCTGTGGCAACAACTGTACCGATGTTTCCATAGGATTGAAAAGGTGTTGCTTTTGACTCTATGGCAACGCGGAAAAATGCAACACCAGGAAAGTATTGCCACATATCATTTTTTGGCACTTCCTGCATCACTTCTCATGTGTTGCAGTATGCAATCAATGGTGTAGTGCAGAAAGAGATTCCTAAACATAAAATTTTATAATCGGCCTAAGGGCGGGATCTCGGTAGGCCGCGGATAAGAGCTAAGGACTACATGTGAGTGTTGTAATTATTCAGATTTTTAAGTAATTTAAAGAAATATGGTTCTTAATAGTTGTAGTTTTTATTACAACTTTAAGTTATTAAAATAAGTATTTTTTGTCTTTTCTCACAATTTTTTAGTTAATTCATGTATGTTTGTTTTTCGATCTTTTCTCTTACAGTTATTTTATTTCCTTGATTTATTCAGTTTTCTACAATTGTTTGCATTTGTTCTTAAATATAAAATGATATATAAATGTCGGTTTTAAAGATGCACATCTAATCCTCTTTTGCATGTTAAAAATAATGTAAAAATTGTAAACTTCATGAATACAGATTAAATAAAATAATACTAAACTTGGAGAAAACATCTGTATAAGCTTTATATTTATAATAAAAGGGAATCAGTCTGAAGTAGGCAATTTGTAGCAATTTAGTATATTACGACAAGTGTTATAATTTAAGAAGTAAGAAAAATGAACAACTTTTCATGATAATTGAGAATTGTGTTGATATGTTAAAATATCATAATTAAATAAAGCAAAAAAGAAAGAATAAAACCTATTAAGATAAAAATAGAATATCATAAGCTCGAGCCAGGTACTAAGTCAATAGGTTGGGCTCAGATCTAGAGTTGGGCCAAGGGAAATAACACTTAGATCATGGTTAAGTTAATAAATAAGAGGCAACTTAAGGACTGAGATGAGGAGTGTTATTATTTCTGAGGGTCCATACTAGCGAAAGATAAATGCCTAATCCTGGTAAAAAAAACCAACAAATAGATAAATGACGGGAGCCTTTATCAGTAGCAAATGTCGGATCGTGGTAAATAACTAGCTAGTAAATGAATATGAAGGTCTGTACCAGCGGCAGACAGACGCCAAATCATTGTAGATGACCGAGTTGTTGATAAATAGTAGGTTTTCATACTAGCGGTAGATATCTAATCATGGTAGATAACCAACAGATAGAGCTCAGTCATGGGGACTGGGGATGGAGGCACAACTAGGATATTGTTTGAAAGAGTCTGTATCAACGATGCGTCGCGCATGCCGAACGTGGTGGCGCTCAAGGTAGATAATTAGCCAATTAAAAGGAGGGTCTCAGGTAAGTGAATACCGGCAATAGCAAAGCATGCAACACATCAAATAATGATAGATAAGACATCGTTGGTCCTAGCGCCATAAAGATGTCAACTTAAAGGCGAATCCATGGTTGGGTATGATAAGGAATAGGTCCAGTTCACCTGCCGGCAAGGTTAATTCTGTGTAACGGGCATCAACGACCATATATTGATGGTGGAGAGAACACCAATCAATGGGTAGAATTTGGAAAACTTACCCAAATTTGACAATCATAGTAGTAGAACAATGCAAACAATCAAACAGTCATTTTAGCTTGAACTACAAAGAACAATGCAAACAACCAAACAATAATTACTTCATTCATCAGACTTTATGTCTGACCCGCTCCTATTTCTTTTTCTCCCTCAGTAGGATCACAGGGCTAATATTGGTTGATTCAGACATCTTAAATTTTCATTCTTGTAGTTTCCATCTGGTTGCTGATGTATTCTTCTATTTTGCATCTTTTTCATTGTGGTTTTGGTCGCACTAGCATTTGTGAGAGGAATTATATTATTGTATTTTGATTGTATGTAAGGCCGAGGTTTTTAACAGACATGCAGACGTTATGACTTACTATGAAATGAAAGTTGACTTTTTAGGTAATAAATTATGTTTACGATTTAAATATTTCCACTGTAGTTATTTTCATATCTTGTGAATCTTAGATGGCGTTTGGTCCATAATGTGTTTTATGTTTTAAGGATTCAAAATTAACTTTAAAAAATAAAAATAGTTGGAGGATGACAGAGGGAATGAAAGAATGATGGGAATGTAACTAAGGGGATAAAAGAAGGACGAAGGAATGAATTGCCATTTTTTTAAATTACTTCCCAAAACACGAAAAATAAATAAAAATTGTTTCCTGATTTATGCATTAACCTCATTTTCTGTATCGATTGTTTTTCACGATATACACATGTTATATCAACCATGGGTTTCAAAACCAATTTAAAATTTTAATTTAATCTATTCTGTTGAATTTTGAATATATATTGCTAGTTTTTGCTGGATAAAATTTGAGAATAATTATAAAATTGTTTTTATATTTTATTTGACTTGAAACAATCTTAGTAAAATTAATAGTTCGATTTATACGTACGAATTTAAAAATCGATATTTTTAAAGCAATATCGATCACTTGAAAAAGGACTATTGTTAAGACAGCCTCGAAATTCGATGAAACCACTTTTATTGGATATGGAATGTCGAAATATGTTAGGATTCAAATTTTCATGTCCAACGGAGTTCGTATGTGAGAGAACAATGTATAAACTTAAGCTAGAAATTCATTCAGTTTTCAGTTTAAGCGGAAAATAAGACCATTTTTCAAACGGTCTCTGTAACGACCCGGATTCTTTGATCATTTGGACTCGAATATTTAGATTTATTTTGAATATTATATTTGAAATATTAATGGATATTTAATATAGAACTCGCTATTTAATGAGGATTAAATGTTTATATTTATATTTAATATAAAACAAGCTCGTAACTGTGCGGTAGTTCGTAATATTGAGTTTTGAACTTCAATTGAATACATAGAATCTGTTTTAAGTCGGAATTCTGTGAAACAAGAAATGTTTGAATCCATTTGATAATAATTTTCTAATGGAAGAGAAAAATCGGAACTTCAGCTTATATATTGTGAGTTATGTCCAAATCAAAATTTTAAAATAATCGCTATGGAAATCGTTATTTAATTATAACGTTTGTTTAATAAATTTAAATGGGATTTCTATGTAATTCGAGTATCGGTTAACTTGAAAATGTTAATATAGAGTTACAATTCCATATTAGTTTATATTTGGAATTGTATATTATTTTATTTGGAGATATACAAAATGATAATAATTTATTATTATTTAATTTGATTGTTTTGTAATTTATTTATATTTTTACGATATGATATAAGCCATATAAATAGTTATTTTTCAAAACGACTTCCGTTTTCTACGAAACGAATTTTATTGATATGCATATAATTAATTATTGCTAATTTTTCAATTTTGAGCCGAATGGAGTTGTTTTGTCGGTTGACGATATTTTAAAGGTGAACCGACGAATAAATCAGGATCTAAATAGCACTGGCTTTTTTTGCAAACGGAGATTGTTTTCAACGAAATCAGTTTCGTTAGGGCCGTAACGTCAAATTATACTGTGGAGTCCAATTTCATTGTTTGTGCAACTCGTGTGTGGTGGTGAAAAAATTTAAGAATCCACGTTAAATAGTTGTATGCCGCATAGAATAAGCCTACCCTTAAGAAAGCATACACACAACATGTATTTTAAAATCGAACAGATACCATGCGGTAATAAGGTACAACTGCACATGTTTTTTTTTTCTTTTTCTTGGAAACTACAATAATGTACGTACTTACCTAAGTTAGAGTTTCATGCCTACCGAAAAACAAAAAAACCATATCCTCTAAATCTGCCTTGTACAAATGAACACATTTCCATTTCTTCAACTTGTACCAGCCTTGATACGCATGCACAACTATGACCATGGGAGGAACAACTATGAAAAGTAAACACATGCAGACATGATATATCTACATGCTGCAACCATTCAGTCTTCTGCTAACCTACTCTACCTGAAGCTCCACATGCTAACTTATTTCTTTTCTTCTATCTTTTCAAATCTAATAACATCCCATTCGAAAAATCCAGCAGCAGCTACCCCCATATATACACATGTTACGCTTTGCCTACCCTATCTCTTCTTTCTGTCAAATGAAGACACAACTGCATGTAAATATATACACATCCATCCTACTTTCTGTTAGCCTAGGTGATGCAACATGGTGAAAGATTTTGATCTTATCTTCATTTCCTTGAGTGTATATATACCCGCATGTTCTTCTTATTTCTTGCTTTCCAGAAAATGTTTCTGCCATTAAATATAAATATATGAGCAATATAAAAAGAGGGAAAAACCCACTGAAGCGAAAAGAGATCGTGATGGGGAAACAACTCATGAGTGCACTTCCCATAGCCACATAAAGGGAAGTTTGTGTCAAGGAGGAGACTGACGAAGCGCTGTGGTGGATGACGTGTTGGTGTTTGGAGTTCTCATGGATGGTGATCGGTGACTAGTTGGGTCCGGCGGTGGCGGAAAAGACGTGGGGTTTGGAGAGGCGAAATGGTTGGTTGCGTAAGTGGGATTTAAGGGAAAGGACGTGAAACATGGATGTGGTGAGAAGTGTACATGAGTATGCACCAGGTGACAAGCAACTTCAGGGAACTCTTTTTTGAGAAGAAAGGATATGAAGGTGTGAGCTGCAGGTGGTTTTGGGGCTTTCAAGCTTCACAAAAAAAATTGTATGAAAGGGAGAAAAGAGAAGACGAACAAGGTGGTTATTGTGTTCCTTTTGGTTCGGATATGCATATTATAGTTGGGTAAGAATGAAAAGCATGGGGGAGGAACGTTTCTGAAGCTCCTCAGGGAAGAAGGCTTGCGTTGAGTATTTCATTGGAGGCGTGGTTTATTATAAAGGCCCGTGGGCTTTTGGGCCTCATAAAAAAAATAACTAGAAGAAGAAAAGAAGATATAGGGGAGAGTAGAAGTGGGTTCGTGGAGAGCTATCATGGGTGTGGACTATTTTATGGTGTATGGGCCATTTGAGTTTTGCAATAATAAAAAGAATAGGGCGTGAAATAGGCAGAAGTAGGAATAGTTGTACTGGCGAAAGAATATAGGAGTAAGAAGAAACATGCTTGCGGATTGGGTGAGGACGCTAGGCGGATGAGACGTGGGCTATGTTACATTGGGTCGGCTGGGCCTTATCATGAGGAAAAAGAATTGTAAAACAAAAAAAATAGTTCTTAAAGGCTGAATCGATAAACAGAATGTGAGATGGGGTGATTGTTCCAAATGATGGGAAGTTGAAAACGAAATATGGGAGGGGTTGTGTTATACCTTCTTTGGTTGGTGCATTTTATATAGGGAAAATGATGGCCTTATTTCATGCAGGGGAAGTTTTGAGAGTATCTTATATAACATGCGTGAAAGAAATAGCTTCAACGATTGTTTTGGGAGGGAGATACACTATTGTAAATAGAGCGGGTTTGTTGTTTTAACGCGGGTTTTAGGGCCAAATGCTGTTGAAGGGTTCAAGTAAATTGCACGCAGACGTGGGAGGTACGGGCTACATTATTTATGCCTAACCAAGTGATTAATTAAAAACGTAAATGGTCGTTGGTTAATATTTATTATTTTAAATCTAGCGTACCGAAAATATAAATATTTTATCCATACATTAATAGAATCCGACCAAACCAAACGACATTGGAATTGACTCGACAAGCACTACCGTCTGAAGTGGAACTCGATGCAATTGGAATCAACTGGAATGAACCGTTTCAATGACAAATGGAAATCCTAAGGTGAGTTAAACTCACTCGGTTCTCCCACTTATATTTATATAAATCGAGTTTGATATTTGCCATGTTTGCTAATCGTTGATTGATTTTATGATTGTTTGGATGTTGTTGAATATTGTTATATCGATTATTTAAATTGAACATTGTTTAATTTAAATGATATCGTTATTTTTAACGATTATTTCCAGTAAAGGTAACTTACCTTATTGGTTACGTTTAAAATAATATAAACATATTTAAATTAAATTGGATGCTTGGTTATTGGTTGACCGCTATTAGTTGAATTGATTATTTATTTGCATATGACCATTACATGAACTGTTTAACCAATATGATTGGATGATTGATTTGATTAGTGATTGTTGAATATGAATTCAATATTTGTTTGTTATAAACCAATGGGTAGTGTTAGCTGAGGAATTTATAGCAAATGGCCAAATATACATTGTTTTATAAAGATTGATTTACCATCGGGTGAATCGGTAGAAATGAAGTTATGAAATTTATTTATAACTGAATATAGACTTTTAAATATATTATTTTAATTGGGTTTATAAAAAGGGAATAAACCAACTATATTTATATTGATTGTTTTAACCACCAATCACCATTTTTGGTACCAAAATCTATCCATGTGCGAAGCATGTGCCACATCTCAATTATTAAATAATCTTATAAAGATGATTCTTATATTTACAAGACTGATAAGCAAGTGAGCGGATATTAATGTGACGATTAATAACCGAGGTTAATTGCTTTGAAGAAACATTTAAAAAAAATGAGATTATATTGATTTCATTATTATTTATTAAATAATAGTCAAATGGAACAATTTAAATTAATTTAATTTTGAAATTAATTTAAATGGAAAGACAAACTAAGATTTGATTAACGAGTTAATCATGTGTAAAGTTGACTAAGTCAATGGTGTTACCTGAAATTGAATTATTTAATTAGTTATTAATTTAATGGAAATAATCAAGGATAATTAAACCATTTTTAAATGTTGATATTTGTTGAATAATAATTAAAGTGGTATCTTTGGATTTAAATAGATGAAGGGTTATGAAGTTTTAAACCATTGTTTATTGTAAAGTGATGTTTTTAAGCAAGTTTATATAAATAATAATATAAGTTAAGTTTAATTCGAAGTTTAAATTTAATCCGTATTGAGGTTTTATTTTATAAAATCCAACTTAGACGGAGTTATAAAACCCAAGATCTATTGAATATATTATTGGAATGATTTGTTAGAGATAGTTTATAAATGGAATAAAAAGCCAAGATATGAAATGGAAAGATTAGAACCTAATTGGAGAGCAGTTGAGATAAACAATTTACTAAGTATTGATCTGACGTTGGATTCGGCCTTCGGAGTTGATATTTTGGAAATTATTTTCTTATTGATTTACGGTTAGGAACTAATGGAGATATGAAGTGGAAATAAAATGGAAAACCAAGTTTGAATTAGAGTTGTTAAAAGAGTTAAGTTATAAATATGCGATATGGATCCCCTATTTTAAATAAGAAATGATGTTTCATCATGATATAACTAAAGTGGGATTTGTTTTGATATCGGTGAATATCGGATTTTGGGTTTTAAAATTGATATCTATCTTAAGGTAAGAACATTATTGATCAACGTCTGAGAGGTAATTAAATACCCAAACTTGAACGACTTCAGGATTATCGAAGGATGATATTAGTTGCAATGGCGAAGATGTTAGTGTAATTTACTTTGGGAAAATAATAGTGTAACGTTATTTAAAGAATTTCGAAAATATATATAGTGGGATTCCAAATATAAAAAGGAAATAAAAGAGGCTTGAAAATGTGGAATGATATTCCATAATAGAAATGAATAAAAGGATATTTGTGAAAATATAACGATATTTTCTATAAGGAGAAGAGTTTCTGAATCGGTTTATTCAAAAAGGCAAATGACGAGTATGGTGTTAAAATAGCAAAACAAAAGGAGATTTTGTAATGATTATTTTTACAAATGATAAGTTAAATTGATTTCCCGAAATTATAAATAATTAGTAATGTTATAGTAAATGGTTTGAAATGGTAGTTAACGGGAAACAAAATATGATTTTAAGATATTTTTTCTAAGTATATAAGTAAAATGATTTGAGTATATTAAAATATATTATTTTTGGTATTACAACCAATATATTATTTTTAAAGGCCAAGTTATGCTATGGTTTGAACCAATGGATCTATTTTATCTCTATGATTGTTTATTTTGATAGTTAAATAACCGACTATCAAAATCATACCCAATGCGTTGTTATTATGGAAAGGTCGGGATCGAATTTATATTCGAAACCCATTCCGGCCAACAAATACATAAACGAAGAAAATACCTGATGCCATTCGAGATGGAGGAGTTGAAGACTGTAAATCTTCATGAGCGGAGGAACTATTGTTGAATTTCTCTAGCTGATCCCTAGAGATATATATATTCGACAATGATTCTGTCGTGCGTGAAATCTACGGATTGCAAGCACTACTCGCTACTGATCTATAGGGTGATTCCTAGGATTTGGTAGGGGGTGCCTTCAGTTCATCCTGTTCCTAGATGACTTGCATGGACGAATGTCTAACAGGGTATTTCTTAAGAGTCATGTACATTGATTTTTATAAACATGCTTCTGTTGGTAGCATTAACACCCAGAACATTTTTGTGGACGTCAACTAGTGATTTGGTGGATCTGAAAATGTGGCATTCAACATGAATGGTGGTGTGCTATCAGAAAAGGAAATTTAAACCTCAAGCCTCATCAATCGGGAAATGACAAAACTCGGGCAGGCAACATGGCTATGTGGATCGCTCCCATTAGGGTGTGTAATCACCTATCTAGAGAAATCCCTTTTGCTCCTTTAATCTATTTCGATCTTGTCCCTTTTGGGAATGGTGGTTTGAGCCCAACCGTTGGTGATATACATTCGATACACTTAAGCGAAATGAGTGGTCGGTCATGTGTGGGCTAGGTTGCAAGACGTTCTTGTTGAACCCATTGTATTCCCCTCTATAGATACACTATCGGCAGGTGGTCCATACCTTGTCATAGTCGGAATCCAATCTCCAATAAGCGCCTGCGGTTTTGTTTGTATACTGTATATGTGGAGCATGAGATGCAAGCGTTCTGCTAGATTCTATTTTTTGAATTTAGACATTATTATAATATCAGAATAAGATATTGATTTCAAAACGTTTTAGGTTATTGTAAGGTAAAAATCATCCGTATTTATGTGTGGATTTGGTCATATGATTATTTTATTCTTTTGAAAAGATTTTTGACTTAAAATTCAAGTTCGATGACCCCTTTAAACTTAGTGTGTTTTAATCACTCTGGTCCACCAGATGACCCGGTGTTTGTAATACTCAGGTTAGACCGGGTTGTCCAGGTTCAGGTTATCAGATGTTGTGAAGTCCAAAGACAAGCTGAAGGAGTTCGAATGTATGATGTATACCGTTATTATTCCACTGTGTGTTATATATATGTGAGGACAGGCTATTATAATTGTCCAGATGTATTGATGTGCTCTGATGTTGTAAGTGTTATTTCAAACATTCAATAAAAAAATTCTATATTATATTTTGTTCCGCTGTGATGTGAGACTCTATGTTGTGTTAGTTCTTCTTATCCTTCTATTCTAACTTTCTTTCTTTCTTATCTCACCCTCTAATTTATTACTATTGGCTTTCTGGGGTTTTCGGTACTTGAATTTTGGACAAGAGATGAGTTAGTGTTAAGACTCAAGTGTCGAAAATACCCGGAACGCTACATTTGGTATCAGAGCTATTGGTTTAGGAATAACCTTTGCTCTGTGGTGTAACTTGATAGAAATGGGGTTACTAATACCATAGATTGAGTTGAGTGCATATATATATATATATATACGAGAGCGTATTTGTAGATTTTATATATACAAAGATTTTGTATTGTGTTGTTTGATTGGTTCAAGTTGAAATGATGAATTAATACAATATTGTTTTGTAAAGCGGGTAAATGATATAAGTTTGCCAAGAATATATTTTCATGTGAAAAAGGAATAATTTTACAATTTTTTTAAATAATGGTGTGATTGATTGATTTGAATGGAATTCAAGTAAGATTGTAAATGGCAGAAGGGCACTTAAATTATAGAACTTGTTAACAGAATTTTAATAGGGAATTAAGTCAGTCGAGATTTAACTTAAGATAAGTTAATTAAAATGGAATGGTTTGGTTAAATGGATTGTCCATTGCTTGCTGGTTGAATGATGAATTGGTTGGATAATTAAAATTCATCCATAGTTGAATGAATTGAAAATTAAAGAGATAAATTTTAGTATAATCAATTCGAATGGAATCAAATACGAAATAAAACTCGATGAATTTACCTGTATCTGTTATTGGCATTGGATAATGAGATAAGTGCAGGTTGGAAGAGGAGGAAGAGCTGCTAGTTTTTATGTTGTGCGATTAGAGTTTGATTGCTCAACAAATAGGTAAACCTTAATTATATTAATTTGGTGATTGATTTTATATCCCTGGGTTGGATTGCCGCTTGGCTTTTTTTTTTTGATCGATGTGGGGCCTGGAGTGGCAAGTTGTAGTTGTTTGGATCGAACAGTGCAGAGAAGGTGCTAGCAAATTTTTCTGGAAATTTTAAAACTTAGAATTATTTCGATAATATTTTTAAATAATTATTTTGAAAATAATTTGGGTTTGGGAAGTTCTTCTTACTTAGCAATTTCGAGGACGAAATTTATTTAAGGGGGGAAGAATGTAACGACCCGGATTCTTTGATCATTTGAATTCGAATATTTAAATTTATTTTAAATATTATATTTGAAATATTAATGGATATTTAATATAGAACTCGTTATTTAACGACGATTAAACGTTTATATTTATATTTAATATAAAACGAGCACGTAACTACGCGGTAGTTCGTAATATTGAGTTTTGAACTTCAATTGAATATACATAATCCTTTTTAAGTCGGACTTCTGTGAAAATGTTTGAATCCATTTGATAATAATTTTCTAATGGAAGAGAAAAATCGGAACTTCAGCTTATATATTGTGAGTTATGTCTAAATCAAATTTTAAAATAGTCGCTATGGAAATCGTTATTTAATTATAACGTTTGTTTAATAAATTTAAAAGGGATTTCTATGTAATTCGAGTACCAGTTAACTTGAAAATGTTAATATAGAGTTACAATTCCATATTGGTTTATATTTGGAATTGTATATTATTTTATTTGGAGATATACATAATGATAATAATTTATTATTATTTAATTTGATTGTTTTGTCATTTATTTATATTTTTACGATATGATATAAGCAGTATAAATAGTTATTTTTCAAAACGACTTCCGTTTTCGGCGAAACGAATTTTATTGAAATGCGTATAATTAATTATTTCTAATTTTTCAGTTTGGAGCCGAATGGAGTTGTTTTGTTGGTAGACGATATTTTAAAGGTGACCCGATAAATAAATCGGAATCCAAATAGCACTGTTTTTTTTTTGCAAACGGAGTGTTACCCGGAAAATCAGAACCAATTTAAAATTTTATTTTGGCAATTTTAATGAATAAAGAATATTTAAAATGATTTATTTTAAATAGTAACGACTAGAAATTTATTTTGAATAGAATTAGAACATATAAATTTATTTAAATTGAAGTTAGAATATTAATATTTATTCTAATTATAAAAGGAATTGGAAATAGCGCGGTAGTTTGAAAATTCGATTTCAAATTTCAAATGAATGTACAGGATTCAAAATAAACCATATTTAGTAAAACCAGAACTATTTGATTCTGTTTGAAAATATCTTTCCAACAGATGTGAAAAATCTAGATTTCATAATCGGAATAAAAAGGTATGTCCAGTTGAAATTTCAGAATAGTCGCCATGGAATTTATATAATATATAGCCCTTAAAAATAGTGATTTTGCAAATGACATCCGTTTTTGACGAGACCACTTTTGTTGGATCCGAAATGTCAAATTATTGTTAGATTCCAATTTTCATAATTTTTGGAATCAATATGTGAGCGTGGTGAATTTAAATGTGCTTGGTCAATTCAGTTGGAATTTAATCGACCAGAAAATGGTCATTTTTCAAATGGCCTTCAAATTCGACGAAATTAGTTTTGTTAGGACCATATCATCAAAACATAGCTAGATTTATTTTTTGGGAATTTTTGGAGTCAGTATGTGGCCCCGGTAAATTAAAATGTGTGTTTGAATTTAAAATATATTGATTATATTTCAAATTTAATGAAAACTGAGCGAAATGGTAAAATTGGCTTACGGGACATATTCCATTGTGTCAGGGATGGGGGTAATTAGCTAGGGGCAACAGTCTTTGGGTTTCATTTGGAGTTCAAATAAAAAGTTAATTCTTTTGGAATTAATTAATTAGTTAATTTAATAAAATATATATATAATAGGGTGTTAACCCTAATTCTCCAGCAAACCAAAATTAGAGCGCCCCCTTTTCAAAAAAAACCTCATTCAGATCCCCTCCCCCTCAGTTCAGATCTAGGCCGCCGCGATTCCTCCTCCGTCGCTCACCGGACCCCGCCGCCGTACACCACATCGCACCGCCATCCTCCTCCTCGCGTCAAAGCCCCCCTTCCAGATCAATTCATCAATCGAAGAGAAAAAAACCCCTCCATTGCAAAAACCCCGTCGCCCCTCCACTTCCCTCACCGCCATCCGTCGTCCGCCGCTTCAGACAACACCGCGACCCCCACCCCTCCTTCCTTTAGTCGGCGCACAGATGACGATAACATAGTGAGTTCTTTTTATTTTCAGTTTTTAAATAACATTGTTTTTTTTAATTCAGTTTTATTTATATAAACAAAAAGAATTAAATAAAGATCTGATTTTTTTTCTTTTTTATAAATAAAGGAAAGGTTTGATTTTTAATTAGAGAAAAGGTATGATTTTTATGTATATGAAAATATGATTTTTATGTATGTAAAGGAATGATTTTTATGTATGTAAAATTATGATTTTTATATAATAGAGATTATGAAAATATGATTTTTATATATGTAGCAAATTAAAAATATGATTTTTGTAAAATAGAGAATATAAAAATATTATTTATATATAAGTAGCGAATTAAAAATAGAGAATATAAAAATATGATCTTATATATATATATATATATAAGAATGTGATTTTTAAATATATAAACTTCAAATTAAAAATGTGATTTTTACTATGAACAACGTGGAAAAGATTGCGTTAGAATTTCAGGAAAAATCCAAATGGTTCAGAAACTCAAAAATAAAACTGGAGGAGTGGATCCCAAAGGTGAGAACTTCTCACTCTAATTTATTTTCGAGTTAAATATTTATACTAGGATGTGGACGGTGCTTAGTAGCACCTGACACCTTTGTTTGAAACCATGTTTGTTTGGTTGATTAGATTATTTGGTTGAATTTGGTTTAGGAAATGAAATGAATTGATTAGAATTTGGTTTGCATATAGCGCGAGCCATTATTAGGCGAGGGATAAGGCTAGACCTTATTCTGGTTCTAGTATCACGCCGTTATGCTGCCAAAATTTTCTAAAGATATTAGAACAATAAAAATATCATTTTTATTGTATAAATATACTATATAAAATATTCATGAGACGAAATAAATATTTTATAGTAAAAAATATAATTTTTAGTGTGTATATGAATAAAATAAATATTCATTTACAAATCAGACAATTTGTTTATGTACACACATTTAATTGATATTGATTGGGACGATATATTTTACACATCGCCCAAGTGCACAAATAATAATCAGTGCTTGTTATTTGAAAACCCCACATGGGTATTGGGAAGATATTGGACATTTTGACGTAAACGATATATATCAATTTTATTCTTTTTTATAATGAATATCGAAAAGGAAGTGATTTCAAAATCTAATGCTGTGAAAATATTATCATTTATATATTAATGATATGGAATATTCAATTTTGTTTCAAAATTGAATATGAAGTTGGAATCGTCTTGAAAACGAATTTAAAATGAATTTATAAAATACGTTTTAAATGGAAATCGATGAAATATATATATTATATATATTTAATGGCTGAATAGAACGCGCCGCACCGCGGTAGTTCGCGAATTTCAACCATTGACTTCGAGTTGAAATTACAGGAGATCCGACCGTCGGATTATCCTAAAATTGGAACCGTTGGGTTCATATCGAAAAGATCTTTCCAACAAATATAAAAGATTTGAAATATAATGGTTGGATTTGGAATTATGTCCAAATCAAATTTGGAAAAGATCGCTGTAAGTGCAGTTCGATGACCGTTTAGGGAAATCGACTATACGAACCTTGATAAAATTATTAAAAATATTAATAATTTGTGTAAAATCATAATAAATGATTTGGAAAGAATTTGGATGAAAAATTCCACGTTTGTAAAGGTAAAAATATGTTTTATCAAAATGAACTTGTTATGAACTAGAATTATAATCCAATATTTTTAAATAAATAAATTGGATTTGATATGGTTTTAAAAATAACCAGAATTTCCAATATATGAATTATAATGGATTTGAATCGAAATTATCTTTAGAATATTTCGATATTGGATTTCATGATTATTCGGATATTGTTATCGAAATTTGGAAGATATATTTATATCGTTATTTCCAATACGATATTGGTTGGTTTCAGAATTTGATATTGAACATAAGCCGATATAATTTCTATTCGGAGCCTTGTATTTAATATTAAATTGGATTTTGGGTTTGTCATGAATGGTGTCTTTATTTACACCCAATTGAAAAAAAGAGTAAATCTATAATTAAGATTTAGTGAAGTTTTTCCAATTAATTAATATTTAATTGGAATTGAATAAAATAATAGGATTTTGGGTTTGTTATGAATGTTGTCTTAAATAACACTGTTCTTAAACCCCGTGTGAAAAGAATAAATCTTTTAGTTATGATTATTAGAGTTTCCAGTTAATTAACATTTAATTAGAATAAGATGGGATGCGAATTGGGTATGTTGTGAACTATGTTTTTAACGACATTCGTTCTTTAACCCGATTTACAACAAAATGTGTTTTGGAATTCATAAATCTTTTTATTAAGATTTAATGGAAATTTTCCAAAGTAAAGTTTTCCAATTTAATATATTAAATTGGAATTGAATGAAATTCGATTTGGTAATAATCGATGTGAGCTTCTGTGGAGGAAGACTATTAATATATATGGAGTTTAAAAGGCTTTGTCATTATTCCATTTATATTATAAGTCGATTACGGAAACTGATATCGATTATATATTGATCTATTTTCTGTGAAGATTCCATAATTAATGGAATGTGATTTGGGTTTATCGTGAATTGTGTTTTAAATGACATTAGTTCTTTTACCCAGTTAAAGACAGGATTACATGTCTAACATTGTATTTCGAACTGTATGGTTGATCTCTGCTAAATATATATCTGTCTGGTGGCGGAGAATTTATTCTCTTGCTTAACACCCTTCTCTAAGACGTACGAGCTTAGAGGTTATATATAGGCAGAAATCAATAGTACGGGGTAGATTGTCGATGCAGCATGTTTGATTTTCCAAAGTTAAATAATCATTAATATTGATTTTTGGGAAGGTTAAAACCAAGTGGAGTTTTAATAAACCTTTAATTAGATTGAAATACAAATGTGATAATTTAAATTATCCATTTGGGAAATGATCAAGAGTGGAGTATCACCAGTTTTGCTCCAAGCAATGGTTAAATCTTTAATTAGATTTGAACGTGAAATGGTAATTAATTTTACCAAAAACACTATGGTGTTAGATATGATGTATTAGCAGTTTTGCTTCTTGGGATAAATAGGTTGGGATTGGGAAATAAAATAAATGATTACTTCGGTAAGGATCGCTAATCCCGACTAGTTTGGATAAACCTTAATTTGGTTTGAATCAATATCCAAAGGAAGACTAAAGAATAAATTTAAAGAATTTATCTTTGATAAAATTAAAGGGAACCTTTCCCAAAGGATGTGAATATTTAAATAAAAGAATATTCAGAATTGGAATGTGGAATATGTTATGTTTTACAGCACTTGTTTACAATATACGTGAGTTATTCGTAAAGGCCGGGTTTATACCTATTCTGAATAACTGATTCGACGATAAGTCGACGATGAAGACGGTGGTTGAAGACCGGAGGTCTTCACATCATTTGGATGATTATTGATGTCTTGATTGGGTTGTACACCCAAGACAAGGTAATAAGTGGTAATCGTCCTGACGTACTTGGAGATCGACCGAATATGCGAGGACCTCTCTCCTATATTGGACACAGGACGAGGAATAAGGTGCCTCCAGTTTCGTTCAGACCCAGAACGAAATAGTAAATGGATGTGTGTGTCTGACATTGGATTTTATTTTGTGTTGATTGATTTCTATTAAATATATATTTGTTTGGCGGCGGAGAATTTATTCTCTTGCTTAACGCCCTTCTCAGAGAGGTACGAGCTCAGAGGTTATATATCGATAGACATCAGTTGGATGGCGTGAATTTCCTGTGTGGCATGCTGAGATGCAAATGATCAAGGCTTCTTTTGAAAAGCAGAGACTTGTGGTTGATGATCAAAGCACAGCTTTAATATAGCATAGCTTTGTGTAGCGTTAATTCGCGAGCCTCACACCCCGGTATGAACCAGAAATGGGAGAGGACACCAGGGAGGGCAGTGTGTTTCCTTCTAGCTAGGAGTGGTGTCATGGTATGGATCCCATACATTTTTACTTATGTGGATGATGGAAAGCGAGGTGCCTTGGATATATCGGTTACTACGGAGCCGATGGATATTAAGTCATCTGGCTCATTTATGCCCCATAGGGCGGGGAAACGCATGTTAGGGAATTATGAATCCACCTTACACTTGGTGTGGACCGGCCCTGCATGTTACCTAGGGTTGCCAAGAGTGTGTAGTCTTGAGACATTTGCTAGAGTGTCTCGAAGCGGTAGGGATGATCTCTTGCCTTCGTTCATAGATGGAATCCAATTTCCAATGTGCAGTTTTAATGTTAGAACTAGTATGGCGACATGATATATGGTACCCATGCCGTCTATGATCAATACATTTATATTTGAAGTTGTTTTATACCCTATACACTTATAATAGTATTAAATAATTTGTTTTAAACGTACTAAGCATGTTTGGCTATTATAAGGGAAAACCCTATCCTCCGGCTTGCGCTTCATTGTGTGATGGGACCTGGGTCTTATAATTGCTTCATTTTCTTTAATTTGCATTGCGTTGTTTGTTTTATGCACTGGTATCCTTGGGATGAAACCCATTCCGTGTTATACGGCATAGTCCTTTGATTTATCTAACTTTAAAATCAAACTAATAACTGTTTAAGTTCTCACACTAGTCACATGACTGACTTGGAGTTTATTGTTTTAACCTAAACTCTGGGTGCCACTATTTTCCATACGGACAGCTAGTAGTTTTGATTTTGAAGATATTATATTCATAGGATCCTGGTTTATAATTGGAGCTATATTCGGAACGCTCTGTATCTGTGTATTCTTTTAAGCTGTGTTATGCATTATTTTTCTACTGCATTGTAATTTTAAATCTCTGATATTTTCCGATGTATATTATTTATTCATACTCTGTATATTCTTGTCCTCTGATGAAAATTGTTGTAATAAGCAATGAAAAGTTCTTCTATTTGTATTCTGATTTGTCATGTTCTCAACTCAATCCGGGCTTTCTCGAAAGGGCGAGTTTGGGTCGTGTCAACGTGGTATCAAAGCTTTGGTTTTACAGAGCTTGAGAAAAAGACATATTAGAACAGAACAAAAGAATTCATCAGAGATTGGATTAGTAATATCCAATAAAAATGACTCGTTAAAGATGGGATCAGTAGTATCCTAGAACGAGTGTGAAGAGTATTGTTTTTAAAATAAAAATGATAAACAAATTTTGTTTTGAAAACTTAAACCTTATTATACGTATTTGAATATATTATTTTAAATTGAGTTTGGACAATCGAGTATATAAAGATTCTGCATATACGCCTTGCAAACGTGTATACGAAGCCTTAAATATACTGGATAAATATAGAATCACACTCTAGTCTCCCCGTAACTTCCCCGTAAGGAAAGAACTAATTGCTTTGAGACAACACACATCGGAACGCAAACAAAAGAACATTTCATTGTTTATTACACCAATTCCATCAAAATACAAGAATATACAGAGTATGAATAAATATTACACATTTAACAAATATCAGAGATTTAAATTACATTTAAATACACAGCAGCGGAAAAACAATACAAAACACAACTGAAAGGAGATATACGGATACAGAGCTTTCCGAATATCATTCCAGCTGTAAACCAGGATCCTGTGAATATAAATCTGCAAAACCAAAACTACTAGCTGCCCGTGTCGAAAATAGGGGCATCCAGAGTTTAGGTTAAAACAATAAACTCCAGGTCAGTCATGTGACTAGTGTGAGAACTAAAACAGTTATTTAAAACTTTACTTTAAAAGAGAGTAATTCAAGGGACCACGCTGTACAACACAGAACCGGTTTCCTCCTCCCAAGAACACTAGTGCATATATCAAAACAACGCAATGCTTTTTGGAAAAATGAAGCTATTATAAGACCCAGGTCCATCACACAATGCAACACAAGCCGGAGGATAGGGTTTTCCCTTATAATAGCGAAACATGCTTGGTTCGTTTAAAACAAATCATTTGATACTATTATAAGTGTATAGTGTCAAAACAATTTCTATCATAAATATCAATCATAGGCGGCATGGGTAGCATATATCATGTCGCCATACTAGTTCTACAATTAAAATCACAATGTCATTTATTGGAAATTGGATTTCCGTCATGAGTCGAGGCAAGGGGCAAGCTCCTCTCCGTTCGAGACACTCTAGCAAATGTCTCAGGACCACACACAGCGGTCCTGGATCTTTAGGGCCGGTCCTCTCTTACTTTTGAGGATTAGCAATTCCTGAACACACGTTTCTCGGTCCTTTCAGACCTATATCCGAGGCGCCTCGCATCCAACAACCACACAGGAAAAAGTATATAAATGTCAGGGCTGGTAGGTCACTGACATCACCCATAGCTAGAAAGAAACGTCATGCTCTCCCTGCAGTCACTATCCCGTTTTTGACTCATACCGAGTTGTGAGGCTCGCGAATTAACGTCATACACAAAGCTATGCCACATAGGCCGTGCTTTGATCATCAACCACAAAACTTTGCTTTTCAACAGAAGTCTTGATCATCTGCCACTTAGGCATGCCATACAGGCAATTCATGCGATTGATATCTATCGATATATAACCTCTAAGCTCGTACGTCTCAGAGAAGGGCGTTAAGCAAGAGAATAAATTCTCCGTCGCCAAACAGATATATATATTTAATAGAAATCAATCACACAGAATAAAATCCAATGTCAGACACACAGTCCATTCACAAGTTCGTTCTGGGTCTGAACGAAACTGGAGGAACATTATTCCTCGCATATCCATCGATCTCCAAGTAGGACTGGACGATCACCAACTGATTCCCTCCTCTTGGGTATACAGCCCAATCAAGATCATCAATAATCATCCAAACAATGTGAAGACCTACGATCTTCAACCACCGCCTTCATCTTCGACTTATCGTCGAATCGGTTGTTCGGAATGGGTATAAACCCGGCCTTTTCGAATAACCCGCGTATATAATAAATAAGTGTTACACAAACGCAACATATGCCTCATTCCAATTTAGAATATTCTTTTATTCAAATCTTCACATTCTTAGGGAAAGGTTCCCATTAATTTTATCAAAGATAAATTCTTCTAAATTTATTCTTTAATCTTCCTTTGGATATCATTTCAAGCCATGTTATGGATTTCCAAACTAGTCGAGATTAGCGAAACACACCAAAGTAATTATCTATTTTATTTCCCAATCCCAACCTATTCATCCCATGGAGCAAAAGTGGTAATACTCCATATCTAACACAATAGTGTTATCGGTACATATTAATTACCATTTCACGTTCAAATCTAATTAAAGATTTAACTATCACTTTGGAGCAAAACTGGTGATACTCCATTCTCGATCACTTTAATCTAATTAAAGAATCATTGAAACTCCACTTAGTTTTAATCTTCCCAAAAATCAATACTTTGTCTTTAACTGGGTTAAAGAACCAATGTCATCTAAAACACAATTCACGATAAACCCAAAATCACTTTCCATTGTTAATCGGGTTAAATAACAGGTGTTATTCAAAACACCGCTCACGATAAATCCCAAAATCACTTTAAATTCAATTCCCATTAAATACTAATTAACTAGAAAATTTCACTAAATCTTAATTAAAAGATTTATTCTTTTCTAAACTGGGTTCAAGAACAGTGTTATTTAAGAGACCATTCACGATGAACCCAAAATCCCATTTGATATTAAATACAAGGCTCTGAATAGAAAATATATCGGCTTATATTCAATATCAAATTCTGAAACCAACAAATATCGTATTGAAAATAATGATATAAATATATCTTTCAAATTTCCTCAACCATATCTGTATAATCACGAAATCCAACATCGAAATATTCCGAAGATAATTTCGATTCAAATCCATTCCAATTCGTATATTGGAAATTCTGATTATTTTCAAAATCATTTCAAATCTAGTTCAAAACTAGTTCACTTCGATAAAAATATATTTTTATCCTTTCAAATGTGGAATTTTTCATCCCAGTACTTTCCAATTCATATATTATGATTTTACACAAATTATTTATATTTTTAATAATTTTATCAAGGCCCGTACAGTCGGTTTCCAATAACGGTCGTCGAACTGCACTTACAGTGACCTTTTCCAAATATGATTTGGATATAATTCCAAATCCAACCATTAGATTTCAAATTTCTAATATTCATTGGAAATCTCTTTTCGATACAAACCTACCATTCCGGTTTTAGGAGAATCCGACGGTCGGATCTCCCGTAACGTCAATTCGAAGTCAATAGTCGAAATTCGCGAACAGCCGCGGCACGGCGCGTTCTATTCAGGCCATTTAATATATATAATATATATATTATATATATTTCGTCAATTTCAATTCTAAACGTATTTTATAAATCGTTTAAATTCGTTTTCAAAACGATTTCAACTTCATATTCAATTTTAAATCAAAATTGAATATTCCATATCATTAATATATAAATGATAATATTTTCAAAATATTAGATTTTGAAATCACTTCCTTTTCTATATTCGTTATAAAAACGAATATAATCGATATAAATATCGTTCGCATCAAAATGGCGCATATCTAATCAACACGACTTTATATATTTCAATAACTTCGTTATTCTATTCAACAAATGAATATTTTCCCTATTCAACACATGAATCTATATTTCTTTCAACACATGAAAATTTTCAATACATGAGTATCATCAACACGGACTATTTATGTTATTTAATACATTTTATAAAAGTATGACTTCTATCGTTTAATTCTTAATCACACTCCAACCGTAAATTAGTAAGAGAACGATTCCCTAAGTATTAACCCCGAAGGCCGAAACCAACATCAGATCAATACCCAGGAAACCGGTCATCTTAACTAGTTTCCAGCTAGTTTCTAATTTTATATGTGATAAAAATGTGAATTTTATTGTTAAAATATTTCATTCAACACATGATAAATTTCAACACATGAATATTCTCAACACATGAGTATCTTCAACACATGACTATTTATTCTATTCAACACATGAATCTTTATTTTATAATATTCTTTATTTTCCAAATTTGAATGAGGCCCAATCAATTACCATATAATGTTAATTATATGGATTGCATACAACACATGTATATAATAGCAATGATAAATAATCAACCATCATCCAAAGTGCACTACACAACTGCATAAGCATTAAACATAAATATTAACGCTTACACAGTCTGTCAACCTATCGATTGACATACAACTAAACAATTGGGATTAGTGTACGCCAAATATCATCCCAATGCCTGTGTGAGGTTTCAGTCAACAAACATAGATTTTTATTTGTGCAGTTGGGCGATGTGTAAAATTTATCGTCCCAATCAATATTAGTCAAATGGGTGTACATAAACAAATCATCTGATTTGTAAATGAATATCTTATTTTATTCATTTATCTAATAAAATGATATTTTTATTTTTCTAACTTATTTTACAAAATTTCGATGGCATAACGGCACGATACTAGAAACGGGATAAGGCTTAGCCTTATCCCCAGTCCAATAATGGTCTGCGCCATACACATACCAATCTAACTAATTCCATTTCATTTCCTAAACCAAACCCAACAAATAAATCAACCACCAAACAATCAACTAAACAAACAAGTCGTCCATGGTCTGTGGACGGCGGGGAACAGTTCACATAGTTCATATATGCAGTTATAAAATAAATAACTGTAAAGCAAATTTTAGTGAGAAGGAGTTCTCACCTTTGGGATCCACTCCTCCGTTCTATTCTGAATTTCTGAACCATTTGGATATCTCTGCCATGCCAACGCAGTGTTCTCTATGCTGTTCATATTAAAAATCACCTTTTTATTTCAACGCTATAAAAATCACATTTTTATTTCACTATATATATAATAATCAGATTTTTATTTCGCTACATATATAAAAATCATATTTTTATATTCTATATTATATAAAAATTCTATTTTTAATCCGCTACTCATATAAAAATCGAATCTTTATATACGCAAAGTTCATATTTTTATTTCGCTTCATGTAAAATAATCGCATTTTTATGTTATATAAAAATCTAAACTTCTTTTAAACACGTTAAAAATTATAGCTTTACATAAGATAGAAATCATAACTTTATTTAAAATAAAAATCATAATTTTTCCTAAATTAAAAATCATGTCTTTACATCGTTAAAAAATCTTATCTTTATGGTGTTAAAAATCTAATCTTTATGTGGTTACAAATCTATACTTCATATGAATGAAAATCTTTACTTCATATATAAAAAATCACATTTTTAATTAACTAAAAATCATATCTTTGAATAATTAAAAAGCTTACCTTTCTTAAGAAAAAAATAATCTTACCTTTCCTAAGTGTTAAAATCAGATAAAAGAGGGAAAAAAAACTTACAGCAAAACTTAGGGTTGTTTGTCGAGAGTAGGGGGTTCGCCGGAGGGTAAATGGGGGAGAAGCAATCGCCTGCGGGTGGGGCTAGGGGTTTTCGTGGGTTTTGGGGATATCGAATGGCTTGGAGGAGAATGGTGGAAAGGGGAGCGAGGCAAGGGGACTCGTCAGAGGCGTCGGAGGGTTAGGGCCCCGGCAGCGGCGGCACAGCGCTTAGGGGAGGCGCGGATGAACTTCGACGCTAAAAGGAGGAGGTGAGGGTTCTTTTCTTCGTTCGATTTCGAAAGAGAAAGGGGGATTTTTTTTATTTCGATCTGTACTGATCATATAAGGAGGGGGTTGACCGAGATTAGAGGGGGAGGGTTAATATTCTATTATTATTTTATTTATTTTAATTCCTTTGATTTGAAAATACCTGTTTAACGATACTAACTCCAAATCAAACCCAACGACTGTCACCCCTAGCTAATTATCCCCATCCCGAACGCAACGGGATATGTTTTGTAAGCTAGTTCGACTGTTTCGATCAGTTTCCATCAAAATCAAGATATAAATCTATATATTGAATTTGAACGCACATTTCAATTTACCGGGGCCACATACGAACTCTAAAAATTTCAGAAAAATTATTTCTAGCTTCGTATTGACGATACGGTCCTAACAAAACTAATTTCATCAAATTCTGAGACCGTCTGAAAAATGTTCATTTTCCAGTCGATTAAAATCAACTAAAACTAGTTAAACGCGTTTTCCTTTGCCACGCTCACATATTGATTCGAAAGATTACGAATTTTAGAATCTAGCAATAACTAGACATCCCGGATCCAGCAAAAGTGGTTTCGTCGAAAACCGAGGTCGTTTGCAAAATTTTCATTTTTAAGGGCCAGAATTCCATAGTGACTATTCTGAAATTTCAACTGGGCATAACTTTTTATCCCAGCTATGAAATTTCAATTTTTCAGATTCTTTGGAAAGATATTCTCAATTGGATTCTAATATTTTTGGTTTCGCCAAAATCCGGTTTATTTTGAATCCTACACATTCATTTGAAATTCGAAATCGAAATTTCAAACTACCGCGCCATTTTCAATTCCTTTTATATTTAAAATAAAATATTTATATTCTAACGACGATTCAAATAAATATATATGTTCTAATTCTATTCAAAATAAATTTCTCGTCGTTATTATTTAAAATAATTCATTTTAAATATTCAAAATTCACTAAAATTGCCACACAAAAAAATGGCTCAGAATTTTCGGGTTATTACAATCTCCCCCACTTAAAACTTTTCGTCCCCGAAAAGGAACGAAGCTGGAAGTTGTTTAACTAACCAACCAACTCAACTTCCATTATTTTCATTATGACTTAAGTTCTTCAACTTTTCAGTTTCTAAGAACTTTTCAAAAAAATTCAAAAATTTGGCTAACACCCTAAATTTCCGAAAAAATTCGTCATAACCTCCCCTGCACCGATATATTTCAAACAGCCTCCCGTGGCCTTCACCAATCCAAAAGAAAATGCCAAGCGGCTAGCCAATCGTCTCATAAAATCATCAAATCCCCAAGAAATACAATAAACATGTACCTATTTGTCAGGCAAACAATTTTATTCCTCTGCTCTAGCCTCCTTGCTATGACCTGTTCAATGGATATACATGTATATGCATGCAATTGTAATCATTTTCAATACGGTTCAATATTCGGTTCAATTAGGCTAAATGGTTCAAAATTTCAAACCAATAATCAAACAACACAATCAGCAGTCAATTAGTGGATTATCTTTTCAAATTCATAATTTTGATATATATATACAGAAAATCATGTTTTTGATGTCAATTCACAACAATAAGCCCTATCTAGTTTTGGTTCTCACACCAGTCTAATGGAAATATATAGAAATCCCACTTTCGAAACTCAAAAATAAATACTGGTGATGGCACGCCATCATCAGAATCATGTCCAGGCGACTAGAGTGTGAATCTATATCTACCCAATATATTAAACTTCGAATATACGTTCATGACGCGTATATGCAAAATCTTTATATATTCGATTGTCCAAATTCAATACAATTAAAATATTCAAATACATATACTTGAATTTAACTTTCAAAACAAAATTTGTTTTATTTTTTATTTTATTTTTAAAAATAACACTCTTCACACTCGTTCTAGGACACTACTGATCCCATCTCTAACGAGCCATTCTAATTGGATATTACTAATCCAATATCTGATGAATTCTTTCGTATGGTTCTAATGTGCCTTGTTCTCGAGCTTTGTAAACCAAAGCTCTGATACGACTGTAAGGACCCGTAACTTCCCCGGTAAGGAAAGAACGAATTGCTTTGAGAAAACACACATCGGAACGCAAACAGAAGAACATTTCATTGTTTATTACAACAATTCCATCAGAATACAAGAATATACAGAGTATGAATAAATATTACACATTTGACAAATATCCGAGATTTAAATTACATTTAAATACACAGCAGCGGAAAAACAATAAAAAACACAACTGAAAGGAGATATACGGATACAGAGCTTTCCGAATATCATTCCAGCTGTAAACCAGGATCCTGTGAATATAAATCTGTAAAACCAAAACTACTAGCTGCCCGTGTGGAAAATAGGGGCACCCAGAATTTAGGTTAAAACAATAAACTCCAGATCAGTCATGTGACTGATGTGAGAACTAAAACAGTTATTTAAAACTTTACTTTAAAAGAGAGTAATTCAAGGGACACGCCGTATAACATGGAATGGGTTTCCTCCCAAGAACACTAGTGCATATATCAAAACAACTCAATGCTTTTTGAAAAAATGAAGCTATTATAAGACCCAGGTCCATCACACAATGCAACAAAAGCCGGAGGGTAGGGTTTTCCCTTATAATAGCGAAACATGCGTGGTACATTTAAAACAAATCATTTGATACTATTATAAGTATATAGTGTCAAAACAATTTCAATCATAAGTATCAATCATAGGCGGCATGGGTACCATATATCATGTCGCCATACTAGTTCTACAATTAAAACCGCAATGTCATTAATTGGAAATTGGATTTCCGTCATGAGTCGAGGCAAGGGGCAAGCTCCTCTTCGTTCGAGACACTCTAGCAAATGTCTCAGGACCACACACAGCGGTCCTGGATCTTCAGGGTCGGTCCTCTCTTACTTTTGAGGATTAGCAATTCCTGAACACACGTTTCCCGGTCCTTCCAGACCTATATCCGAGGCGCCTCGCATCCAACAACCACACAGGTAAAAAGTATATAAATGTCAGGGCTGGTAGGTCACTGACATCACCCATAGCTAGAAAGAAACGTCATGCTCTCCCTGCAGTCACTATTCCGTTTTTGACTCATACCGAGGTGTGAGGCTCCCGAATTAACGCCATACACAAAGCTATGCCACATAGGCCGTGCTTTGATCATCAACCATAAGACTTTGCTTTTCAACAAAAGCCTTGATCATCTGCCACTTAGGCATGCCACACAGGCAATCCATGCCATGCGATTGATATCTGTCGATGTATAACCTCTAAGCTCGTACGTCTCAAAGAAGGGCGTTAAGCAAGAGAATAAATTCTCCACCGCCAAATAGATATATATTTAATACAAATCAATCACACAGAATAAAATCCAATGTCAGACACACAGTCCACTTACAAGTTCATTCTAGGTTTGAACGAAACTGGAGGAACCTTATTCCTCGCATATCCATCGATCTCCAACTAGGTGTGGACGATCACCAACTGATTCCCTCCTCTTGGATGTACAGCTCAATCAAGATCATCAATAATCATCCAAACGATGTGAAGACCTACAGTCTTCAACCACCGCCTTCATCTTCGACTTATCGTCGAATCGGTTATTCGGAATGGGTATAAACTCGGCCTTTTCGAATAACCCGCGTATATAATAAACAAGTGTTACACAAACGCAACGTACGCCTCATTCCAATTCAGAATATTCTTTTATTCAAATCTTCACATTCTTAGGGAAAGGTTCCCATTAATTTTATCAAAGATAAATTCTTCTAAATTTATTCTTTAATCTTCCTTTGGATATCATTTCAATCCATGTTAAGGTTTTCCAAACTAGTCGGAATTAGCGAAATACCCGAAGTAATTATTTATTTTATTTCCCAATCCCAACCTATTCATCCCATGGAGCAAAACTGGTAATACTCCATATCTAGCACCACGGTGTTATCGGTACATATTAATTACCTTTTCACGTTCAAATCTAATTTAAGATTTAACTATCTCTTTGGAGCAAAACTGGTGATACTCCATTTTCGATCACTTTAATCTAATTAAAGATTCATTAAAACTCCACTTAGTTTTAATCTTCCCAAAAATCAATACTCTGTCTTTAACTGGGTTAAAGAACCAATGTCATCTAAAACATGGTTCACAATAAACCCAAAATCACTTTCCATTGTTAATCAGGTTAAAGAACAGGTGTTATTCAAAACACCGCTCACGATAAACCCCAAAATCACTTTAAATTCAATTCCCATTAAATACTAATTAACTGGACAATTTCACTAAATCTTAATTAAAAGATTTATTTTTTCTAAACTGGGTTCAAGAACAGTGTTATTTAAGACACCATTCATGACGAACCCAAAATCCCATTTGATATTAAATACAAGGCTCTGAATAGAAAATATATCGGCTTATATTCAATATCAAATTCTGAAACCAACAAATATCGTATTGGAAATAACGATATAAATATATCTTTCAAATTTCCACAACCATATCTGTATAATCACGAAATCCAACATCGAAATATTCCAAAGATAATTTCGATTCAAATCCATTCCAATTCATATATTGGAAATTCTGATTATTTTCAAAAGCATTTCAAATCTAGTTCAAAACTAGTTCATTTCGATAAAAATATATTTTTATCCTTTCAAATGTGGAATTTTTCATCCCAGTTCTTTCCAATTCATATATTTTGATTTTACACAAATTATTAATATTTTTAATAATTTTATCAAGGCCCGTACAGTCGGTTTCCAATAACGATCGTCGAACTGCACTTACAACGACCTTTTCCAAATTTGATTTGGACATAATTCCAAATCCAATCGTTAGATTTCAAATTTCTAATATTAATTGGAAAGCTCTTTTCGATACGAACCCAACGGTTCTGGTTGCAGGAGAATCTGACGGTCGGATCTTCTGTAACATCAATTTGAAGTCAATGGTCGAAATTCACGAACTACCGAGGCGCGGCGCATTCTATTCATGCCATTTAATATATATAATATATGTATTATATATATTTCGTCGATTTCAATTCTAAACGTATTCTATAAATCGTTTAAATTCATTTTCAAAACGATTTCAACTTCATATTCAATTTTAAATCAAAATTGAATATTCCATATCATTAATATATAAATGATAATATTTTCAAAATATTAGATTTTGAAATCACTTCCTTTTCTATATTCATTATAAAAACGAATATAATCGATATAAATATCGTTCGCGTCAAAATGGCGCATATCTAATTAACACGGCTTTATATATTTCAATAACTTCGTTATTCTATTCAACAAATGAATATTTTCTCTATTCAACACATGAATCTATATTTCTTTCAACACATGAAAATTCTCAACACATGAGTATCGTCAACACATGACTATTTATGTTATTTAATACATTTTATTAAATTATGATTTCTATCGTTTAATTCTTAATTAATCTCCAACCGTAAATTAGTAAGAGAATGATTCCCTAAGTATTAACCCCGAAGGCCGAAACCAACATCAGATCAATACCTTGGAAACCACTCATCTTAACTAGTTTCCAGCTAGTTTCTAATTTTATATATGATAAAAATGTGAATTTTACTGTTAAAATATTTCGTTCAACACATGATAAGTTTCAACACATGAATATTCTCAACACATGAGTATCGTCAACACATGACTATTTATTCTATTCAATACGTGAATCTTTATTTTATAATATTCTTTATTTTCCAAATTTGAATGAGGCCCAATCAATTACCATATAATGTTAATTATATGGATTCCATACAACACATGTATATAATAGCGATGGTAAATAATCAACCATCATCCAAAGTGCACTACACAACTGCATAAGCATTAAACATAAATAATTAACGCTTACATAATCTATCAACCTATCGATTGACATACAACTAAACAATTGGGATTAGTGTATGCCAAATATCATCCCAATACCCATGTGGGGTTTCAATCAACAAACATAGATTTTTATTTGTGTAGTTAGACGATGTGTAAAATTTATCGTCCCAATCAATATCAGTCAAATGGGTGTACATAAATAAATCGTCTGATTTGTAAATGAATATTTTATTTTATTCATTTATCTAATAAAATGATATTTTTATTTTTCTAACTTATTTTAGAAAATTTCGACGGCATAACGGCACGATACTAGAAACGGGATAAGGCCTAGCCTTATCCCCAGTCCAATAATGGCCTGTGCCATACACATACCAATCTAACTAATTCCATTTCATTTCCCAAACCAAACCAAACAAATAAATTAACCACCAAACAATCAACTAAACAAACAAGTCGTCCGTGGTCTATGGACAACGGGGAACAGTTCATATATGCAGTTATAAAATAAATAACTGTAAAGCAAATTTTAGTGAGAAGGAGTTCTCACCTTTGGGATCCACTCCTCCGTTCTATTCTGAATTTCTGAACCGTTTGGATATCTCCACCATGCCAACGCAGTGTTCTCTACGTTGTTCATATTAAAAATCACCTTTTTATTTCAACACTATAAAAATCACATTTTTATTTCACTATATATATAATAAAAATCAGATTTTTATTTCGCTACATATATAAAAATCATATTTTTATATTCTCTATTATATAAAAATTCTATTTTTAATCCGCTACTCATATAAAAATCGAATCTTTATATACGCTACTCCATGATAAGAATAATGTTCATATTTTTATTTTACTTCATGTAAAATAATCGCATTTTTATGTTATATAAAAAATCTAAACTTCTTTTAAACATGTTAAAAATTATAGCTTTACATAAAATAGAAATCATAGCTTTAATTAAAATAAAAATCATAATTTTTCCTAAATTAAAAATCATGTCTTTACTTCGTTAAAAAATATTATCTTTAGGGTGTTAAAAATCTAATCTTTATGTGGTTACAAATCTATACTTCATATGAATGAAAATCTTTACTTCATATATAAAAAATCACGTTTTTAATTAACTAAAAATCATAACTTTGAATAATTAAAAATCTTACCTTTCTTAAGAAAAAATAATCTTACCTTCCCTAAGAGAAAAATATCCTTTCCTAAGAAAAAAAAGTAATCTTACCTTTCCTAAGTGTTAAAATCAAATAAAAGAGGAAAAAACAACTTACAACAAAACTTAGGGCTATTCGTCGAGAGTAGTGGGGTTCGCCGGAGCGTAAATGGGCGAGGCGCAGTCACCTGTGGGTGGGGCCGGGGGTTTTCACAGGTTTTGGGGATCTTGAACGGGCTGGAGGAGAACGGTGGAAAGGGGAGCGAGGCGAGGGGACTCGTCGGAGGGCTAGGGCCCCGGCAGCGGCGGCACAGCGCTTGGGGGAGGCGCGGATGAACTTCGACGCTAAAAGGAGGAGGTCAGGGTTCTTTTCTTCGTTCGATTTTGAAAGAGAAAGGGGGATTTTTTTATTTCGATCTGTACTGATCGTATAAGGAGGGGGGTTGACCGAGAGTAGAGAGGGAGGGTTAATATTCTATTATTATTTTGTTTATTTTAATTCCTTTGATTTGGAAATACCTGTTTAACGATACTAACTCCAAATCAAACCCAACGACTGTCACCCCTGGCTAATTACCCCCATCCTGAACGCAACGGGATATGTTTCGTAAGCCAGTTCAGCCATTTCGATCAGTTTCCATCAAAATCAAAATATAAATCTATATATTGAATTTGAACGCACATTTCAATTTACTGGGGCCACATACGAACTCTAAAAATTCCAGAAAAATTATTTCTAGCTTCGTATTGACGATACGGTCCTAACAAAACTAATTTCATCAAATTCTGAGATCGTTTGAAAAATGGCCATTTTCCAGTCGATTATCAACTAAAACTGGTCAAACGCGTTTTCCTTTGCCACGCTCACATATTGATTCGAAAAATTACGAACATTGGAATCTAGCAATAACTAGACATCCCGGATCCAACAAAAGTGGTTTCGTCGAAAACCGAGGTCATTTGCAAAATTTCCATTTTTAAGGGCCAGAATTCCATAGCGACTATTCTGAAATTTCAACTGGGCATAACTTTTTATCCCCGCCATGAAATTTCAATTTTTTCGGATTCGTTGGAAAGATATTCTCAAATAGATTCTAATATTTTTTGTTTTGCCAAAATCCGGTTTATTTTGAATCATACACATTCATTTGAAATTCAAAATCAAAATTTCAAACTACCGCGCCATTTTTAGTTCCTTTTATATTTAAAATAAAATATTTATATTCTAACGACGATTCAAATAAATATATACGTTCTAATTCTATTCAAAATAAATTTCTCGTCGTTATTATTTATAATAATTCATTTTAAATATTCAAAATTCACTAAAATTGCCAAAATAAAAATTTTAAATTTGCTCAGAATTTCCGGGTTATTACACTCCCGGGCATGATTCTGATGATAGCTGCAGCATCATCAATATTTATTTTCGAGCTTTGAAAGTGAGATATTTATATATTTCCAATTGACTGGTGTGAGAACCAAAACACAGATAGGGTCTATTGTTGTGACTTGGCATCAAAAATTAATTTTTATATATAAAAAGTTTTATGTTTGAAACGATAATCAACTAATTGATTGCTGATTGTGTTGTTTGATTAATTTAAATTTTGAACCATTTAGCCAAATTGAATCAAATATTGAACTGAATTGAAAATAGTTTGAAATTGCATGCATACACATGTATATACATTGAACAGGTCATAGCAGGGAAGCTAAGCAGAGGAATAAAATTGTATGCTCGACAAATAGGTGCGTGTTTACTAATTTATTGGGTTTGAATGATTTTATAAGACGATTGGCTAACTTCTTGGCCTTTTCTTTTTATTTTTGGATGATGAAGGCCCTGTGTGACTAGTTGAGGTTTTAAATGTCTCTGCGTACAAAGGAAGTTATGGCGAAAGTTTTAAAAAAATTAGGGTGCTAGCCCGCCAAATTTTTGAAGAATTGTAAAATTCTTAGAAACTGAAAAGTTAAAGAATGAAAGCCAAAATGAAAGTTGGGTTGATTAGTTAAACAACTTTCAGCTCTGTTCCTTTTCGAGGACGAAAAGATTTTGAGTGGGGGAGATTGTAACAACCCGGAAAATCAGAACCAATTTAAAAATTTTATTTTGGAAATTTTAATGAATAAAAATATTTAAAATGATTTATTTTAAATAATAACAACTAGAAATTAATATTGAATAGAATTAGAACATATAAGTTTATTTAAATCGAAGTTAGAATATAAATATTTATTTTAATTATAAAAGGAATTGGAAATGGCGCGGTAGTTTGAAAATTCGATTTCAAATTTCAGATGAATGTACAGAATTCAAAATAAACTGGATTTTAGTAAAACCATAAATATTTGTACCTGTTTGCAAATATCTTTCCAACGGATGTTAAAAATCCAGATTTCATAATAGAAATTAAAAGTTATGTCCAGTTGAAAATTCAGAATAGTCGCTATGGAATTTATATAATACATAGCCCTTAAAAATAGCGATTTTGCAAATGACCTCCATTTTCGACGAGACCACTTTTGTTGGATCCAGAACGTCAAATTATTGCTAGATTCCAATTTTCATAATTTTTGGAATCAATATGTGAGCGTGGTAAATTTGTGTTTGGTCAATTTAGTTGGAATTTAATTGACCAGAAAATGGCAATATTCCAAACGGCCTCTAAATTCGATGAAATTAGTTTTGTTAGGACCATATCATCAAAACATAGCTAGGTTTATTTTTCAGGAATTTTCGGAGTCGGTATGTGGCCCCAGTAAATTAAAATTTGCATTTGAATTTAAAATATATTGATTTATATTTTAAATTTAACGAAAACTGAGCGAAACAGTCGAATTGGCTTACGGGACATATCCCATTGTGTCCAGGATGGGGGAAATTAGTTAGGGGCGACAGTCATTGGGTTTTGTTTGGAGTTCAAATAAAAAAGTTCCTTCTTTTGGAATTAATTAATTAATTAACTTAATAAAAAAATATAATAGGGTGTTAACCCTAATTCTCTAACAAACCAAAATTAGAGCGCCCCATTTTCAAAAAAAAAACCTCATTCAAATCCCCCCTCCCGTTCAGATCTAGACCGCAGTGATTCCTCCTCCGCCGCTCACCAGACCCCGCCGCTGTATACCACGTCGCGCCGCCCCAGGTGCCTCGCTACCCTCCTCCTCGCGTCAGAGCCCCCCTTCCAGATCGATTCTTCGATTGAAGAGAAAAACCCCCTCCATTACAAAAACCCCATCGCCCCTCCACTTCCCCCACCACCATCCGTCGTCCGCCGCTTCAGATAACACCGCGAACCCCACCCCTCCTTCCCCCAGTCGACTCACAGATGACGATAACACAGTGAGTTCTTTTTCTTTTTTCTTTTTAAATAACATTGTTTTTTAATTCAGTTTTATTTATATAAACAAAAAGAATTAAATAAAGATCTGATTTTTTTTCTTTTTTTTTTATATAAAGGAAAGGTTTGATTTTTAATTAGAGAAAAGGTATGATTTTTATGTATATAAAAAATAGGATTTTTAGGCATGTAAAGAAATGATTTTATGTATGTAAAAATATGATTTGTATAAAATAAAGAATATAAAAATATTATTTTTATATATAGCGAATTAAAAATATTGATTTTTATATAATAGAAAATATAAAAATATTATTTTTATATAAGTAGCGAATTAAAAATAGAGAATATAAAAATATGATCTTTTATATATATACATATATATAAGGATTTTAAAATGCGATTTTTAAGTATATAAACATCATATTAAAAATGTGATTTTTACTATGAAAAGCGCAGAGAAGATTGCGTTGGAATTTCGGGCAAATCCAAACGGTTCAGAAATTCAGAAATAAAACTGGAGGAGTGGATCCCAAAGGTGAGAACTTCTCAATCTAATTTATTTTCTAGTTAAATATACATAATAGGATGCAGACGGTGCTTAGTAGCACCCGACACCTTTGTTTGAAACCATGCTTGTTTGGTTGATTGGATTATTTGATTGAATTTGGTTTGGAAAATGAAATGAATTGATTAGAATTTGGTTTGTATATGGCGCGAGCCATTATTAGGCGAGTGATAAGGCTAGACTTTATTCCGGTTCTAGTATCGCGCCATTATGCTACTGATTTTTTTTTAAAATATTAGAACAATAAAAATATCATTTTTATTGTATAAATGAACTGTATAAAATATTCGTGAGACCAAATAAATATTTTATAGTTAAAAATATAATTTTTAACGTGTATATGAATAAAATAAATATTCATTTACAAATCGGACGATTTGTTTATGTACACAAATTTAACTGATATTGATTGGTACGATATATTTTACACATCGCCCAACTGCACAAATAATAACCAGTGTTGGTTGTTTGAAAACCCCACACGAGTATTGGGATGATATTGGACATACACTAATCCCAATATTTAGTTGTATGTGAATCCATGGGTTGACAGACTATTGTAAGCTTTAATTATTTATATTTAACGCTTATGCAGTTGTGTAATGCACTCTGGATGATGGTTGACTGTGTTTGATTATTGTTGTGTACATATGTGTATGAAATCCATATAAATAAAATTATATGGTAATTGATTGTGTCTGATTCCAATTCTGAAAGAACGAATATTTTAGATTAAATAATATTTTAAAATGACGAGTAATTAATATTTTAAAATAACTAATATTTTAAAATAACATTCAGTAATGGATCAAAATATGATTTTGATGTCCGATTTGGGATGGATAGGAAAATATTTAAATATATAAAGCCGTGTTGATTAAATTAATGCCATTTTGACGTGAACGATATTTATATCGATTTTATTCATTTTTATAATGAATATCGAAAAGGAAGTGATTTCAAAATCTAATGTTTTGAAAATATTTTCATTTATATATTAATGATATAGAATATTCAATTTTGATTTAAAATTGAATATGAAGTTGAAATCTTTTTGAAAACGAATTTATAAAATACGTTTTAAATGGAAATCGATAAAATATATATAATATATCTGTTATAGATATTTAATGGCCTGAATAGAACGCGTCGTGTCGCGGTTGTTCCCGAGTTTCGACCATTGACTTCGAGTTGACATTACGGGAGATCCGACCGTCGTATTATCCTAAAACAGGAACTGTTAGGTTCGTATCGAAAAGTTCTTTCCAACGAATATAAAAGATTTGAAACCTAAAGGTTGGATTTGGAATTATGTCCAAATCAAATTTGGAAAAGGTCGTTGTAAGTGCAGTTCGATGACCGTTTAGGGAAATCGACTGTACGGGCCTTGATAAAATTATTAAAAATATTAATAATTTGTGTAAAGTCATAATAAATGATTTGGAAAGAATTTGGATGAAAAATTCCACGTTTGTAAAGGTAAAAATATATTTTTATCAAAATGAACTAGTTATGAACTAGAATTATAATCCTATATTTTTAAATAAATAAATTGGATTTGAAATGGTTTTAAAAATAACCAGAATTTCCAATATATGAATTGGAATGGATTTGAATCAAAATTATCTTTGGAATATTTCGATATTGGATTTTGTGATTATACGGATATTGTTATGGAAATTTGGAAGATATATTTATATCCTTATTTCCAATACGATATTGATTGGTTTCAGAATTTGATATTGAATATAAGCCGATATAATTTCTATTCGGAGCCTTATATTTAATATTAAATTGGATTTTGGGTTTGTCGTGAATGGTGTCTTTATTAACACTATTCTTATACCCGGTTTAAAAAAAGAGTAAATCTTTGATTAAGATTTAGTGAAGTTTTTCCAATTAATTAATATTTAATTGGAATTGAGTAAAAGAATTGGATTTTGGGTTTGTCGTGAATGGTGTCTTAAATAACACTGTTCTTAAACCCCGTGTGAAAAGAATAAATCTTTTAATTAATATTATTAGAGTTTCCAGTTAATTAACATTTAACTGGAATAAAATGGGATGTGAATTGGGTTTATTGTGAACTGTGTTTTTAACGACATTCGTTCTTTAACCCTATTTACAATGAAATGTGATTTGGAATTTATATATCTTTTTATTAAGATTTAATGGTAATTTTCCAAAGTAATGTTTTCCAATTTAATATATTAAATTGGAATTGAATGGAATTCGATTTGGTAATAATCGAAGTGAGCTTCTGTGGAGGAAGACTATTAATATATATGGAATTTAAAAGGCTTTGTCGTTATTCCATTTATATTATTAGTCAGATACGGAATTAGATATTGATTGTATATTGATCTATTTTCCATGAAGATTCCATAATTAATGGAATGTGATTTGGGTTTATCATGAACTGTGTTTTAAATGACATCAGTTCTTTAACCCAGTTAAAGACAGGATTACATGTCTAACATTGTATTTCAAACTGTATTGTTGATCTCTGCTAAATATATATCTGTTTGGTGGTGGGGAATTTATTCTCTTTCTTAACACCCTTCTCTAAGACATACGAGCTTAGAGGTTATATATAGGCAGAAATCAATAGTACGGGGTAGATTGTCGATGCGGCGTGTTTAATTTTCCAAAGTTAAATAATCATTAATATTGATTTTTGGGAAGATTAAAACCAAGTGGAGTTTTAATGAATCTTTAATTAGATTAAAATACGAATGTGATAATTTAAATTATCAATTTAGTAAATGATCGAGAGTGGAGTATCACCAGTTTTGCTCCAAGTGATAGTTAAATCTTTAATTAGATTTGAACGTGAAATTGTAATTAATTTTATCGATAACACCGTGGTGTTAGATATGAAGTATTACTAGTTTTGCTTCATGGGAGGTTGGGAGGAACATTTTTCCATTTCTACTACTTGTACCATCCTTCATGCGCACGCACAGCTATGACTATGGGAGGAACAGCTGTGAAAAGTAAACACATGCACACATGATATATCTACATGCTGCAACCATTCAATCTTCTACTAACCTACTCTACCTGAATCTCTCACACGCTAACCTATTTCTTTTCTTATATCTTTTCAAATCTAATAACATCCCATTCGAAAAATCCAGCAGTAGTTACCCCCATATATACACATGCTACTCTTTGCCTACCCCATCTCTTCTTTCTATCAAATTAAAACACAACTGCATGTAAATCTATACACAACCATCATACTTTCTGCTAGCCTAGGTGATGCAACATGGTGAAAGACCTTGATCTTATCTTCATTTCCTTGAGTGTATATATACCCGCATGTTCTTCTCATTTCTTGCTTTCCAGAAAATGTTTCCGCTATTAAGAACAAATACGTGAGCAATATAAAAAGAGGGAAAAACCCACTGAAGCGAAAAGAGATCGCAATGGGGAAACAACTCGTGATGGCACTTCCTGTAGCCATGTAGAGGGAAGTTGGTTTCATGGAGGAGATTGAGGAAGTCCTGTGGTAGATGACGTGTTAGTGTTTGGAGTTCTCATGGATGGTGGTCGGTGACTAGTTGGGTCCGGCGATGGCAGAAAAGACATGGAGTTTGGAGAGGCTAAATGGTAGGTTGTGTAAGTGAGCTTTAAGGGAGGGGACGTGAAACATGGATGCGCTGAGAAGTACGCATGAGTATGCACCAGGTGACAAGATACTTTAGGGAACCTTTTCGGAGAAGAAAGGATATGAAGGTGTGAGCTGCATGTGGTTTTGTGGCTTTCAAGCTTCACAAAAAAAATTGTATGAAAGGGAGAAAAGAGAAGACGAACTGGTTGGGAGTTGTATTCCTTTTGGTTCAGATATGTATATTATAGTTGGGTAAAAACAAAAAGCATGGGGGGGGAGCGCCTGAAGCTCCTCGGGGAAGAAGGCTTGCGTTGAGTATTTCATTGGAGGCATGGTTTATTATGAAGGCATATAAGCTTTTGGGCCTCATAAAAAAAATAACTAGAAGAAGAAAAGAAGATATGGGGGAGAGTGGAAGTGGGTTCATGGAGAGCTAGCATGGGCGTGGACTGCTTTATGGTGCAAGGGCCATTTGAGTTTTGCAATAATAAAAAGAATGGGGCACGAAATAGGCAGAAGTGGGAATAGTTGTACTGGCGAAAGAATATAGGAGGAATGAGAAACGTGCTTGCGGATTGGGTGAGGACACTAGGCTGATGAGACATGGGCTATGTTACATTGGGCCAGCTGGGCCTTATCAAACAAGTTCATGTCAATATTCCACTCTTAGACACCATCGAACAAATTCCTCAATATGCCAAGTGTCTAGAAGAGCTATGCACCCGAAAACGAGCCACTAATATTCCTAAAACTGCCTTCTTGACTGCGAACACTAGCTCAGTTTTCTCGAATCCATCACCCATCAAGTATAAGGACCCCGCTTGCCCCCACAATCGATTGTAAAATTGGAAACACCCATATCAATCATGCCTTATTTGATCTTGGTGCAAGTGTCAATCTTCTTCCTTACACTGTTTATCGTCAATTAGGACTTGGGGAATTGAAACCCACAAACATAACAATCCAACAAGCTGATCGATCTGTCAAAAATCCCTTGGGCATTGTTAAAGATGTCTTGATACAAATTGAACAATTCTATTTCCCTGTGGACTTAATAGTTCTTAAAACCAAGTCTGTTTCAAATCTTGATAGTCAAATTCCATTGATTTTGGGTCGTCCCTTCTTAGCAACATCAAATGCTGAGATGACCCGAACTTCCCCGATAAGGAAAGCACTGATAGAATTGAGGACAACACACAACGGAACGCAAACAAAAGAACATTTCATTGTTTATTACAACAATTCCATCAGAATACAAGAATATAGAGGGCATGAATAAATATTATACAACAGAGGATATCAAAGATTTAAATTACATTTAAATACATAGTAGCGGAGAAATAATACAACGCACAACTGAAGGCGATACACGGATACAGAGCTTTCCGAGCATCGTTCCAGCAGTAAATCAGGATCCTGTGAAAATAAATCTGCAAAAACCCACCTATTAGCTGCTCGTATCGAAAATAGGGACACCCAGAGTTTAGGTTAAAACAATAAAATCCAAGTCAGTCATGTGACTGGTGTGAGAACTAAAACAGTTATTAATATTGGTTTTTAAAGTTCGTTAAATCAAGGGACCACGCCGTATATCATGGAACGGGTTTCCTCCCAAGAATACCAGTGCATAAAACAAACAACGCAATGCTAAGTAAAGAAAAATGAAGCTGTTATAAGACCCAGGTCCCATCACACAATGCAACGCAAGCCGGAGGATAGGGTTTTACCTTATAACAACCAAAGAATGCTTGATACGCGAAATTTTATCTTTTGATTCTTAATCAGACCCCAACCGTAAATTAATAAGAGAACGATTCCCTAAGTATTAAACCCGAAGGCCGAAACCAACATCAGATCAATACCCAAGAAACCACCCATCTTAGCTCGTTTCCAGTTAGTTTATGATTTTATATACAATCATAAATATCAATCATAGGCGGCATAGCTACCATCTACTATGTCGCCATACTAGGTTCTACAAATAAAATCGAAATATCTCGTATTGGAAATTGGATTTCCATCATGAGTCAAGGCAAGGGGCAAGCCCCTCTCCGCTTCGAGACACTCTAGCAAATGCCTCGGGATTACACACTCTGGGTAACCCCTGGAACTTCCAAGACCGGTCCTCCCTTACGTTTTAGGATTAATTATTCCTGAACACATGTTTCCCGGCCCTATAGGACCTATAATCGAGGCGCCTCGCATCCAACAATCACAAAGGTGAAAATAATATAAATGTCAGCCAGTTTAAGAACTCACCCCACCTTAGCTAGAAAGAAACGTCGTGCACTCCTTGGGTCCTTATCCCGTTTTTAACTCATACCGAGGTGTGAGGCTCGTGAATCCATGCTATACACAAAGCTGAGCCACGTAGGCCGTGCTTTGATCATCAACCACAAGACTTTGCTTTTCAATAGAAGCCTTGATCATTTGCCACTTAGGCATGCCACACAGGCAGTTCACTCCATGCGATTGATGTCCATCGATATACAACCTCTGAGCTCGTACGTCTCAGAGAAGGGCGTTAAGCAAGAGAATAAATTCTCCGCCGCAAACAGATGTATATTTAATAGAGATCAATCAACACAGAATAAAATCCAATGTCAGACACACAGTCCATTTACAAGTTCGTTCTGGGTGTGAACGAAACCGGAGGCACTTTCCTCGCATATCCATCGATCTCCAAGTACGTCTGAACGATCACCAACTGATTCCCTCATCTTGGGTGTACAACCCAATCAAGATCATCAGTAATCACCCAAATGATGTGAAGACTTCCGGTCTTCAACCACCGTCTTCCACTTCGACATATCATCGAATCGGTTATTCAGAATGGGTATAAATCCGGCCTTTCTGAATGACCCGCATATATAATAAACAGATGTTACACAAACACAACATACGCCTCATTCCAATTCATCACTCACTAACCGTAAATTAGCAAGAGAACAATTCCCCAAATATTAACCCCGAGGGCCGAAACCAACATCAGATCAATACCCAGGAAACCATTCTTCTTTGCTAACCTACAGTTAGTTTCTAAATTTCACATTCTTAGGGAAAGGTTCCCATTAATTTTATCAAAGATAAATTCTTTTAAATTTATTCTTTAATCTTCCTTTGGATGTCATTTCAAACCATGTTAAGGTTTTCCAAACTAGTCGGGATTGGCGAACCACACCGAAGTAATTATTTATTTTATTTTATTTCCCAATCCCAACCTATTCATCCCATGAAGCAAAACTGGTAATATTCCATATCTAACACCACGGTGTTATCGGTAAAATTAATTACCATTTCACGTTCAAATCTAATTAAAAATTTAACTATTGCTTTGGAGCAAAACTGGTGATACTCCATTCTCGCTCACTTTCCAAATTTGATAATTTAAATTATCAATTCACATTTCAATCTAATTACAGATTTATTAAAACTCCTTTTACAGGGTTAAAGAACTAATGTCATTTAAAATAAAGTTCACGATAAACCCAAATCACATTCCATTTATTATCGGGTTAAAAAACAAGTGTTATTTGAAACACCGTTCACGATAAACCCAAATCCCCTTTGATATTAAATACAAGGCTCTAAACAGAAAATATATCGGCTTATATTCAATATCAAATTCTGAAACCCACAAATATCGCTTTGGAAATAACAATATAAATTATATCTTCCAAATTTCCTCCAAAATATCTGTATAATCGCGGAATCTAATATCGAAATATTCCAAAGACAATTTCGATTCAAATCCATTCCAATTCATATATTGGAAATTCTGGTTATTTAAAGCCCATTTCAAATCCAATTTATTTATTTTAAAAATAATTAAATTATTATTCTAGTTCAAAACTAGTTCATTTCGATAAAAATCTACTTTTATATTTTCAAATATGGAGTTTTTCATCCCAATTCTTCCCATATGATTTTACACAAATTATTACTATTTTTAATAATTTTATCAAGGCCCGTACAGTCGATTTGCATCAACGGCCATCGAACTGCACTTACACCGACCTTTTCCAAATTTGATTTGGACATAATTCCAAATCCAACCGTTAGATTTCAAATCTCCAATATTCATTAGAAAGATCTTTTTGATACGAACCCAATGGTTCTAGTTTTAGGAGAATCCGACGGTCGGATCTCCCGTAATGTCCACTCGAAGTCAATGGTCGAAATTCACGATCTACCGCGGCGCGGCGCGTTCTATTCAGGCCACTATATATATATATATATATATATATATATATATATATATATATCATCGATTTCCTTTTAAAACGAATTTTATAAATCGTTTCAAATTTGTTTCGAAAATAATTTCAACTTTCATTTCAAATTCAAATCAAAATTGAATTTTCCATTATAAATTCTTTTTACATTCATTTCTATTTGATTTCAATTCAAATCAATTTCAATTCAATTTCAGTTCATTTTCAATTCGATTTGAATCCATTCCAAATTGATTTCACTTCGATTACCAATTGCATTTCTATTTAATTCAATTTCAATTCGATTACAATTCGATTTGAATTCATTTCAATTCGAATTCATTTTATATTCAATTCAATTCGAATTCATTTTATATTCAATTCAATTCGAATTCAATTTCTTTTCAATTCAATTCGAATTCAATTTCTTTTCAATTCAATTCGAATTCATTTTCTAAATATACGATTTTTAAATCTCTTTTCAATATTCATTATAAAAACAAATATAATCGATATATATATATATCGTTCGCGTCAAAATAGCGCATCTCTAATCAACACGGCTTTATATTTTTCAATAACTTCGTTATTCTATTCAACAAATGAATATTTATTCTATTCAACACATGAATCTATATTTCTTTCAACACATGACTAATCTCAACAAATGAGTACTGTCAACATGTGACTATTTTATAAAATTATGATTTCTATCGTTTAATTTTTATGTATTTAAATGTAATTTGAATCTTTGATATCCTCTGTTGTATAATATTTATTCATGCTTTGTATATTCTTGTATTCTGGTGGAATTGTTGTAATAAACAATGAAATGTTCTTCTGTTTGCTTTTCGATTTGTGTTGTCCTCAATTCTATCCGTGCTTTCCTTACCGGGGAAGTTCGGGTCGTCTCAAATGCTATCATTAATTGTAGGAGCGGCCACCTTCGACTATCGTTTGGGCACTTAACCATTGAATTGAATATTTTTCATCAACCCAAATAGATCGAAATAGGAGAAGTCGACATAATAGAAACAGTTTTAGATGGCACGTCTGAATTATCTCCTCAGAAAATTTCACTTTCCTCAGTAGACGTGTCCACTATGTCTTTTGAAGAATTATTCGAAGATGAGCTTAAACTTTTAAATGACGAGAATGAATATAGAGAATGCCTCAAAGATAATCATAATTCCATATCATCAAAAGAAATTGTGGTTAAACACTCAAAATTACAGGATTTTGATAATCTTCTACTGAATGACACAAATCATTGTCACAATAAACTTTTCATATGGGCGATTTTGATTTCAAACTTTATTAACATGCCTTTTGTACCTCAAAAATCAGATACAAAATCATCATACATCATTTTTGATAAAGGCACGTGAAGGGGGAAAAGGAAATTTCATTCTTCACAAACCATTCATCATCTTCGTACATTTCATCTTGCATTTGATTTTCGCATGCATATAGTTGATAAATTGCATTTTATTTTACAAATCATTTTGCATTTAATCCATCTTTGGGTTCTTTCTTTCACATTTAGGAAAGGTTTAGTGTGGAGATTGTTTTGTCCAAGTGTGGGGGAAGTCTGCATTGCATCCTTTTTATTTTTATTTTTTTTATTTTTCTACTCCAATTTCATGCATTTAGATAGGACCATCATGCATTTTAGGTCATAGTAACATACCTTTTTTTTTTTGAAATACGACTCATTTTAGACGGATACAACAAAATAAGTTAACGATCGTTAATCAATTGATAGTATTTTTTTTCTCTCAACTAAGATCGAATAAGAAATATAATGAGAAGTTGAATTTTGAGGGATAATAGTGTAACTGATATAGGGAGATTCTTAGGTGATGGCCATGAAGTTTATTCTAAATTGTAGTCTTTGCTTAATGAGTGGAGGACTTAAAATACTTATATTAGCTTTTCGAATCTTTAAAACTAAGTTGTGTTAAGCTGAATTCGCATAACCCTCTTGTTCTTATATTTTCAATAATAATAATAGTAAGTCAAGGGTATCCAACATTTCTTGTATATCTAGCGCTGGTTTGCAAACCCGCCAAGCTCTATCTGACATGTTGTTGACAAAGTCAGCGTCGGAATATCTTGGTCTCATTTTATGAGTTGGACGCCTAAGGATTACCGACATGTTGTTGACAAAGTCAGCGTCGGTCTGCACAATCCGCCAAGCTCTGTCCCAACTCTCTGTCAGTCCGCTTGGCAGTGTATGGGTGGTACACCTTGGTCTTTTAAGTTAGGTGTATGTAATTAATCATAAAATTTAACATTTATAGAGATAGAGAATAAGCGATGATGCCCAAACATTTCTTGACCTTATTGATTTTGACTAGCCATACACAAGGAAATTAGAATACCACTTCACGGACTGTGACAAGCAAACTAAGAATTTATTTCATGGATGCACTATGTTATCGACCGAACCAACTGGACAAACTAGAGTTTAACATTGAAAACTTGATTTTTGTTGAAAATTTGTGACAAGTTGAGGTATCTAAAATAAAATCAACCGATTAGAAATTGTTAACTTAATTTATGGTACCACTTTCCTGAAATAACTTTGTTTTTTGTTTTTATTTGCATACGTCTATTGCTTCATGTATTTGCATTAGAATCATAACATACTGCATTTGGATTTTGTGGGTAGTATCTATTGAAACCCTCACGAGACACCACTCGTCCTACTAGGGACACCTAGAGGTTTAATGTCTTGTTGCATACGCTCAATGCAATCGTGTTTCCTACGAAAGTGCGACTTATCTAGTTTAGTTTTTTCATTATTTTTACTCGAGGACGTGTAAAAGATAAGTGTGGGGGTATTTGATTAACATAGAAATGTGTTTATTTTATGCTCCTATATCTTATTTTTTTTGTATATAAATAAATATTACTTGGGTATTATTTTGTCACTTTTACAGATATGCCAACTAAGCCACATGCAGCCATAAAAATAAAAAATAAAGATCAAAATGTTGTGTATATACATATGAAGGTCTGCAGATGAAGACTACGCATTGTGTTTCTTTTGGAATTTAATTTATGCTCATCTTTGGTAGAAGAAATCCCCTGAAATCATACCTCCCTTCAATTAGTCACATGCCAAACAAGGTAGAGATGAGAGGAATAAATTGCTAATTAAGATGGGAGAAATAAATTGCTAATTAAGATGGGAGGAATAAATTGCTAATTAATTGGCCCATATATGCATAGACTGGATTAGGGTTTTAGGTTGGCTATCTATCACCTATAAATATCCGTGTAATTTCATTGTAAAGGATCATCCTAGAATTAATAAAGTCTTCTTCTTCTCTTTTTTGTATTTTTTTATTTTCTTAGCAATTAGTGTTGTCTACACAATTAGATTTGGTAGAATACTATTTGTCTTTTTCATTTATTTTTCATTAGTAATTAACCGTCTAATTAGATTCAGCGGTAATCCTAATTTTATTTCCTGTTTGTTATTTTAATTTCTGCAATTTCAATTTATGTTCTTTTTACTGCTTCCCTAGTTCATATTGGATTGAATACAGATTTGATTAGATTCAGATCTGATTCAATTCAATAATAGTTTAATTGCAGTTTTAATTTTGTTTGCTTTCAAAACCAACCTCGAAGATTTGTCTAGCTCGCCCAAGAAATTATATATATAATTTAATTTAATTTACCTCCCTATGATTCGACCTGCATACTACACGATCTGTGCGCTTGCAGTATTTATTTTAAAATTCGCGCTTTTCTAGTTCATAGGAAAGCGATGATCAAAAATCAAAAAAATAGTTTTCGAAGGAAGAATCGATAAACAGAATGTGAGAAGGGGAGATGGTTCCAAATGATAGGAAGCTGAAAACGAAATATGAGATGGGTTGCGTTATACCTTCTCTGGTTGGTGCGTTTTATATGGGGAAAACGATGGCCTTGTTTCATGCACGGGAAGTTTTGAGAGTATATTATATAACGTGCATGAAAGAAATAGCTTCAGCGAATGTTTTGGGATGGAGATACACTATTGTAAACGGAGCGGGCTTGGTGTTTTAACGCGGGCTTTGGGGCCGATTGCTGTTGAAGGGTTCAAGTAAATTGCATGTGGACGTGGAAGGTACGGGCCACATTATTTATGCGTAACCAGGTAATTAATTAATAACGTAAATGGTATTAGTTAATATGTAACAACCCGCATTCTACGTATCGGAGGATCATAGAATATTTATTTCTTTCCCATATGAAGTTGTATGGTCATGTAACTTTGGGAAACAACCATTAGGGTCATTTCCCACGTTCATGATTTTTGTCGATTTTTAAATGACCATTTTGCCCCTAGCTGATCTTGTTTTGGCCATAACTTTTGATTAGAAAGGAATTTTGACCTGAAACCACTTCCATTAGATTCGTTTGATGGTTTACCTTTCCGTAGAGTGGTCACAATAGCCAAACGGACTTACCGTTTGGGAGATATGACTGAATTAAGGTATGGAGGGTGAAAAACTGCTTAACCGGGCCAAATAGGGTGATTAGTGGATAGGCCCATAACCCATTTCGGGATTAGGGTTATGGGGAGGCTGAAATGAAGTAGAGAATCATTCCATTTCAGTTTTCTAGCCTCCACTTATCACCAAGGAACCATAAAAATGGCCTCCAACCTCTAAATCACCTCCAAATCATCTTTTGATCAAAGATTAAGCTTAGCAACATCTAATCAAGGGAGATCTACACCAAATCAACATTTGGGCTGCTGTTTAGCATTGGGATTTGCATCAAATCAGAGATTTATTTCAGATTTTAGTTTATTTGTGGCTAAGGTGAGTGATTTGCATACTTTTGCACTAATTATGGCTAATTAAGTGTAATTAGTGTTAATTAGCGAATTTAAACATGATAAAATTCGGGAAAAATGTTTATAAAATCTTTAATGATGTTTTAGACCTCTGATATGAATTTGGGTTAATTTGGTTAAGTTTTGCTAATCCTATCATTAGTTTCACCTAAACATGCTTAAGGGGAAATATGGGGTTTTGGGTAGGTTTGATCCATTTTAACCTATCATGTTGATGTTTTGATGTTTGTGGTTGATTATGCATGTTGCTATGACTGTATGATATGCTTTGTGATTGATTTCAATAGTTAGAATGGTCTAAAACGTCGTCGAGCGGCGTAAACACTTGCTGGAAAAGCTTCAGAAAACAGTGCAGGTTTCGGATCGGATATGGTGGCTCGGATCGGATAAGTTGAACTGGGCAAGAGATTCGATCGGATCGGAACCTGACACTTGAGAAAATTGGCAAAAAGGAAGGCCACGCTAACTGAACTGGGATCGGATCGGATAAATGAGAAGCGATCGGATCAGATAAAGAAGGAGGGATCGGATCGGAGCACGTAAAGAATGAGGGAGCGGAAGCACGAACTGGATAGGAGATGGCACCCGACCCGACCCGAAGTGAGACACCCGACCCGAAAAGACGCGATGGAGTGGACTCGACCCGAACCGCTACAGAGGAAGACCTGAACTGACGCAACGCAGGGGACCCGATCCGAACCGATAACTTGAAGGGAACCCGACCCGACCCAGTATTGACCAATGACCCGAGATGCAAAGGTAGTCCAATATGGGAAGTTAGAGCTCAGGATCCAATTGGGAACCGATGAGTTCACTTCATGGTTGGGCTTTGCTGCGGGACGTGTGCTAAGGAGTTGCCGACGTTCATAACTTCGATTCACCACTGAAAATGAATGATGGGCTACTTATCAGTGCAGTAGAGTCATTGCGACTCGAGGGGCAAGGTAATGGTAGCAAGACTACGTTATCAGTGCAGTAGAGTCATTACGACTCGAGGGGCAAGGTGATGCGTAGTAAGACTATGAGCCAGCGCAGATGGGGTGAATAACTCCATGGCGCATGTAATGACCCGGATTTCCGCAACATCAGAGTTGACTATATACATCGTACGTCCAACCCAAATATCATGAAAATACGAAACATTTTTTTTTAGAAGAAAGAGGTAGAAGAAGAACAGAAATAACAACACAGAATCTCACATCGCAGCGGAACAAAATATAATATATCATATCTTTGAAATACAAAAATCTTAACTGTATAACATACACTTATCAGAGTACAACACTTACAACACAGCGGAACAAAACTCTATATAACTAACGTTGAAGCCTCCTGCTCCAAGCTCCTTTAGATAGATCTGTAAAATACTAAACTACTTGACTGCCCATACAAATTTAGGCACCCAAGAGTTTAGGTAGAACAAAACAAATAAACTCCGGGTCAGTCATGGGACTGGTATGAGTAAACAGTTTAAAACAGTTTCAGAAACTAAATGATATCTCATAAGACCACGCCGTATATCACGGAACGGGTTTTTCCCTTATGAGAATCCAAACACTTGATTTATCTTTATATCAAAACTCTTTTGATATTATAATAATGTCTAAATCAAGTAGATAACAATCTAGTGGAACGTTTGCATCTCACGTTCCACATATATAATTACAATCATAAACCGCAAGCACGTATTGGGTAATGGATTTCCAACTATGACAAGGTATGGAACCACCTTCCACTGGTATATCTCTAGAGGAGAATACACCGAGTTCAACAAGAACATCTTGCAACTCAGCCACACATGACCGACCACTCATTTCGCTTGAGTGTATCGAGTGTATATCACCAACGATTGGGATCAGCAACCGTTTCCCGAATGGGACAGCATCGACAATAGATTTTTTAGAAATAAATGAAACTTTAGATCAGGTGATTATACACCCTAATATGTGCGACCTACATAGCCATGTTGCTTGCCCGATTTCTGTCATTTACCGGTTGATGAGGCTAGAAGCTACGCTTTATCATCACACCAGATTCACTTCGAATGCCACATCGTCAAATCCATCAAATCACCGATTGACGTCCTCAACAGTACATTACGTGTTAGCTAAAAGAAGTTTCCTTCTCCGCTTCCACTCTTGGTACGGTTGAAGAAATCAATGTACGTGGCCTTTCTGGAAATACTCTGTCAGACATTCATCCATACAAGTCACCCAGGAACAGGATGAACTGAAGGCACTATTTCTATTAATAGAAAAAGTCCTTGCACTCTACTCCGTCTTCGATTATCTTTATATAATCTGATTCGCACGCTACTGCCAATACGGAGTGGTTCTTCGGATAATAATCCAACCGGTCTCTCCATATTGACAACGATGGTCAAAACTTCGATAGTCTGTGATTTAACTATCGAATAAAAACAAATGTTTCGATAGTCGATGATTTAACTATCGAAGAAAACAAGTGTTCATCCAATCTATCAAACAATCACTGAGCCTTTAATTAATATTCCATTAACTAAATTACTTCTCCATTTCCTTATATCAATATTTGTTAACCAAATATTTTCAATAACCATATTGGCCTTTTACGCTATTTGGAAAACATTTCTGAATATCGCCTTCCTTTATTTTCTAAACTTAGAAAATATCTTCTATTTATAATTGGGAAATATTCCAATTACTTATCTCCTTCCCATCTCGTATATTTCTATACTTAGGAAATATTTAACATCTATTTCCAAGCTTACATTTCATTTGGGTTAAAACGGTGTGTAAAACATCGTTACGACAACCCAAATACTACATTCAACTAAATCTTATTCAACCTTGATCTTCGAGCCTGAAATCTTACTATTCATTTGTTAATAATGAAATCAATCAAGTTAGGGTATAACTACCTCTCAGACCTTGACTGAATAACATTTATAACGTCAAAACAGATATGACTACTTACTCGAATAATCAATACCATACAACTACTTCTTCACTTTTAAACACATATATATTTTCTCTTTCTATTCTTACTAGATTTTATTCTTATACTTCCTTTTTGATTATACTATTCTATTTCTAAATTCGTTTCCTTATCGACTTCTATATATTTTTATACGTTGATTTCTAACTATCAAATTATCTTAAAAATATTCTATCTCCTTAAATCCCGGAAAAATTCGCCATAACCTCCTTTGTACCGGAAGCATCGGGAAAATCCCCAAACTGCTACACAGGCCTCTCTGATCAAAAAGAAAAAGGAAAAGCCAAGCGGCTAGCCGATACGGCGCATAAAATCTCATATATGAATTAAATACATACCTTTTTGTCGGGCATTCTATTTATATACCTTCTAACACTTTATTCCAAATCTGTCTCCTGTATGTCTATACCTGTCCAATCTATTTTAACTATACCAATCGTTTTAACTCAATTTGTTAATTAAATCTGTTACTTAACTTTTCAGTCTATTTCACCTTCATATTTGAACATGACATGTTCAACTATATTTTAACATGCATAATAACAAATTCTAATTATACTCATACTCTCGTTTCCTTATCGACTTCTCTATTCAAATTCCAATTCAATTCTATTTGAATTCTCTTTATTTAAACTTCATTTGAATTCTATTTTCAAATTCTATAGTTTAAAGTCCATTTGAATTCTATATTCAAATTCTATAGTTTAAAGTCCATTTGAATTCTATATTCAAATTCTATAGTTTAAAGTCCATTTGAATTCTATATTCAAATTCTATAGTTTAAAGTCTATTTGAATTCTATATTCAAATCTATTTAAGTTCTCTGCATTATTTATAAACAACGTTTGTAACTTCACTTAAGATCCCACATTTATATATTTATAAACAAAGTTTATAAATTCAGTTCAAATCCCATATTTTTCCTTTATAAACAAAGTTTATAAATTCGATTCAAATCCCACCTTTTCATTTATAAACCAAGTTTATAAATTCAATTCACATCCCACCTTTTCATTTATAAACAAAGTTTATAAATTCCATACTTGTTTTATATATTCAAACAAGTTAATATTTTCCCTAGTTCATAAAAGTTCAAATTCTATTTATAAAATAGAATTTCCTTTTCAAATCTCAAATACCCTTTTCGATATTTATTATAAATCAATATTCAAGCCCCAGTGATATTTTAAACAATCAAATCAACCAATTTTCAATCATTTGATTTTTAACACATCATATATGAATATATATGAAATCAAACAAACAACAACAGATAATATATTTTTGAGGAATCCAGTTGGATTCCTCCAACCTGTTTTTCCTGCATCCACAGACGTTAGTCAACAGAGTAATACCCATCCTGCTTCGAGGCAGGATATCGCGGTATAGAAGGTCATCCACTAATCATAGCGTGGGGCGCATAGGGTAATCATCCGCTATGAAACTGCGGACATCCGCTAATGAAACTGCGGGAATCCAACCAATCATCAACCCAATATATATATATATATCCTAAATAACTAATATATATTTTAAAACAATCAAACAGCATTCAAACAAGCACAGACAATTATTTTTAACTATATAAAAATAATTCAATAAAAGGTGAGATTTACTCACCAGGGTTTTTCATTTGCCGAACATCCCTTAATTTCCATATCATCGGCTATGAGTCTACTCGGATGAAATTTATTTCGTACCTACGATTAATTAAACCCTTATTCATCATTTTGAACTATTTATTTAAACTATCTTAAATAAATTATTTTAGACCAACTAACAAACTATATATATAAACATTTCTAATTAATTTAGTCAATTTAACCTTTTACCTTAAATCGTTCAAACCTGACATCGTAAGTAATTTATACTTGTTACTAAACTATATATACAATTAAATTGTCATTCTTTATTTTTATCAAAAATAAAAATAATTTAAACTTAATACCTGATTACCATAAGTTAAATTTCGCCGAAACCAAGTATTAGCGCGCCTTATCCTTCTCAGTAAAAACTCCAAAAGAATGTGGCCTTCTTCCTTGTTTTCCAGCACTTCCACGCCCAGTTAGGACCATCGAACTTCACACCAGGCAAATCCAACTTTGCCATTGTCGTAACAATCATCTGCGATACCTCTGAAATCCCCTTACCCTATTTCGAACTCAACAATCCACGCTGCTGAACCCATCAACATCATGTCGGCCTTTGGACCATCGCCTGCAACTCAGAGTTCCCAAAGTCATCGCGACTTTCACAAACCACTCGGATACAGAAACCGCGACTTCTTATTCTACTACGAATGCCACACCAAGCCCAGAACTCCGCTCCGCCAATTCATGCTTATCACCTTTAATAACCTAGGCCTCGCTACAGTTACTCGCGCCTCATCTAGATGGTTAGCTTCGAATTCGAACTTCCCCAACTGCTGCGCACCAACGCCGAACCCGGTTGAAGCCCTAACTCGCGATTTCTATTTGAGGAAGAGGGAAGGAAAGAGCGGCTTGATTTATTTATTTTCCTTCTGAAGCCTTAATATTTTGATTTTATTTCTTCAGAGGAAATCGAAATGAAAGGAAAGACAGAGGGGGTGTTGCGTTATATAAAGGAAAAAGGGGCAAAACGTGGTTGTTTTATTTCCATGAAATTATACAGGAGGAGATGCGGTTTTAAAGTGAACAACGAGACCTTATTTTTGCTCCTTGTTGCTTTGCTTATGTCCATAAGAAAAAAAGAATTTATGATTTTAAATTTTATTCTAAATCGGTATCCTTTAAATTAAAATATCCCATGATTCTGGACTCCTCTCTGAACCCAACAACTGTCCATTCTAGGGTAAAACCACTTTTCTGAACCCACTGGGATAGGTCACGAAGTCAAATTTTATCATCTGAAGGAGATATTTATTTAATTCAATATAAATTAATTTTAGACAATTTTCTCTCCTCGATAATAAACAAATATTATTATCGTTAAAAATTTCATATTAATTATTTGAACTGTTTTCAATTCAAATAAAAATTTGAATTCAACTAAATCCATTTTCTTATTCTGATAATTCAATATTAAATTGAAATTGATTTTTAAATCGATAACTCCCTATAAAAATTGATTAATTTACTTAACTAAATTTTTAAATCCATATTAAATATTTTAAAATTAACCCCTAAGAGTCCGGGTCATTACAATCTTCCCCACTTAAAATAATTTCGTCCTCGAAATTGCTAAGGTAGAAAAAGTGCTACAAACCCATTTACTTTTCAAAGCTTATTTATGTTGATACTCAACATTTCCAACTTCCTTACGTCTCTCTTTCGAATAAATCCTTATTCGATAACGCCTCCCTTCGAATAACTATATTCGATAATCTCTCTTTCGAATAACTAGATTCGAAATCCTTTCTTCGAATAAACTATATTCGATTTTCTCTATTCAATTTACTCTTATCAATTAACCTATTGGATTTAACTCTTATCGATTAACTCCATCGAATAACTATGATAACTCCTTCGAATAACCAATATTCTACAACTCACTTCGATTAAACTAATCGATAACTCTTTTCGATTAAACTATAATCGATAACTCATTTCGATTAACAAATAATCGATAACTCCTTCCGAATAACCAAATTCGATAATTCCTTTCGAATAAATTATATTCGGTAACTCCTTTAATTCTATTCGAATAACTAATATTCGATAACTCCTTTAACTCTATTCGAATAACTAATATTCGATTTAACTCTATTCGCTTGACTCTAGATCGCAGCGATCACAATGGTTACGCCTGATTCCCTCAGGAAACATCCGACCGCCCTAGGCTATCTGCAGCCCTACGAATTACGCTAGCAGTCGTATGAAATGGCAACTTATCCTGAGTAACTATGGTTGACTAACTCTATCTCAATAACTATATTCGATCAACTTTAATTGGATAACTAACATTCAATTAAATCCTAATTCGATTAACTATGTTCAATTAACTCTATCTGGTTAACTCTTAATTTGAATAACACATATTCAATAAATTCTAATTGAATAACTAATATTCAATTAACTCTACGGATTAACCCTAACCGATTAATTCTAACTGGTTAATTCTTACTCTAATCGATTTATTCTAACTTTAATCGATTATTTCTAACTCTAATCGACTTCCCCTATTCGAATAACTCCTATTGGATAACGTTTATTCATTTATAAAGATTTATTTTTAGTAACGGTTCTTCACTTTTTAAATGTTCTCTTTAATAACGTTACTTCACTTATACAAGTGTTGTGTACCCCTTCTATTTAAAACAATCGGTGTTAAAAACCAATATCTCTTCCCTATATAAGTTCAGACGTATATATTCCATTTATCGAATGATAAATATTTAATTTAATTTATAAACTGTTATTTATAAATTAATCTTTTCTATTTATCTGTTAAAACAGATTTCCATTTTCTATTCATCTTCTATATATTCCTTTGATTAAATTCTATTTATTCAACAAATAAATATCTCATCTATAACATTCTATTTGTAAATGTTTTTACAAATATTTCTCCTTCTATTTGTTTGCACATAACTTCCTTTTGTATTTTTGTTACAAATATATTTCCTTTATTCACACCCAATTCATATTTCATTCACATTGATTTTACTCAATTTATTCATTTTGATCCATTTAACTTACTTAAGTTAAATTTAATTTCAATCATTCAAATTCCCATTAACAAGTTGCTAATTAACCGTTTTGCCAAATTCACCCTTTTTATTTGAATATAACTTGTTCAAATGTATGTCAACTTAATTATAACTAATCTAATTATATTTTCAACTCGAGTTATATATTCGATTTCGAATATAAATTTTCAATCTCTTTCACTTATCCAAAAACCCAATTTCGATTCAAATTTCATTTAACTAATTATTCTCCAATTTAGTTAATTCTATTTAACCATTTAAAATATGATTTTTGTCTTAAAAAATCATCTCACTTACTTCACTGGAATTCATATTTATTTTATATCTCCAGTATGGATTTTTCTAATGCCAATTCGGATTTTATTTCCTAACAATCCTTTATTTATTTAATTAAACCGTTATGTTTTTATAATGGTTCTGGCGCTGCTTTTCTAAAATTTTGATTTTGACATAACTCAAAATCTATACGACGAAATCCAGATTTTTTTCTTTCATTAGAAAATTATTGTTCAACCGGTCCCGACGATTCTTGTTTCACAGAATTCCGACTTCAATTGAGTTCTGTATACTAAATTGAAGTTCGAATTGCCAATTTACGAACTACCGCACTACGACGAGCTCGTTTTAATTATATTTATAAATATAAACGTTTTAACTTTGTTTATAATAAATTCAACTCCATTCTGATATATTTTTAATATATATCCAATCCATTTCACATAATATTCCCGATCTATTTCACTTCTAATATTCAAATCCTATATATTTACAATATTCAAATTCCATTTTAATTTCTTTATTCCAACTCATTTGAATTTCCTTCTATTCAATTTCTATTTGAATTTTCTTCGATTCAAATTCTAATTCAATTTCCTTATCTTCAGATTCTATTTGAATTTCTTATCTTCAATTTCTATTAGAATTCCTTTATTCAAAATCCATCTGAAATCCTTTGTTCAATTTAAATTCTATTTTAACTCCTTTATTCAATTTCTATTTAAATTCCTTTGTTCAATTTCTATTTAAAATCCTTTGAATTTAAATTCTATTTTAACTCCTTTATTCAATTTCTATTTCAAACTTTATATTTTCTTTGAATTCTAATATTCATCCTCCACTTTATATTCTCTTTGAAATTCTATTTAACCAAATTCCATTTGAATTCTAATATTCAAATCTCTATTTGATTTTTCTTTATTCAAATCCATTTGAATTCCTTTGAATTCAAATTCCATTTCAATTTTTCTTATACAATTTCTTTTTGAATTTTCTTGATTCAAATCTTTTTAAATTTCTATGTTCAAATTCTATATTTGAATTCCCTTATATTTGCAATATTCAAATTCCATTTGAATTTCTTTATTCAAACTCATTTGAATTCCTTTGAATTCAAATTCTATTTCACTTCTATTTGAATTATATATTCCAATTCCCATTTCACTTCTATTTGAAATCTATATTCCAATTCCCATTTCAAAATTCCTTTGAAGTAATATAAATATATACATATATTTATATCTATCTCAAATTCAAAACATTTGAATTTTCAAACAGCTTGTTTTCCTTTCAAACAAATTTCCATCAAAACATTTCTAAGGCAGCAATTCATCACTTAGGAACTCGAAAATGAACACTGATGATGTTGCGACCATCATCAGAATTATTTCCCAGCTACTGAATGAGTTCAGTGCTATATTTCTTTCAAAATCCATTTAGAAAAATATTTTCCAAACTCTCAGGATTTTAAATTCTGAATTCTGGTTGGAATTCAATTTCAATTTATCACATTTGTATTTGATTTCATATACAAATTCCATTGGTTATATATAACTATTTCATTTCTTATAATCTTATTTGATTATAATCCTAACAATCAACTTAACCATTTAAAAACAATATCGTGTTCAATCTTCTGTTCAAATGTTTATAAACTCCTATCGACATCGTGGCATCCCACGATTCGACCAAAATTTATAATCCACTCAACAGACTAGTCAACACAATATAAAACAGTTTTTATATCAAATAACAAATACGCTCTCTCGTGTATATATATACACTCAACCCATTCTAGGATACTACTGATCCTATCTCTAATGAGCACATTCCAACAAGCCTAGGTATCCGCTCAACCTAAGCTCTGATACCAACTGTAATGACCCGGATTTCCGCAACATCAGAGTTGACTATATACATCATACATCCAACCCAAATATCACGAAAATACGAAACATTTTTTTTTAGAAGAAAGAGGTAGAAGAAGAACAGAAATAACAACACAGAATCTCACATCGCAGCGGAACAAAATATAATATATCATATCTTTGAAATACAAAAATCTTAACTGTATAGCATACACTTATCAGAGTACAACACTTACAACACAGCGGAACAAAACTCTATATAACTAACGCTGAAGCCTCCTGCTCCAAGCTCCTTTAGATAGATCTGTAAAATCCTGAACTACTTGACTGCCCATACAAATTTAGGCACCCAAGAGTTTAGGTAGAACAAAACAAATAAACTTCGGGTCAGTCATGGGACTGGTATGAGTAAACAGTTTAAAACAGTTTCAGAAACTAAATGATATCTCATAAGACCACGCCGTATATCACGGAACGGGTTTTTCCCTTATGAGAATCCAAACACTTGATTTATCTTTATATCAAAACTCTTTTGATATTATAATAATGTCTAAATCAAGTAGATAACAATCTAGTGGAACGTTTGCATCTCACGTTCCACATATATAATTACAATCATAAACCGCAAGCACGTATTGGGTAATGGATTTCCAACTATGACAAGGTATGGAACCACCTTCCGCTGGTATATCTCTAGAGGACAATACACCGAGTTCAACAAGAACATCTTGCAACTCAGCCACACATGACCGACCACTCATTTCGCTTGAGTGTATCGAGTGTATATCACCAACGATTGGGATCAGCAACCGTTTCCCGAATGGGACAACATCGACAATAGATTTTTAGAAATAAATGAAACTCTAGATCAGGTGATTATACACCCTAATAGGTGCGACCTACAAAGCCATGCTGCTTGCCCGATTTCTGTCATTTACCAGTTGATGAGGCTAGAAGCTACGCTTTATCATCACACCAGATTCACTTCGAATACCACATCGTCAAATCCATCAAATCACCGATTGACGTCCTCAACAGTACATTACGTGTTAGCTAAAAGAAGTTTCCTTCTCCGCTTCCACTCTTGGTACGGTTGAAGAAATCAATGTACGTGGCCTTTCTGGAAATACTCTGTCAGACATTCATCCATACAAGTCACCCAGGAACAAGATGAACTGAAGGCACTATTTCTATTAATAGAAAAAGTCCTTGCACTCTACTCCGTCTTTGATTATCTTTATATAATCTGATTCGCACGCTACTGCCAATACGGAGTGGTTCTTCGGATAATAATCCAACTGGTCTCTCCATATTGACAACGATGGTCAAAACTTCGATAGTCTGTGATTTAACTATCGAATAAAAACAAGTGTTTCGATAGTCGATGATTTAACTATCGAAGAAAACAAGTGTTCATCCAATCTATCAAACAATCACTGAGCCTTTAATTAATATTCCATTAATTAAATTACTTCTCCATTTCCTTATATCAATATTTGTTAACCAAATATTTTCAATAACCATATTGGCCTTTTATGCTATTTGGAAAACATTTCTGAATATCGCCTTCATTTATTTTCTAAACTTAGAAAATATCTTCTATTTATAATTGGGAAATATTCCAATTACTTATCTCCTTCCCATCTCGTTTATTTCTATACTTAGGAAATATTTAACATCTATTTCCAAGCTTACATTTCATTTGGGTTAAAACGGATGTTGTGTAAAACATCGTTACGACAACCCAAATACTACATTCAACTAAATCTTATTCAACCTTGATCTTCGAGCCTGAAATCTTACTATTCATTTGTTAGTAATGAAATCAATCAAGTTGGGGTATAACTACCTCTCAGACCTTGACTGAATAACATTTATAACGTCAAAACAGATATGACTACTTACTCGAATAATCAATACCATACAACTACTTCTTCACTTTTAAACACATATATATTTTCTCTTTCTATTCTTACTAGATTTTATTCTTATACTTCCTTTTTGATTATACTATTCTATTTCTAAATTTGTTTCCTTATCGACTTCTATATATTTTTATATGTTGATTTCTAACTATCAAATTATCTTAAAAATATTCTATCTCCTTAAATTCCCGGAAAAATTCGCCATAACCTCCTTTGTACCGGGAGCATCGGGAAAATCCCCAAACTGCCACACAGGCCTCTCTGATCAAAAAGAAAAAGGAAAAGCCAAGCGGCTAGACGATACGGCACATAAAATCTCATATATGAATTAAATACATACCTTTTTGTCGGGCATTCTATTTATATACCTTCTAACACTTTATTCCAAACCTGTCTCCTGTATGTTTATACCTGTCCAATCTATTTTAACTATACCAATCGTTTTAACTCAATTTGTTAATTAAATCTGTTACTTAACTTTTCAGTCTATTTCACCTTCATATTTGAACATGACATGTTCAACTATATTTTAACATGCAAAATAACAAATTCTAATTATACTCATACTCTCGTTTCCTTATCGACTTCTCTATTCAAATTCCAATTCAATTCTATTTGAATTCTCTTTATTTAAACTTCATTTGAATTCTATTTTCAAATTCTATAGTTTAAAGTCCATTTGAATTCTATATTCAAATTCTATAGTTTAAAGTCCATTTGAATTCTATATTCAAATTCTATAGTTTAAAGTCCATTTGAATTCTATATTCAAATTCTATAGTTTAAAGTCCATTTGAATTCTATATTCAAATCTATTTAAGTTCTCTGCATTATTTATAAACAACGTTTGTAACTTCACTTAAGATCCCACATTTATATATTTATAAACAAAGTTTATAAATTCAGTTCAAATCCCATATTTTTCCTTTATAAACAAAGTTTATAAATTCGATTCAAATCCCACCTTTTCATTTATAAACCAAGTTTATAAATTCAATTCACATCCCACCTTTTCATTTATAAACAAAGTTTATAAATTCCATACTTGTTTTATATATTCAAACAAGTTAATATTTTCCCTAGTTCATAAAAGTTCAAATTCTATTTATAAAATAGAATTCCCTTTTCAAATCTCAAATACCCTTTACGATATTTATTATAAATCAATATTCAAGCCCCGGTGATATTTTAAACAATCAAATCAACCAATTTTCAATCATTTGATTTTTAACACATCATATATGAATATATATGAAATCAAACAAACAACAACAGATAATATATTTTTGAGGAATCCAGTTGGATTCCTCCAACCTGTTTTTCCTGCATCCACAGACGTTAGTCAACAGAGTAATACCCATCCTGCTTCGAGGCAGGATATCGCGGTATAGAAGGTCATCCACTAATCATAGCGTGGGGTGCATAGGGTAATCATCCGCTATGAAACTGCGGGCATCCGCTAATGAAACTGCGGGAATCCAACCAATCATCGACCCTATATATATATATATATATCCTAAATAACTAATATATATTTTAAAACAATCAAACAACATTCAAACAAGCACAGACAATTATTTTTAACTATATAAAAATAATTCAATAAAAGGTGAGATTTACTCACCAGGGTTTTTCATTTGCCGAACATCCCTTAATTTCCATATCATCGGCTATGAGTCTACTCGGATGAAATTTATTTCGTACCTACGATTAATTAAACCCTTATTCATCATTTTGAACTATTTATTTAAACTATCTTAAATAAATTATTTTAGACCAACTAACTAACTATATATATAAACATTTCTAATTAATTTAGTCAATTTAACCTTTTACCTTAAATCGTTCAAACCTGACATCGTAAGTAATTTATACTTGTTACTAAACTATATATACAATTAAATTGTCATTCTTTATTTTTATCAAAAATAAAAATATTTTAAACTTAATACCTGATTACCATAAGTTAAATTTCGCCGAAACCAAGTATTAGCGTGCCTTATCCTTCTCAGTAAAAACTCCAAAAGAATGTGGCCTTCTTCCTTGTTTTCCAGCACTTTCACGCCCAGTTAGGACCATCGAACTTCACACCAGGCAAATCCAACTTTGCCATTGTCGCAACAATCATCTGCGATACCTCTGAAATCCCCTTACCCTATTTCGAACTCAACAATCCACGTTGCTGAACCCATCAACATCATGTCGGCATTTGGACCATCGCCTGCCACCCAGAGTTCCCATAGTCATCGCGACTTTCACAAACCACTCGGATACAGAAACCGCGACTTCTTATTCTACTACGAATGCCACACCAAGCCCAGAACTCCGCTCCGCCAATTAATGCTTATCACCTTTAGTACCCTAGGCCTGGCTACAGTAACTCGCGCCTCATCTAGATGGTTAGCTTCGAATTCGAACTTCCCCAACTGCTGCGCACCAACGCCGAACCCGGTTGAAGCCCTAACTCGCGATTTCTATTTGAGGAAGAGGGAAGGAAAGAGCGGCTTGATTTATTTATTTTTGTTCTGAAGCCTTAATATTTGGATTTTATTTCTTCAGAGGAAATCGAAATGAAAGGAAAGACAGAGGGGGTGTTGCGTTATATAAAGGAAAAAGGGGGAAAACGTGGTTGTTTTATTTCCATGAAATTATACAGGAGGAGATGCGGTTTTAAAGTGAACGACGAGACCTTATTTTTGCTCCTTTTTGCTTTGCTTATGTCCATAAGAAAAAAAGAATTTATGATTTTAAATTTTATTCTAAATCGGTATCCTTTAAATTAAAATATCCCATGATTCTGGACTCCTCTCTGAACCCAACAACTGTCCATTCTAGGGTAAAACCACTATTCAGAACCCACTGGGATAGGTCACGAAGTCAAATTTTATCATCTGAAGGAGATATTTATTTAATTCAATATAAATTAATTTTAGACAATTTTCTCTCCTCGATAATAAACAAATATTATTATCGTTAAAAATTTCATATTAATTATTTGAACTGTTTTCAATTCAAATAAAAATTTGAATTCAACTAAATCCATTTTCTTATTCTGATAATTCAATATTAAATTGAAATTGATTTTTAAATCGATAACTCCCTATAAAAATTGATTTATTTACTTAACTAAATTTTTAAATCCATATTAAATATTTTAAAATTAACCCCTAAGAGTCCGGGTCATTACAGGGCAAGTGGACATAGTAAGGATTGGTAAGGCTATGAGCCAGCGTAGATGGGGTGAATAACTCCATGGGGCAAGTGGACATAGCGAAGGATTAGTGGCTACGTTATCAGTGCAGTGAAGCCATTTATGACTTCATGGGGCAGAGTGAACGTAGCAAGGTATGTTGGGTGATCGAAGTGGTGAATATCGTATGCTTTACGCACTGAGTGAGAGATGTGAGGATGTATGCTATGTTTGATTGTTTGCCATCACTATTACATGCACACCCCCACCTCCGTATCTTTACACCTTTTGATATGGCACCTTAGAGTGTTGTACAGTATGTAGTGCTAACTCTTTGGTTGTAGGTCTAGGTTCAGGTATGTTTTAGTCTACCTGTTATTGTTCACTTTAGATGCTTATCGCTCATACCAGGCTTTATGTCTGACCCAGAGTTTTATGTCTCCTCTTATTACTCTGGGTGCTCACACGAGCAGACTAGAGACAGGTTAGCTGGTGATGCGTGAGTAGCTGATTCGGAGGCGGGCAGGAGGCTTCCACGTATGATATATATAGATATTCTCCCTGTGTCGTTGGTGGTCGCTACTTGGGCATTAGTAGTGTACCTCCTTTATCTTACTTTTGCTTTGAGACAGTTTGAAAAGTTGTAATAAGCTGTATTTTGGATTTCGGCTGCTATGATGCTTAGTTTTGGTATTCAGCTTATGCACTGTCTCTCCTGTTTTATGTCAAGTATGTTACTATTATATTTTGTTCTATGCGCTGTGAGACATTCTACAGGTTCTTTGTATGTTCATTTCCTTCTTCCTTTTCCTTCTGACGACCCGTTCCGTGCTAACTGGACATGTGTACAGCGCACCTTTGGAGTAAATGTCGGTTGGTGCGGGGCGGGCCGCCAAATAATATTTATTATCTTAAATCAAGCGTACCGGAAATATAAATACTTTATCCATACATTGGCAGAATCCGACCAAACATTGGAATCGACTCGACAAGCACTATCGTCTGAAGCGGAACTCGACGCAATTGGAATCAACATGAACGAACCGTTTCAACGAAAAATGGAATTCCCAAGGTGAATTAAACTCACACAGTTCTCCCACTTATATTTATATAAGTCGGGCCTAATATTTGTTTGCCATGTTTGCTAATCGTTGATTGATTTTATGATTGTTTGGATGTTGTTGAATATTGTTATATCGATTATTCAAATTGAACATTGTTTAATTTAAATGAAATGATATCGTTATTTTTAACGATTATTTTCAGTAAAGGTAACTTACCTTATTGGTTACGTTTATAATAATATAAATGTATTTAAATTAAATTGGATGCTTAAATTATGGTTATTGGTTGACTGCTATCAGTTGAATTGATTAATTATTTGCATATGATCATTACATGAACTGTTTAACCAATATGATTGGATTATTGATTTGATTAGTGATTGTTGAATATGAATTCAACGTTTGTTTGTTATAAACCAATGAGTAGTATTGGCTGAGGAATTTATAGCAGATGGCCAAATATACACTATTTTATAAAGATTGATTTACTGGCGAGTGAATTGATAGAAATGAAGTTATTAAATTTATCTATAACTGAATATAGATTTTTAAATATATTATTTCAATTGGGTTTATAAAAAATGGAATAAACCAACTATATTTACATTGATTGTTTTAACCACCAATCACCTTTTTTATACCAAAATCTATCACTGTGTGAATCACGTGCCTCATCTCGATTATTAAATAATCTTATAAAGATGATTCTTATATTTACAAGACTGATAAGCAAGTGAACGGATATTAATGTGATGTTTAATAACTGAGGTTAATTGCTTTTAAGAAACATTTAAAAAAATGGGATTATATTGATTTCATTATTATTTATTTAATAATAATCAAATGGAATAATTTAAATTAATTTGAAATTAATTTAAATGGAAAGACAAACTGAGATTTGATTAATGAGTTAATCATGTGTAAAGTTGACTAAGTCAACGGTGTTACCTGAAATTGAATTATTTAATTAGTTATTAATTTAATGGAAATAGTCAAGGGATAATTAAACCATTTTTAAATGTTGATATTTTTTGAATAATAATCAAAGTGGTATTTTTGGATTTAAATAAATGAAGGGTTATGAAGTTTTAAACCATTGTTTATAGTAAAGTAATGTTTTAAGCAAGTTTATATAAATAATAATATAAGTTAAGTTTAATTCGAAGTCTAAATTTAATCCTAATTGAGGTATTATTTTATAAAATCCAAGTTAGACGGAGTTATAAAACCCAAGATTTATTGAATATATTATTGGAATGAGTTATTAGAGATAGTTTTTAAATGGAATAAAAAGCCAAGATATGAAATGGAAAGATTAGAACCTAATTGGAGAGCACTTGAGATAAACAATTTTCTAAGTATTGATCTGACGTTGGTTTCGGCCTTCGGAGTTGATATTTAGGAAATTATTTTCTTATTGATTTACGACTAGGAATTAATGGAGATACGAAGTGGAAATCAAATGGAAAGCCAAGTTTGAATTAGAGTTGTTAAACGAGTTAAGTTATAAAGATGCGATATGGATTCGCTATTTTAAATAAGAAACAATGTTTCATCATGATATAACTAAAGTGGGATTTTTTTTTTATATTGGTGAATATCGGATTTTGGGTATTAAAATTGATATCTATCTTAAGGTAAGAACATTATTGATCAAGGTCTGAGAGGTAATAAAATACACTAACTTGAACGACTTCAGGATTATCGTAGGACGATATTAGTTGTAATGGTGAAGATGTTAGAGTAATTTATTTTGGGAAAGTAATTGTGTAACGTTATTTAAAGAATTTGGAAAATATACATAGTGGGATTCCAAATATAAAAAGGAAATAAAAGAGGCTTGAAAATGTGGAAAGATATTCCATAATAGAAATGAATAAAAGGATGTTTGTGAAAATATAACGATATTTTCAATAAGGAGAAGAGTTTTAGAATCAGTTTATTCAAAAAGGCAAGTGACGAGTATGGTGTTAAAATAGAAAAACAAAAGGAGATTTCGTAACGATCATTTTTACGAATGATAAGTTAAATCGATTTCCCGAAATTATAAATAATAAGTAATGTTATAGTAAATGGTTTGAAATGGTAGTTAACGGGAAACAAAATATGATTTTAAGATATTTTTTCTAAGTATATAAGTAAAATGATTTGAGAATATTAAAATATATTATTTTTGGTATTACAACCAATATATTATTTTTAAAGGCCAAGTGACGTTGTGTTCAGAACTAATCGATCTATTTTATCTTTATGATTGTTTATTTTGATAGTTAAATAACCGACTATCAAAATCATACCGAATGTGTTGTTAGTATGGAAAGAGTGGTATCGAATTTATATTCGGAACCTATTCCGACCAACAAATATGTAAACGAAGAAGATACCTGATGCCGTTCGAGATGGAGCAATTAAAAACCATAAATCTTCATGAGTGGAGGAACTATTGTTGAATTTCTCTAGCTGAACCCTAGAGATATATATATTCGACAATGATTCTGTCATGGTTGAAATCTATGGACTGCAAGGGCTACTGATCAATAGGTGATTCCTAGGATGTGGTAGGGGGTGCCTTCGGTTCATCATGTTCCTAGATGACTTGCATGGACGGATGTCTGATAGAGTATTTCTTAAGAGTCATGTACATTGATTTTTACAAACGTGCTTCTGTTGGTGGCGTTAACACCCAGAACATTTGTGTGGACATCAACTAGTGATTTGGCGGATCTGACAATGTGGCATTCAAAGTGAATGGTGGTGTGCTATCAGAAAAGGAAATTTAAACCTCAAGCCTCATCAATCAGGAAATGACAAAAAACGGCAGGCAGCATGGCTATGTGGGTCGCTCCCATTAGGGTGTATAATCACCCATCTAGAGAAATTCTTTTTGCTCCTTTAATATATTTCGATGCTGTCCCTTTCGGGACGGTGGTTTGAGCCCAACTGTTGGTGATGCATTCAATACACTCAAGCGAAATGAGTGGTCGGTCATGTGTGGGCCAGGTTGCAAGACGTTCTTGTTGAACCCGATGTATTCCCCGATAGAGATACACTATTGGCAGGTGGTTCCATACCTTGTCATAGTCAGAATCCAATCTCCAATAAGCGCCCATGATTTTGTTTGTACACTATATATGTGGAGCGTGAGATGCAAGCATTCTGTTAGATTCTATTTATTCGTATTTAGACACTATTACAATGTCAGAATAAGATATTGATTTCAAAACGTTTTGGGTTATCGTAAGGTAAAAATTGTCCGTATTTATGTGTGGATTTGGTCTTATGATTATCTTTTTCTTTCGAAAAGATTTTTGACTTAAAAATCAAGTTGGATGACCCATTTAAACTTAGTGTGTTTTACTCACTCTGGTCCATCAGACTGCCCCGGTGTTTGTAATACTCGGGTTAGACCGGGTAGTACAGGTTCAGGTTATCGGATGCTGTGAAGTCCAAAGACAAGCTGAAGGAGTTGGAACGTATGATGTATACCGTTATTATTCCGCTGTCTGTTATATATATGTGAGGACATGCTACTATAATTGTCCAGATGTATTGATGTGCTCTGATGTTGTAAGTGTTATTTCAAGCTTTCAATAAAAAAATTCTATATTATATTTTGTTCCGTTGCGATGTGAGACTCTATGTTGTGTTGGTTCTTCTTATTCTTCCATTCTAACTTTCTTTCTTATCTCACCCTCTAATTTATTTCTATTAGCTTTCTGGGGTTTTCGGCACTTGAGTTTTGGACAAGAGATGAGTTAGTGTCAAGATTCAAGTGTCAGAAATACCCGGGACGCTACAGTCTCTAAATTCGACCCTGATAGGTTCCTTGGAACTGTAATTTCATAATGTAGCAAGATTCTAAATTTTGTAATTTTTGGAGTTAACGTGTGGCCGTGAGACTAGAACGAAGTTTGCACATTAGAATTAATGCAACGTCAAATTAAGTCAAATGATGAATAGTGCTAAGCCAATAAGAATTAGACAATAAGGCCTCTCTCCCCTCCACTTGTCTTGCTCTCCTCAGTTGGTGCCTACATGAGAGGATGGAAGCTAATTAAGTTAGATTAACTTAATCATTTCATTCACTTTTGCAAAATAGGTTTAGAAACTCAAAAATGGAAGCTTCCTCCTTCCTTCCTCTTTCTCCCTCCATCATGCCGAGCCCTAGGGTTGCCGCCTCTTCTCCCTGCTGTTTCTCCACGTCAACAGACCCCACCAAGTTGGCCGCGGGCTCACATCCCCTACCCTCCTCCTCTCTCCTTCTTAAACTCTTCCATAGTGGTAAAGGTGTCTCCTTTTTAACCTAAACCAATATCTAGCTCCTCTTAGCTCCACCTACGGGCCCTACATAGCAACGACACCTCCCAAAACCCCCACCACAGCCCACCGCTTCGCTGTCCAGATCTGGTTAGAGCTTTTCGTGGGCCTGACGTGCCTGTATACACATAAAAATCCCACCTTTACACCCTGCGGTGTATGTTAGTGTGTATACGGGTTTTTGAGATGTTTGGAGTTGTTTTGCTGAGGAAAGGCGAGGTTTTTAACTCGTGGAAAGCGCGTGGAGCACCGATAGTGAAGTTTCGTGATGTTGGAGTGCTTGGATAAGAATAGTTTAGTTTTAATTAGTTAATTAGTTTGTTTAAATCAAAGATATGTTGCTAAATGTTTGGTTAACGTAAATATGAAAACTTGTAAGATTCATAACTTTTTCGTACGAACTCAAAATTAGGTGATTCAAGATGCGTTGGAACCGTATTGACAAGTGCTTCGCAATAAATCTAATTTGGTCAGATTTAAGTAGGCTAGATTTTTGAGTTAAATTAAACCTCCATTTAATTTAATTTAAATTAAATCGTCAATTAAAGACTGACGGAGTGGAAATCTAGGTGAGAGCTCTCTCACTCAAATATTTTGTATAGTCATTTTTATCTACTGCACGTGATATGCCTTAAGTTTGACACATGAACTATTTACAAACTCATTTGCATTAGAAGCGTTGTTTGAATATACGACACTCGTATTTCACACAATGTGGATGGACACTTGTGGCGCCTTAAATCTCTTTGGCTGAGCAATTTATTTATTGTGCTATGTGGTGATTGAGATTTTGGAATATTTGACATGCTAAAATAATGTTAATATATTTTTAGTGGTTGAAATTGAAATAAACACCTGTTTACAAATCAGACGACTTGTTTATGTTCACTACTTAGGTGATATTAATTAGGATGATAATTTTACACATCGCCCAAGTGTGCACAAAATAATTACTTCTATTGGATGAAAACCTCACACGGGTCTAGGGATGATAATTAATTCACATCTCCCTTCGATTTAATTGTATGTCAACCAATTGACTGACAGACTGTTATAAGCGTTATTTAATTATTTAAGACTTATACAGTTGTACATTGCACTCTGGATGTGAATTGAATGTTTGATAGTTGTTTATCACCATTTTTGAATACATGTGATGTATGGAATCCATATAAATAAAATTACATGTTAATTGTTGAGTTTGAATACAATTCAGAAATAACGAATATTTTAAAATAATATTCAAGGAAGAATCAAAATATGATTTTGATGTCCGATTTTGGATGAACACAAAAATATTGAAATATTTATAAGCGAAATGAATATGAAGCCGAGTTAAGTAAATATACGCCATTTTAACTCAAATGGATTTTTATATTGATTTTATTCATTTTTAAAATGAATATCGAGAAGACTGAATTTCAAAATATGACATTTTGAAAATATTATCATGTTGAGATCATAATGAAATGCAATGTTCAATTTTAATTTAAAACAATTGAAATGGAAGTGAAAACATTTTTAAATGAATTTATAAACGTATTATAAAATACGATTTGAATGGAAATCGACGATATTATATATATATATATATATATATCTTAATGGTTTGAATAGAACGTATCGCGCAATGACCGTTCACGAATTTCGACCATTAACTTTGAATGAACGGCATGGGAGATCTGACCATCGGATTCTCTTAATTATGGAACCATTGGGCTCGAATCGAAAAGATCTTTCCAATGAATATAAGAGGTTTAAATTTGAATGGTTAGATTTCCAAATATGTCCAAATCAGTTTTGAAAATGGTCGCTATGGATGTAGTTCGGTGATTGATATTGGAAACCGGCTGTAAGGACCTTAATAAAATATGAATAAATTATGTAAAATCATAATAAATGATTTGGAAAGATTTTGGATGAAAAATTCCAAGTTTGAAAAGATAAAATATATTTTTATCTAAATGAACTAGTTAACAAATAGATTAGAAATCCAATGATTATAAATTAATAAATTGGATTGGGAATGGTTTAAAATAACCAGAGTTTTCCAACGAATATATTGGAATGGATTTTAATAGGAATTATCTTCGGATAGTTTGATATTGGATTCCATGATTATACAGATATTGTGGTGGGAATTTGGAAGATATTGATATCGTTATTCCAAAATGATATCTGTTGGTCTTAGAATTTGGTATTGAATGTAAGTCGACATGATTTCCATTTAATATCTTATATTTAATATCAAATTGAATTTTGGGGTTCGTTGTGGATGGTATCTTAAATGATACTGGTCTTGAGCCCATGTGTGAAAGTAATAAATCTTTTATTTAAGATTTAAGAAACTTTTCCAGTTTATTTAATTAAATTGTAATTGAATGGATTCGACTAATAATAACCGAGATCAACTTCTATGAAGGAAGACATTTACTATTTATGGGATTTAAAAGGTGTGACCGTTATTCCACTTATAGTATTGACTAGATACGGAAATTTATATCAACTATAAATTTTTCAGATTTCCGTGAAGATTCCATACTAAATGGAAGATGATTTTGGGTTTATTGTAAACAATGTTTTTACATGACATTTGTTCTTTAACCCAAGTAAAGGCAAGATTAATTTCCAAAGGTTGAATATTCATTAAATAATGATTTTTGAGATTAAAATTGAACTAGAGTCTTAATGAGTCTTTAATTAGATTGAAATGTGAATGAGGTAATTAAATTTATCAAATTCAAGAAATGTTCGAAATGGAGTTCTACCAGTTTTACTCCATGCGATAGTTAAATCTTTAATTAGATTTGAAAGTTAAATGGTAATTAAACTTATCGATAACATATTGGGTGTTAGATAGGGAGTACAACCAGTTTTGCTCCATGGGATGAATAGGTTGGGATTTGGATAATAGAACGATTGATTACTTCGGTGAATCTCATTAATCCCGACTAGTTGATAAACCTTAATTTGGTTTAATATTGTTAGAAGATAACACAAAAATCTTTTGCAAGGGTTTTCAAAGAAAGATTTAAACAAGAGCTTTAACTGAATTAAATCTTTGAAAAGATTTATAGGGATAATTCCCAGTAATAAGAATATTTGAATAAAAAATATTCTAGATTGGAATAAGGCGTACGATGTGTTTTTATAACACTTGATTAAAAGATACGCGAGTTATTCGGAAAGACAGGGTTTAACCCATTCTGAATAACTGTTACGACAATTAAAAGTCGATGGTAAAGACGGTGGTTAAAATCAGAGATCTTCACATCGTTTGGGCTATTGTTGATGTCTCACTTGGAAAGTACATCCAAGTAGAGGTAATAAGTGGTAATTGTCCAAACGTACTTGGAACTCAATCGGATATGCGATGACTTCTCTCCTGTGTTGGATATATGGGAAAAGGAATAAGGTGCCTCCGGTTTCATTCAGACCAAGAACAGACTTGTAAATGGATTGGTTATCTGACATTGTATTTCGTTCTATATTTGTTGATCTCTACTAAATATGTATCTGTTTGGTGGCGGAGAATTTATTCTCTTGCTTAGCACCCTTTATTGAGACGTACGAGCTCAGAGGTTATATATCGGTACAATCAATTGTATGGTATGAATTGCCAATGCGGCATGATGAGATGCAGTGAGCAAGGCTTTTGTTGAAAAGCAAGGCCTTGTGGATGATGATCAAAGCACGACATTAATTAGCACATCTTTGTGTATAGCGTTAATTCCCGAGCTTCACACCCCTGTGTGAGTCAAAAATGGGATGACGACCTCAGGTAGGACATGCGCTTCTTTCTAGCTATGGAAATGTCATGGTATGGAGCTCAGACATTTTACTTATGTGGACGATGGATTGCGAGGTGCCTCAGATATGTTTGGTCTACAATGGCCATTTTGGAGGTCCTATAGGACCGGGAAACGTATCACTCAGGCATAAATAATCCACAAATGTTAGGTGTGGACCGACCCTGATGCTAACCAAGGGTAGCCCATTGGTGTGATCCTGGACATCTTGCTAGAGGTGATCCGAAACTGGTGTGGAAGATCTCTTTCCTCGACTCATTGATGGAATCCAATTTCCAATACGCGACTTTTCAATTTTAGTTGTAAACCTATATGGTGACATCGTAGGATGGGGTACTATGTCATTTATGATTGTTACATTTATATTTGAAGTTGTTTTAACACTATGCACTTATAGTAATATCAAAATGATTTGTTTTTAAAGCGTATCAAGCATATTTGGCTATTATAAGGTAAAACTCTATCCTTGGTTTGTGTTGCATTGTGTGATGGGACCTGAGTCTTATAATAGCTCCATTTTTCAAAAAACATTGCATTGTTTTATTTTTTGGTTTTTGTTGCGTTTCGTGTTATACAACATGTTCCCATGATTTCCCAACTTTTAAAGAAAAAATTTAATAATTATTTTAGTTCTCACACTAGTCCCATGACTGACTCGGAGTTTATTGTTTCTACCTAAACTCTGGGTGCCCATGTTTTCCACATGGGTAGCTAGTAGTTTTGGTTTTGCAGATTTCTGTTTAACATGATCCTGGTTTACAGTTGGAGTTATATTGGGAAAGCTTTGTATTTGTGTATTTCTTTCAGTTGTTGTAGTTGATGTATTTCCGCTATGCATTGTATTTATACATTTTTATTTCTGCTGCTATGTATTTATTCTCTTATATTGTAATTCCGCTGTATATTATATATTCGCACTCGGATATTCTTGTAACCTGATGTAATATTGTTGTAATAGCAATGAAATTTTTTGTCGTTCTGTGTTCTAATGAGTCTTGTTCTCATGCAATCCACATTCTCGTTCAGTTTAGGCTAGATGGGGATTTTGGGTCGTGTCAGCTTGGTATCATAGCCTTGGTTTACAAAGCTCGAGAACAAGACACATTAGAACCAAACGAAAGAATTCATTAGAGATAGGATCAGTAAGATCCAATGAGAATGACTCGTTAGAGATAGGGTTAATAATATCCTATAATGAGTTTGAAGAGTGATATATATATATATATATATATAACGAGTTTGGTTTTGAAAATATATCTTATTATATGTATTTGAGTATCTTATTTTATATTGAATTTGAACTATCGAGTATTAGAAGATTTTGAATATACGCGTAATTAACGTGTATTCGAAGTCTCAAATATATTGGGTGGATATAGAATCACACTCTAGTCGCCCAGGGATGATTATGATGATGGTTGCAACATCATCAATATCTATGTTCGAGTTTCGAAAGTGGGATATCTATATATCTCCAGTTGACTGGTGTGAGAACCAAAACTTAGTTATAGTTTATTGTTTACGATTTGGCATTAAAACTATATTTTTGAGTAAATAAAAGTTACATATTTTAAAGAACAATCAACTAATTAATTGCTGATTGTGATGTGTGATGATTAATTTAATTAATATAAATATTGGAATGATAAAACCAATAAGAGAATGAAAGATAAATCAAGCCAAATCAAATTTAATGTAGAACTGAACTTAAATTTCGTTCGAATTGGATGTATATGTGCATGTATATGTTAAACAGGTTATGGTATGTAAGCTGAGTAGAGAAATAAATTGTGTGCCCGACAAACAGGTACACCTTAACAAGTTGGTTGCGCAATTTTATTATTATTATAACTATTGTGAATGACTTGGATGCGCTGTGATGGTTTTTCTGTGTGAATATTATTATTATTATTATAACTACTGTGAATGACTTGGATATATAGGATGAGGAATAAGGTGCCTCCGATTTCGTTCAGACCCAAAACAGACTTGTAAATGGATTATACGTCTGACATTATATTTCGTTCTATATTTGTTGATCTCTGCTAAATATATATCTATTTGGTGGTGGAGAATTTATTCCCTTTCTTAATACCCTTCTCTGAGAAGTATGAGCTCAGAGGTTATATATCGGTAGACATTAATTGTATGGTATGAACTGACAATGTGGCATGCTGAGATGAAGTGATCAAGGCTTTTGTTGAAAAGACAGGCCTCGTGGATGATGATCAAAGCACGACTTTAATTATCACAGCTTTGTGCATAGAGTTAATTCGCGAGCTTCACACCCCGATGTAAGTTAAAAACGGGATGAGGACCTCAGGGAGGACATGCGTTTCTTTCTAGCTATGGGAAATGTGATGGTATGGAGCCCAGACATTTTTATTTATGTGGATGATGGATTGCGAGGCGCCTCGGATATGTTTGGTCGACAATGGCCATTTTGGAAGTCCTATAGGAACAGGAAACGTATTGTTCAAGCATAAATAATCCACAAACGTTAGGTGTGGACCGGCCCTGACGCTAACCAAGGGTAGCCCATAGTTGTAATCCTGGACATCTTGCTAGAGTTGATCCGAAACTGGTGAGGAAGATCCCTTGCCTTAGCTCATAGATGGAATCCAATTTCCAATACGCGACTTTTCGGTTTTAGTTGTGAACCTATATGGCGACATACTAGGATGGGGTCACTACACCATAAAAGCCAATTTGGCACACAACGCTATGGAGATAGAATATGGGTTTTAGTCGTATCATATTTGATAGCGCTAAGATCCGTATCAAACTACATTTTGCGATCCGCACCACGCTAAACACCCCAAATCTGACCGTTCATCAAGGAATCTCCGGATCAGTTAATTTGATATGGCTTTGGGCCAAATCAAATGTGTATCATATTGTGCATCCCCTTAGGCACTCGTAATAAAAAAAATAGCCGCTACCTTTTCCCTTTGTTTTACTTTAATGGTGACCAAAAACCAAAATTAGGTTTTTGGTCACCAAATCATGCCTCTACCCTTCTCTGTAATATCCTCCTCCGGCAGAGACGAACAACCCTCTCCTTCGATAGAAATGCAGCAACCCTTAGTCTCTAACTCTCTCCTTCGACATCAGGTATGTGTTTCAATTGAATTGTGGCTTGCATGCCTGATAGCAGGGAACAAGTTGAAATCTTTGTGTGTTAGCTAATTGCTACTTTGTGTTAGTGTGTTAGCTGTCTCAACTGAATTGGTATGTACGTGTGTTAGCTGATTGCTACTTTGTGTATGGGACGGATATGTGATTATACCCTGGAATCAGAGAAATCAAATTTGAATCATGTTTTATGATAATGTAAAACACGTCTGAATTGCTATTGGAAACATGTATAGTATAATTTTAGATTGCGGTATATCCATGAAACAAAGAAATAACAATGAGTTAGTCATAAGGATGCAGTAACCTTTAATAAGATGTTTAATGTCAATTGTCCAAAACCTGATTCTATTTGCAATAGCTATTTGGCTGTTTTTTATCCATTTCTTAAACTAAATGACAAGCCAAGAATATAGTCGTATAATTATAGCTTTGATGTCAAAAATGGCAAACAGACATAATATATTACCTGATGTGGCGGAAACTAAGAAAATGGATAATTATAGTTCAATATTTAACTACGATTTCATTGTCACTTGGCTGTTTGTTTGCCTTATGCTTGAAATATAAATTAGGTTGTCTTATAACAAGTTTACTCTGTTTTAAGAGATAACAAGTTTACTGAAAATATATTAACAGGTTTGCTGAAAATTTTGGTAGACGGATGATTACTCGACTTTTTGATTAATATTTTAATGGGCGATCCATCGGGTGAATGCATTTTAGCTCACACGTAGGGTTGGGTAAACATGCTTATTAGCTTCATCCAAATGACAGATGCTGCTGCACTTAACCTTAGTAAAAAGCTGCTTTCACTAGCAACTTTCCCCTACTTTGTAGCAGACTGTAGTGTAAGTTAACTTGCACTACACAGTCTGCTTCAAAGAAACTGAAAGTTGCAAGTGAAAGCAGCTTTTCCAAAGGTTAAGTGAAGCAGCATTTGACATTTGAATGAAGCTAGTAAGCATGGATTATTGACCCTGCGTGTGAGCTAAAATGCAGCCACCTGGTGGATCGCCCGGTAAATTCCTAATCAGAAAGTTGAATATGTGTGTCATCCGACGATGATTCGATATCTTTAGATGTTGGAGCAGGTATACATTATTTTCCACTTATCTCTACGTAGTATCTTACATAAGAATTGAATGTACATGTACTTGTGTGCACATGTTGACTATTCTTTTGGTTTATTTGTTCCTTTATGTGTGTATAGGAGGATGTTTAGTATGCTAGGGTACGAACTACCGGTGTTGCAGATGGACTACACTTCAGGTTATTCTTATATTGGTTTGCATTTTTAATGACTATCAATTTTCCACTCCTATGTATAGTTAATTTCATTTAAACGTCTATGGTCATAGCAAAAGCAATTTACAATGTATTCGTTCATTTTTAAGACATATACTGATTGGCTACACAAACACATGGACGACGCTCAACTAGTCGCGACTAGTCATCGACTAGTCTACTACAGGGCTGTTACGGTAACGGTAAATTTACCATTACCGTACCGTTACCGATAAATCCGTAACCGGTTACAAAATTAAACGGTATACCGATGCATTCGGTACGGTAACGGTAATTTTACCGTTATGAGCGGTAAAGTACCGGTAAAAAAAAAGAATATTCCGATGGTAACGGTAAATTACCGTTAACCCAATTTGTTTATATTCAATGTAGAAAGTGGAGCTAAGCTACTAAAAAGGGTATCCCACCAGTTGTTCCTGATAATCATTATTTAGTACCTTCATTTGGCTCTCTAAGGCAAGTTCATGCCTAAGCAATCTTTTTAATAATTTTATTTATGTAACCATGTATGTGCTGTTGCTGTCACTTTGCTGTCTGTTATTCTATGTTGTCATTTTATGTCTTTATCAACTTGTTTAGTTAATAATTACAAACTCAGACATGCATGCTGAATTGCTGATGCTGCTGTCATTTTATGCACATCTCTAAACATATAACATGTTCATTTACATAGGCAAAGTAGATACTTATACTATTTTTAGAAAACGGTAATTTACCGTTACCGACAAAACCGTTACCGTTGTAACGGTATACCGGTAGAACGGTTACCGGCGTATCGGTAACGGTAACGGTAAGCATTTTTGATTTACCGAGAAAAACGGTACGGTAACGGTATTTGCATAATGGTAACGGTAACCGTTACCATAACAGCTCTAGTCTACTAATCGAGATCAAACCATCGACATGAAGTCCTGACTTGCTTTTTGTATGAATCTGGGCTGCATAGGTAGAAATTGGTCGACTAATCGACTAGTTGATTCGACTAGGTTGTTATTGGTTCCTAGTGAAGTATTTTTACACAAACACAATGATCGACTACCGCTAAATTACACAAACACACTGATCAATACGATATGCCCTTCATTGTATTAACATTCAGTGGCGCATTCTGAACAACCTCTGAATACAGATCTTGTAAAGAAGAGGCATTATATTTCATATTTTGGACCGATTCTACAGCAGGATAAATCTTTGGAAAACAAAACTCAATTAGTTTCATTTTATATCTGTATTAACATACACTTATCTCAGTATTCATGTTTGCATCTCAGTCGCAGTGAGTTACAATGTCGATCTACTGTCCAGTGAAGTATTTGTAACTTGTTTCTTGTTTTTTATAGGTAGTCCTGCTGGAGGTTATGGTGCTTTTGTGCTGCTGGAACTCAGACTGCAGGCTATATATCACGATTTAGTTTTGCTGCCAAATGAAACTTGAACTCCAGGCTGGCTATCGCGCTCAATCTTCCTGGCCTCGACTGGAGTTTTATCAGGCTGATATGTTTTTACCTTTTTTTTGTTAGTTCGTAATGCGATGAAAATCTTTGACAGTTTCCTTTTATTGTATATGTTTATGTGTACATCTTGTTATGACAAACCTTGTAATGCTTTGAGAGTATATATATTGTGTTATTCCTGTGTATAATTTGTGGTGTATATATGCTCTGTGTTATGAAAGATATGTGCTACAGTTTCTGTTTAGATATATATATATATATATATATACATATATGATATATGTATATACATGTATATATAAATATGTGTGTGTGTGTACACACATGTAATTAGACACGGTCAAAGACCGTGTCTGGTTAGACTTTAGATACAGCTAAGAGTCGTATGTTAATAGCAGTGAGATACGGTTCGTAGCCATATCTAATAATTTAACATGCCACTTTTTAATATGGCCTTTTACCGTGCCTAACTGCTTTAGATACGGCTAAAAACATAGTCTAATTAGCATATATGGTGTAGTGGGAACTATGTCGTCTATGATTGTTACATTTATATTTAAAGTTGTTTTGATACTATGCACTTATAGTAATATCAAAATGATTTGTTTTTAAAGTGTATCAAGCATGTTTAGCTATTATAAGGTAAAACTCAATCCTCTGGTTTGTGTTGCATTGTGTGATGGGACCTGAGTCTTATAATAGCTTCATTTTTCAAAAAGCAATGCATTGTTTTATTTTAAACCGAGATTCATGTAGAGTAAACCCGTTCCGTGTTATACAACATGGTCCTACGATTTCCCAACTTTTAAAGAAAAGATTTAATAATTAGTTCTCACACTAGTCCCATGACTGACTTGGAGTTTATTGTTTCTACCTAAACTCTGGGTGCCCATATTTTCCACACGGGCTGCTAATAGTTTTGGTTTTGCAGATTTCTATTTAACAAGATCCTGGTTTACAGCTGCAGCTATATTGGGAAAGCTCTGTATCCGTGTGTTTCTTTCAGTTGTGGTAGTTGACGTATTTCTGATACGCATTGTATTTATACATTTTTGTTTCCACTGCTGTGTATTTATTTTCTGATATTGTAATTCCGCTGTATATTATATATTTACACTTTGATATTCTTGTAACCTGATGCAATATTGTTGTAATAGCTATGAAAAGTTCTGTCGTTCTGTGTTCTGATGAGTCGTGTTCTCATGCAATCCGCGTTCTTGTTCGGTCTAGGCCGAATAAGGATTTCGGGTCGTGTCAGCTGTCCTTCGTATTTTTATATGGGTGAAATCCTAAACTAAAAATGATAAACCAAACATCGTCTTAGTCTCTACTATTTGATTCGTTTTACTTGAACACTTTACATTTCTTAGCATAACTCGACTCTAGAGAATGGTAAGAAGGGGTGTTACATTATGAGCACAATCCTATATCATGATGCTCAAAGAAACAATCAAATATATCATTGTCAGGTACAGAGACAAGATACTAGAGCATTGCAAAAGTAACAGCATAAGTTCTATGGATTCAATTACTTCTAAATGAACTAAAGTTAACTTCAAAACACTATAGTGTGACAACAAAAGCATAGTCTACATTTCTATAGCTCCTGTATTATATTCAACTACAAAGCATATTGAAATCGGCCTGTATTTCATGCATGAGGAAGTTCAAAGAAGAAATATAAGTGTTAATCATATGCTTGACACTTATCAGAGAATAGATATACCAGCGAAAGCCTTATCCTCAAGGAATTTTGTTTATTCCAGAGCAAATTTAAGAGTTATACAAGATAAAGTCATCATATAGAGCAAACATTAGATACTTAGCTACATTAGCCAAGCAACACGCAGAGCTACCCGAGGCTCAAATTCACCATCTATGTCAATTTGCAAAATTCTTTCATTTGACAGAGAACTTTTGATGCTGACTACAATGATCTTACATTGAAGTTTTTCATATTTAAATTTCATTATAAAAGGAGCAAAATTTGGGTTTTCTTATTAGTAACCCTGACCCTGATTTTTTTAGAGGGAGGAATTAAGAGAAATGTAATACACGACTACTAAAGAGAGTTTGAAATATAACTGATGCATACATGTTATAAAAGAAACATACATATATGGATACGGTTACTAGGGTTACCATTAGGCTATTGGACGTAGGAAGGTATAAGCCGTGTTGCATCTGTTCTGGGTGTTCCTACTAAGTTGAACAGGCTAAGGGAAAGGAATTAGGAAGATTGTTTTTGCTCGTGTACTAGTTGAGATGTCTAACTCCTGTTCCTACCCTAGACACATTCTTATATTATCCGAAGATGATCAGCTAATAATGCAGAGTGGTTTCCTCCTAAATGCTCTTATTGTCAGATTTTGGTCATTTGATAGATATATGCATGTTTGCTAAAGTTTGGATTCCTAAGAAGTTAGTTCATGATAACAGTTATGTTATGCAAAATATTAATTTGATTTGTACAAACTTCAAAAATGCACAATGGACTACAAAAGCGCAGGAGTAATACAAAAAAGAGGATCTAGCTTGTTGATTAATTATCAACCGTCAACTCAATGAAAAGTAACCGCCAAACAAAACAAAATAGAAGAAGAGTAGAAGTCACAAAGATTTAACGTGGTTCAGCTATGCCTACAAAAGATAACAAGAGAGGTTACAAAATTATAGGTAGAAAATTGGAAAGACTACCACATAATGACAAATTGAATCATCAATTTCTTCAAAGACTTATTGCACTTAAAAACCCCTAATTGATTGATGCAGAAATCAGAGTAGGCTAAAGAAGAGGATAATGGCGGATGCTCTCTCACATTTATTCTCCATAAATATGAATATATAAATAGGCTTCAGGATGAAAGGTTGCTTAAAGATGAAGGAATTAATTTCTGGAATGTCTTGAAACCTTTCCAAATATCCATGATTTAATTGCAGTGTAAATGGAAAGTGAAGATCTTGATTCCTATACATTACCTTCCTTGTATAATTCTCCAAGCCAATCATTTATCTCTTTATATTACAAAATCAATAAACATATATCTTTACCCATTTATAAATCCATTGATTGATTAATTGATTATGTAATCAATTTACTCCCTATCAAAATATCCTCTCAAATATTTTCACTATAACATAATTGATTGATTGAATCAATTAGCTAATTTATTTCTCTCTCAAACAAATATTTAAATCACATAAATTCAACACTCCACCTTGATTCAAATATAACAATCTCTCTTTATCATCAAATCTCAACAGATTGTCAAGTCGACAGCATTCAAGCTCAATGTGAACTACTTTGGGCAATATTGCCTAAACAGAGCTTTAAAATCTTTGCCACGCATATAAAAGATAGTATGCACATCAACAAACAAAATGCATATGAGAAAATATAAAAATTCTTCAACATATCCGATGTAGGAGATAAACATGTAAAAACTATGCATGGAGAGACCAATGGAGATTCAACAACACGCTTCACCTCCTCTATCCAAATTGAGCGAGGTCATACTCAATATTGCTCTAATCTCTTTTATAATAATTTTGCTAGAATTTTCTTTTTCAATACCAATAGACTCACCAACAAGCTCTAACATTCAAAGCATAAGATGAAGAATCATCATTAGAAATATGCGTACCAATAGGGCCAACTGAACTAAAAGGTCATTTCTGCAACTGAGCTCCATGTAGAGTCTGAATCTCTAGAATCTTCTCATCAACCGTGGTACCGTCGGAAATAACGCTTTCTCTCCGAATATGGAAACAATATGAAGACTCCAAACGTGTTTGGAAAAATTTTGTTCTCCTAACGTCGTCACTTGATAGAGGCTCCACCTTCAGTAAAGACCACTCATCAAATATTGCATGCCTGATGGTCATAATTTTCCTAGTTGTTTTGCACCACAACTTATACTTCTTCATTCTTTCTCCATAGCCTAACAAAATGTGCTTGCTTCCTCTAGGCTTCAGCTTATCATGTTTGTCATCTTCTAAATAAGCTGAACAGCTAAACACTTTAAGGAATGAATAATCAACAAGCTCTCTTTTCTATATTTCTTCTCAGATCTTCATTTATATGGCAATAAAAGGTGTACCATTGATGAGAAATACTACCATAGATATTGCTTCTACCCAAAATCCCACTTCTAGGCCAGCAGTTAGTCTCAAGCTCATAGCGCTTTTTCATAATATCCGAAATATGCTCTCGGCTGCTCCAAAAGAATGCAACTTCATAGAAAAACTTCTAATACATGCACGGATGCACAAAAAGTAGTGAATTCTTGTGACGAAAATCCACTACTATCGCCTACTCTAAAATCTCAGCTGCTTTCGCAACTTCTTTTCAATTAAGGTCTGCCACTTTTGAAATTAGGAAAATATTTCGTCTTAGGCCTTTAAGAAATAGATCCAGACCATACGTGAGAAATCATTCACAAATAAGACGAAGAAATTGGCTCCACTTACGTTGGAATTGGGGTGGGTCCCCACATATAAGAATGAATATACTCTACAAACTCTGTAGCTCTCACTACACCATATATGCTAATTAGACTGTATTTTTAGCCATATCTAAAGTAGTTGGGCACGACAATAAGCCATATCAAAAAATAACGCGTTAAATTATTAGATACGGTTGTAAACCATATCCCACTAGTAATAACATACAACTATTGGCTGTATCTAAATGATTAGTAGATATGGCTATAAACCGTATCCTATATATATATATATGTGTGTGTGTGTGTGTGTGTGTGTGTGTGTGTGTGTGTGTGTATAAAAGCAGAAACTGCAACACATATTATTTGTAACACAAAGCAATTTATACACAGGATACACTAGTTCACAATTGTAACATTATATGAAACAATTGTATGATATATTTCATTACATTACAATATATAATGATACAAGCTATTTGATTACATTACAATAAATAAGATACACACTGTTTCACTACATTACAATAAAGAAGATACATAATGTTTCATTACATTCCAATAAAGAAGATACATAACGTTTCATAATTACATTACAATATAGAAGGTAAACTTCAGCGATCAACCACTCTCCGCTTTTTAAATTGAGCGATCGACCACTTCGATCTGCAGCTAATCCATTCACAAAGATGAAGGTGTAACTTTCTGGTTAAGAATTTACTGGGTGATTCACCAGGTGGATGCACTTTAGCTTACGCACCTGGTTCGGGTATTTATTATAACTTATGCATTTAACTAAGCACCAAGACTAGCAAAGGGGATAGTATATCACGTGTCATATGTTGCTTCACTAAACCTTAGGAAAAATCATTTGACACTTGATATTATCCCCTTTGTCGGTCCTAGCACTTAGTTAAATGCATAAGCTGGGATAAATACCCGAACCGACGTAGTGAGCTAAAGTGCATCCACCTGGTGAATCACCCAGTAACTCTTAACCAGAGAGTTAAAGCCTTCAGCTTGGTGAGGCTTCACTGGTAGATCACCCAGTAAATTCTTAACCAAAATGCATCATCTTCGTCTATACTTGCAATCTAATTTGCATTAGAACAATAATGAGTCAGAATATACATATACAACACACACATATTTACACATAAAAGAACATATTTCCACAAAACTAAGTACTGACTTGAATGCACAAGATAACAGAAGAATATGCATATACAACACACACACACATACCTCCTCTGCATAACAACATCATGAACTTACAAGCAAGAAGAACGCGGTCAGGTCATGAATGAATACAACAAATCAGTGCACAAGCACAAGAACATGCACATACTTGATGCACATAATGTTATATACATGAACACAAAGCAACTTGGCTCAAGGAAGCAAGTCATAAATGGAAAAGCAGTTCAGGTGGAGCAGCAACAACAATAACACATACACATATATTTACACATATAAGGACATATTTCCACAAGACTAAGTACTGACTTGAATGCACAAGATAACAGAAGTATATATTGAATATACATAAATGAATGTGTGTGTATGGATAAGCAATACAACCATTAAAGGAACTAGCAAGTAAGAATGAAGTATCTGTTCTTATCAATTCTTAAAGTGTCCAAAACACACAGAAGAAAACATCAAACACATGCAGCTCAATGAATAAAGAATGAATGAAGTTTCATGTGTACTTACGACTCAGTCAACAAACTAGTATGCTTTAGTTCTTAAATCATACCACATGATTTTTTTGGCACAAGCCAGAAATGACACATGCACTTCAGATCAGTAAGGATCAGTATACATGGTGTAATAGTATACAAAAATGAGAAGGGCAACACAAGTAAAAGTGTCTGAATTCAAAGTAGACAAATACTATACAAGTAAATGATAGCAAATACTCAATTTAAACACAACAGCAGCATGAATTTTAGGTAGACAAACACGTGCAAATATCTATAATTCATATTTTTGAACTAAGGCATGGAAATTCAAATTAAACCCAATTTAAACATAATTTAAACTCAATTCAAATTCAAATTAAACCCAACTTAAACCTAATTCATATTCAAATTTAATTGTGATCTAATACTCACCTCCAGTGGCGACGAGAAGGATGAACAGCGGTGGACTGAAGCTGCATCGGTCGGCTGAAGGCAGCGCGAGCTGACAATAACCCATGTACTGCGGTGGATGGCTTATTGAAAAGGAAGTCGGTCGAGTACCAAAACCCTAATATGGGTATTCGGTCGCCGTTGCAAAATAAAAAGATGGATAATTCGGCCGAAAGTTTTGATGTGTCAAAACTCGATTGTGTCAGAATGGAAGTAGGGAGGGAAAATTTTGATACGTATTTCATACGGTCCAAAATTGTATCAAATGAACTGATCCGGAACTTTGTTGATGAACGGTTAGATCCTACGTGTTTGGGGAGATGCAGATCGCCAAGAGGACAGTTGATACGGGTATGAGCTGCACCACATTTAATATGGCTTAAAGCTTTATCAAATTTCCGCATGACTGTGTGCCAAATTAGCATATATGGTGTAGTGTTTAGGTCTTCCAACATCAAATGTGATATGCTTCTTCTTTCCAAAAGAACAACATCCATTAGAGCTAGGCTTTGATTGAGAATCACCAACAATCAACCTCCACTTCTTTAGTACTTCAAGACTCTCCTCATCAACATGACCTAAATGAATGTGTCATAATTAAGTAGAATATGGAAGGCTTGAATCAGTAGAAACTATTAAATCTCCCAAGACTTTCTCTCCACAAAGCATACAAATATCATCGACGCACCCTTTTCATCACTATCTAGGAACCCTTCGCTACTCTTAATTTCTCTCCATCTATTATTATCCTCATATCAAGTCTACTCAAAGCTCTAACTGACAACAAACTCTTATGCAGCATCGGAACATGTCTAACATCCAAGATAGTTCTAATAACACCATCATGCATCTTAAACCTCACACTACTAACCCCCACAACATGACAAGATGTGTCATTCTCCAAACAAACTGCTCTGCCATCAATCTTCTTATAATTGACAAAACAACTACTATTTAGCGTCACATGACAAGAGGCTCCAGAATCAATCACCCAACTTGTAATCTCTAAAGGTGAAGTACTGGCTGAAAATAATAATGTACCCCTATCACATCTATCTGTTTCGGATCTACCTGCCGCCAAAATTGAATTTTCTCCTTTTTCTCTCTCTTCTTGCTAAGATCTAAACAATTTCGTATGAAATGTCCCTTATTCTTACAATAATAGCAAGCACCTCTTCTAGAACCCATGAAGTGGGTCCTATGTATATCTTCTCCAAGACGCTTCTACATCTTATCTTTTCCTCTAAGTGAATGAAGTTGTTGCTGAAGAACACCATCATTAGACTTCACTTTAACCTTATATGTCCCAAAAAAATATCTCTTCTAACAAATTTGGTGACGCTGTAAATTTTCACACCACTACTAAAAGAACTAGCCATTGGTAACTAATCCAGAACAAGCTAGCTTCGATACAAAACTGTTGTGCGAATTGTTGCACAAATTACTCCAATACCCAATTTGTTGTGCAAAATATTGATTTGATTTGCACAAACTTCAAACCTACACAGCGAAATACAAAAGCGCATGAGCAATACAAAAAAGAGAATCTAGCTTGTCGATTAATTATCAACTAGCAAATCAATGAACAATAACCATTAAACAAAACAAAATAGAAGAAGAATAGAAGACACAAAGATTTAACGTGATTCGGCTATGCCTATGTACACGGATCAAATAACTATTTCTTATCTCACTGAAAAAAAAAGTACAAAAGATAGCAAGAGAGATAACAAAACTATAAGTAACAAATTGGAGAGACAACCTGTGATAAATTGAATTGTCATTTTCTTCAAAGACTTGTTGCACTCAAAAACCCCTAATTGTTTGACTGTAGAAATTAGGATATGCTGAAGAGGAAGATAATGGCGGATGCTCTCTCACATTCATTCTCCACAAATATGAAGATATAAATAGGCTTTAGGATGAAAGGTTGCTTGGAAATGAAGATATTAATTTCTTGATTGTTTTCAAATGTCCGTGATTTAGTTGCAGTGTAAATGAAAAGTGAAGATCTTGGTTTCCATACATTTCCTTCCTTGCATGATTCTCCAAGCCAATCATTTATCTCTTCGTATTACAAAATCAATGAATAATAATCTTTACCTATTTATAAATCCATTGATTAATTAATTGATTATGTAATCAATTTATTCTCCATCAAAATACCCTCTCAAATATTTTCACATATAACATAATTGATTGATTGAATCAATTAGATAATTTATTTCTCTTTTAAACAAATATTTGAATCACCTAAATCCAACACGGACGAGTCTCAGTTAATCATAAGAAACTTCATCTACGCTTGGTTTGTGCTTTGCTTTATACACTCACTACTGCAAAACAGACATTTCCGATCAGAGTTCGTCTTTACTTAGGTATGTAAAGAAATTGTGCTATGTTTTTATCTACCATGAGATATTTTTGACATAGATATTTTGTCGTTATTTTTTGCAAGTCTTAGTGTATTTATACTGCTTGAGTTGGCAAATACTAATTAAAGCCGCACAAAATGATGACACAATTGTTGGAGTAAACCAAAATTAGACGATAAGTTTAAGAGTCAAAATAAAAAGTCGTGTCCGTTCAGTGAAGTGTTATGTCCGTTTAGTGAAGTGTCATGTTCGTTCAGTGAAGTGTCGTGTCCATTCGAAGGGTCATGTCTATTTGTAAGAATATGTAGTCCACAATATGCAGTCATTTTATTGGAAGCAAGAAATTCAAAGGAATTCTTACTCTAACAAAGTTAAGTCTTCTTCCTCCAACAATTTGGTATCAGAGCCTGGTTGAAATTATGACATTTTTATTTCTTTCATCGTTTGTTTACACAAAAGAAAATTTTGAAGAATGGAATGATAAAATGAAAGAAGAGCTGATTTCCAAAGGGTTATGGGAGATCGTTGAAAATGGCTACGAATGACCAAAAGATATTAGAAATATGACAGAGAAAGAAAGTAAAGTATTTGCAAGTTTGAGATGGAAAGATCATTGTGCTTGTGTTGTTACTATTGAGAACATCGATGAAGTAGCATGAAATTATATTACTGGAGAAAGTTCCGCAAAAGATTAATGGAACTTATTGAAGGAGGTTTATGATAGGAATGTGATGGAGAACAAGAAGAATCAACATAGCATTTCTGATGATGCTAATGAAAAGCAACGTGTGGTATCTAATGGCAACGCCGTACCTGAAAGTGAAGATGAAGATGGTTTCCCAGTATCTTCACATAGCACTAAAAAGGAGCAGGAAGAGACATTGAAGGCTGAAAAATTATGTGGAAGAATACCAAAAAAAAATCTGTAGAATCTAACATGGGTGAAAAGGGGACAGATGTAGCAGGAAAAGCCACCATTTATGGTTCTGGTGAGAAGGATAAAAAGAAGAAGAAAAAGAAGAGTGTGACCGAAGTTGTTGCGGGTGGATCAGTGGAGGTAATGAAAGAAACAAATGATGCTGACGACATCAAAAAAGCAAATGGTGCTAAAGATACCAAAGAAACAAACGATGCTATGGACCAAGACCAACAAGCTAAATCTACTGATCCTACACTGGCTGAGGATGCTAGTGTTAAACAAAAGAAGAAAAATAAGAAGGAACGAGCTAAGGAAGACAAGGATTCCAATGAAGATAGTGCCAAGGTTATTGAAGTTCACAAGAGCGATGCCAAAAAAACTAAAAAAGATGAAGACATAGTAAGTTCTCCGATGCGTAGTTCTACCCAGTTCTCATATGCACTAGGTGTAGCTAGAAAATGTACAGTGCGTATGCGTGCGCTGTATGATAAGTTGATGTGCCCACAGAAGAAGAAAACAATAAAAAAAGTTCAGATAATATCTTTGTTTTTATCGAAACATGTAAAATATAAAGATTGGAAAGCAATATGAAAAAGCACAAGTGGTTTCATGTTCAAGAAATGTTGTTGCATTGGGAGTTCGAAGGAATTTTGGTTTAGGGGATGCATTATTGGAGCAAACCAAAATTAGATGATAAGTTTAAGAGTCAAAAATATAAAGTAGTATCCATTCAATGAATAGTCGTGTCCGTTCAGTGAAGAGTCGTGTACGTTCAGTGAAGTGTCATGTCCATTCAGTGAAGTGTCGTGTCTATTCGAAGAGTCATGTCTGTTTATAAGGACATTTAGTCCACTATAAAATATAAATACGTGGTCATTTTGTTGTAAGCAAGTAAGTTTAAGCAAGTAAGAATGCAAGCAAATAATCAAGCATTGAAATTATAAAATTGTTCTTCATCTATCTCTAATTTATATTTTTATGCACCTCTTGTTCCAATAACAATCTGTACATGGCTTACAAGACATATTTGCATTGCTTGTGGACCCGTAGGGATTACATACATCTAGTTGATATGAGATATAGTGTAACAAATATTTCAATGCTATTTCTTATAATTGAAGCATAAATTGGATATTTCTGGGTTTGAGATGTTTGCAGCTGCTTATAGAATGCAGATATTGTCGACTCAACAAAACAAAATGAGCATATTGTTAACGCTGATTGCATTTGTCCTTGCATGCATAACAATAACAACAAAACAAATAACCTTCCTTGTAACTGTCGACTTCCACTATGAAATAAAATTTGCTTTCATTCACCTTCATCTTAGATATCATCCCATCTCTTGTTTGAAATTTTAACTCACCATTCTTTCACAGAGACATACATATATAAACTAGTATCGTTTCTCTTAATTTTCTATTTGCGATCATGCGCAAGCGAATTCAAAGAGCATATGTATCATTTTTCGAGAAAACCTACACAAAACTCACCACAATAAACTGCAGCTCCCAACTCGATCTGATTATAGCGAAAGCCACTTCCCCTGACGATATACAATTGATTGAGCGCTATGTCTGGGAGCTTGCCATCATATTCTCAACCTCTCCTCCTTCTTCACGAAACTTTGCTATAAGTTTCACTAAAAGGTACGGCCAAACTAAGTGTTGGCGTGTCGCCTTAAAATGTCTTTTACTGCTTCACCTTCTTCTGAGGACCTTACCGAATGACCATCCTTTTAGAAACGATATTTTATCAGCACGAGAAAACGCACTTGTTACTTTCTACCCTTGTCAGTTTAAAGATGAGACTTCAATGTATTCCGAGGAGTACACAAAGTTTGTTACTTCTTATGCATGCTTGATCGATAAGGTGATCGATTGTAACTACTCTTTGAATGATGAAACTTGCACCAGTGCAAGTTTACCTTCCTCGCCCATGCCATCGCCTCTGTCTGAAATGTCTTCTGAAATTTGCGAAGAGAAGCTGAAGGAGGCTTCCAAGGCATTAGAGTTGGTGCAGGTGTTGCAGAGCTTGATGGATAAAGCTATGGAGTGCGTGCCTGAGGGCCCTGCAGCTACAAATTTTATCGTTCGCAGTGCCATGAAGCAGGTTCGCAACACTGCTTTAAGTCATGCAAGACAACTGTAAATAGCTTATATTTGTTACTTAAGTGATTATGTCCTTATAATACTTATAACAGATAGCGAGAGAGAGCTTCATATCATACCTAGTGGCACAAAAGGGTCTATCAAAAGTACTAGACAGTATCTTGCAAATGGCATACCACAACTGCATTGAAGGACTCGAGATATACAGAAGAGCTGCTGAACAAGCAGTTCGTTTAGGAGAGTTCTACACTTGGTGCAAACTTAGGGGCTTTTGTGGGCAATACGAGTACCCTCTTATCGACAAAATTCCTAAGATTCAAGTGCTGATGTTGGAAGCTTTTGTGGAGCAAACTTGGCTACCTCCGGAATCTTCTTCTTCCTCAGAGTCTTCTTCGAGTTTGAGTGAAGTTGAAATGGGTAGGAAAAATGAGGTTGTGATCACTCAAGAATGGGAGAAATTTGAGGATGAAAGCAAATGTGTGGAAAGTGAAGTCGCATTGATTGATTTTGAAGAGGAGGAAGTTAACTGGGAAGTTATGCTTGATAATTGCGCTAAATGGTCTAGGAGTGATAGGAGTAGGGATTCAACAAGGAAGAGTTGGAGTAAGGAAGATGAAAATGATGAAAGAAGTCTGCAAATTTTCAATCCTCATTTGTTTAACCCATTTTTTTGGGCATGAGAGTGGCAAATTGTGGATGTACTACCTTAGGCTTTATCCTTAGTTATGTAAATCGAAATACAGACCTCTTCTTGGTTCCAACTTGGTTCCAACGGCTTCCTCTTATATATTATATATATTTTTTCCCCGTTCATTTCTTAAATCAAAAACAACTCTGCACTTTAATTCATTGTAGATTAATCATATTTGTACACCGATAATTTCTTAGCATACACCATAAAATAATATAAACTACTATATGCTAAAAATATATTTTACATATATAATCTCTTTTACAAAATTACCCTTATTTTCATCTTTAAAATTTAAACTAATTAATGAAAATTAACAAATTCATAGCACTAAATTAAGTTTAAATTCAATAAAATGAACTATAATTTTGAAATACTATAACAAACTTATTATACTACAAAAAAATTCCTAATTTTAGCAAAAAAGACTCCACTTCTAAAAAATGATTTAAATTTGAACGCTTATGTCTTACTTTAAATTTTAGGTTTCATTTTTAGATATACATTAACTTCTTCACAATTTTTATACAGATTTAATCAAATATTGTTAATTGCAATGTTTTAATTTGATGAGTGTTGACGTCAAAAGTTGGTTACCAGTGACGGTCAACCCTTAATCGTGTGAAGAACACACGAATAACAATCACAAAGTGCAATAAAATTAAAAAAAAGGGAACACGCACGACTTTTTATAGTGGTTCGGCTAGAGATGGTGCCTACGTCCACTTTATATGTATTGATTCATTTTTTATTACAAGTACAATGTCTTTTTTCTATTGAAGAAAATAGGGAATTGGATATTTTTTGGAGTTAGCCGTGGAGAAGTTTTTATCTTTGAAGAAGCCAAAGTTGAAATGGCGAAAAAGAGACCCCTTTCCATTTTCAGCATGGATGTATTTATAGGTGGAGAAGTGGGCTGAACGGGCCGCCACGTGGCTTGCCTTTTTTGCGGAGCTCGGACACGTAGAGATCGATCATTGGAAGCAGTTGTGGTGGTAGGACCGGTCTACTGCTGATTAATAGTATCCTCGGAAAGTGTGGCTTACGTGGCACTCGAGATGAGATGTATCAAAAGTAGAGCCTTATCCGGAAGTGGTTGACTGCCTTTAATGCCTTGAGAGTCGGGCCGAGTATTGAACGAAAAAGCTGGATATTTCCACATAGGTTCGGAGATACCTGGTGTTACTACCAAGATTAACTCTAAAATAAGCTGTCGATGAAGGGGTAATCAGATGAACACAATCATTAGAATGAACCAAGAGCAAAAAGGAATGATTTGAAAGCTACGTAAACCGACACCTTTTTCAAGAGAAAGGAACTCGAAATCCACAAATTACCGACAAGGTCCATCCGACAAGGTCAATCCAGCAGGGAGAATCTATAGAGAAAGGGTCATCCAAGTCGGAAGCTTAGGAAAAGGGAAGCAAAGGCTCCGCTAATTGAAACCCAGAAAGACGCGAGGCCTATCGTTATTAACCTACTTGATATCGGTACATCAGGATGCGAAGGCATCAAGAGTATTAAACCAGAAACACATACGGATTATCTGGAACAGGCTTCCAAAACACCTACTACATAAACACTGAAAGATCATATTGATAGACAACAAACAAATCGCCCGGAGCAACCTTTCGGAGGAACATGTTATACCCGGAAACACCCCCGGGAGGTAGACCGGAACCCCAGAAAGGATACAAGCTATATGTACTAGTCTACTTAGTACAGACACCGATAGTGGCTCCGAACCGGTAGCTATCTACGTACATATAAGGACATGCTCCTCTAAGTATTCATAAGAAAACCGGAAGCCTACATGCGGAAGCTTATAACCAAGAGCAAACAATCGGAGGCTCAAATACCTTCTGGAAGGCTATTACACCACCACGCTCATATCAATAGCAAATAAACCTCAACTGACTGGGACCCTCCTTCCGGAAGCTATAATCAACACCAAAAAGCGGCGGGAGCTAAAACAACTGAGACCAAGGGGAAAAGAGGCCAACAAAGGTACCTGCAGGCCCAACGCCCCAACAGCAGAAGAGGCCCAGAATTCTCTATAAATAAGACTCCTAGGGATTTCTTCTATTCTTATACTCTTTCTCTCTAGAGAAAACCCTAATTCTTAGATCGATTTGGGGATTTCTTCTATTCTGATAATGTATTCTAAATCAAAGATCAATAATGAGTGAATTGATACTTATGATGTTTTCTTATGAAATTATCGTGCTATTTCTCAATTATCGCTGCTACAGCTTACTGTTTGCTTCTTATATGTACATGAGTCCTTACCCAAATCTTTCCACGAATCAGGTGAAATACCTCTTCCTGCAAGCTTAAACCCTTTCTACAAGCTTGGACCCTTCTTAGAAGCTTAGGCCTTTTAGTGAGCTTGGTGCAGAATCCCTTTCTACCATCCGTTAAGTTCTTTATCAAGTGTTGTATTTTGTGATCCTTCTCCCAAGGTAATCGTTGGCTCTTGAATCTCTTAAGCGTGATACTGATCACCCCCATCGAGGGAAGAGTAACTATTCTTTCGGATTCCAGGCCTTGATACCTAGGAATGGTGAACTAATTCAAACTTACGAAGGCTAAACTACCTATTTTTCCCTTAGGTCCATTGACCTATCTCCAGTGTTGACAAAATATATAGTTAACATTTTGGCGCTAGAAGGAGGGCCTGAACCTCCGGTTTCTATTCCTACTTTTAACCCTTTAGGTAACTTTGCCACGTTTCTAACTATGTTATTCCGTCCTGAATTGGACTAAGGCTTTGAAGAAGCAAAGTTATTGGTAGGAGGTCCCAGCAAATGCCTTCTGGATCTCGAATGGATAAGTCCTAAATCACTGACCCAGAGTGACAGAAGAATGAAGGTTAAGAGTGGAAGCCCGTGTGGATAATAAAGCGGAAAAGAGAAGTAGAATAATATGCTTCTGACGTCAGGGATTATAGCTTTTCCTACATAGGACAAACCCTAGTACCTCTCCCAAGTAGCTCTACATCAAAGGATATTAACATTTTCTCTCACCTAAGGAAAACTCTCCATAAGCATATCAGAGGAACGAGGATTGAATAAGATATTATGAATGATTTTGACCACTTCACCAACAAATGGTCCGAAAGAATAACACCTCAATCTCCGTATATTCCAGAAAGTAGGAACAAAAATATATGTAAGACAACGAGACTGGGTCACAAAAGGGTTAAATCTTAGCAACAAGGAGAGAAGCTTACGCCAGGATTACCTAAGGGATACTACCTCACCACTTCGAAGAAAAATATCTACTTCCTAACCAAACATGAACTCAACTATTGGCCGTTCCAAAAGAAAAAGCCCAAATACGAAAGGAAAATAGGAGGACCCTATTGTCATTACCACATGATGAATGGACATGAAAATAACCACTGTAGAATCCTTGAGGAAACAGTCATCCAATTCATCAACCAAGGCCAATTACGAGAGTATAGAAAAAGATCAGATTAAGTTCAATAAAATTCCTTAGGAAAAGAATTGTCAAATGCGATCGAGGGTACGAAAAACCCTCCTTTGGAAGTTTAAAGAAACCCAAAAGGGGTCAAATCACGAATGGATCAAATCCCTTGTCATCACCAAATTGGTCAGGGCAAGAAATCCCCCGGAAGGGGGGGTGTGTTAGTCTTTTTCCATGCCTAAATTAGAGGAGGCTAGGTTAAAGCATCAAAAGCGTAAGCCTCCGTTTCACACTAGAAATGGTCATGGCAGTGCATCTAACTTTAGCACGCCCTGCCTCTGCTCGTAGAAGAGTACGCCCTGCCTTTCCTATGAACTAAGCACGTCCTACCTCTGCTCGCAGAAGAGCACGTCCTACCTTTGCTTATGTTCCGCGTTACCCGCAGAAGGGAACGCCAACCCCTATCATCACCTACGATGTTCAGGATAGGGCACCCCTCGGAAGGGGGTGGTGTGTAAGCCTCTATCAGTACCTACGATGGTCAATATAGAGCATCAAAAGAGTAAACCTTAGTTCTGTCTCTACAATGGCCTCGTCTAAGTTTCTAAGACCTTGTCATCACCTACGATGGTCAGGATAAGGCGCCTCCTGGAGGGAGGTCGGGAAAGTCCTTGGGCCCTGCTTGTGGATAAGCTAGCCAAGCGCACCGGACGCACATGCCCAGAGAGTGGCCAACAAAGCACATACATCCTCTGCTTTGACATCAAAAGCCCAGAGAGTGGCTCAAGAAGCATGTACAACTTCTGCTTCACAAATCAAATCCAAAGGGATACCAAAACATTAATACCGGAAGGGAGTTCTGGTCTTCAATCTTTAATTACCTGAACAAGGGTCGGTTCAGGTCTTCTATACTAATACCCGAATCTTGGTTGGTTCGATTTTTCATAAATACCGGAAGTGGATTAATGGTACTCAATCTCTAATTGCCTGAACAAAGGTTGGTTCAGGCCTGCTATGTTAATACCTGAATCTGGGTTGGTTCAGTTCTTCGCAAATTCCGAAAGGGGGAGCTCGGTCTTATCTCAACACTGAATCTAGGTTGATTCAACTTTCAGCAAATGCCAGAAGCGGATTCTTGATCTTCTATCTTAATGCCCAAATCTGGTTCGATTCAGGTGTGAATCACAACTGGAGATAGGGTTCAGTTTCATCACAAATATCCAGATTTGGATCGATACAAATACTCAAAACTGAATAAGAAGGAATTGTTCAACCTTCTCACTAATTCGTACCTGGCTTAGAATCAAATTTCCGCTATTGCTAGGTGCAAACATATGGCCTTCTCACTTGCTCAGGGAAGCATCCTTAACTTATATATTCATCAATTTATTATTTAGTATACCAGTTGTCCACACAGTACCAGTGATAGTGTCGCATTAAAACATTAGTTCGAAAAAGAACTAGGGAAGAAATCCCCAAACATTGCTAACGGGGTCTTATAACTAAGACTACACCCTTTCTAAGGAAATCTTATAGCGGGGGTGTCCCCAAAAATACTTATTACATAAGGAAGTTTTTATTAACACTTGACACGACTAAGTCTTCTGTTGATTGCAACTAGGGCTTTCAATTTCCAACATGACCTGAAACACGCACTGGAAATTAGCGAGTTGACCCAACCCGTTTAATAACGGGTCATTTTAGGGTCAACCCGGCTTTGAACCAATTATAAACGGGTGGGTTTAGGGTTGACCCGCGAAACCCGAATTTGACCCGACTAACCCGTTTATGGGTTGTATGTTATTGTAAAATTCTCATCTTAGCTTGAAAATGAAGGATGTTGTCATTATTCAATTATTCATGCACACTAACACTTAACAATTTTTCACGTTTTCATGCTTATTCCCACATTAACAACTTTTTACATTTCTATTCTCATCTTAGCTTGCAATAAGTGAATGACGACAATACCCATATTTCATGTTTTCATGTTCATTAACATCTTTCTATACAAACATTTTTCTTAATGGGTTACACGAATCAAACCCGAAACCCACACGATTATAAATGGGTCAACCCGAAACCAACCTGTTTAATAAACGGGTTGAGTTAACTCAACCCGAACTCAACCCGAACACGACTTGACCCGACCCGTACCAGATCCAACCCGACCCATTAACAACCCTAATTGCAATATCCTATGCCATGATGGCATTGTCTCCAATAAAAAGAAGTACATCATATAAATCACACAACACCTAGGCATGCCCATTAGAGGTCACAACATAAACCGTTACACGAACACAACAGCTGTCTTAAAAGGATGTACATTACAAACATGCAATAAAATGTCTATCATTCTGAGTCAGGGTTTTGTAAGGCAAATTCCAGAGAAGCGTAATCCTCCTTAGCTCTCTTTAATTCATTTTCCAACTTGTCAATTTTGTTGGTATAGCCTACCTACCTCTGTGTCCGAATTATCAGAGGATTTTATTGCTAGCCTACGTTGCAAATTATAAATAATTTCATCTTTCTCCTTTAGTTGATTTTCCATATGAGACACCTGTTCCTTGAGATTTGTAACAATTATCTTTTGAAGATAGTACATCTTTTTATAGCTCGAAAAGGGAGCACTCTCAAAGATGTTTTTGCAGCCAGCAACGTTCAAAGTTTCCTGTCTAAACCTTGAATGTGAGGGTCTGGAATTGGTTCTCCTAGTCATGGGTAAGATGAGATATCGAAATACGTAAAACATAAACATCAAATATACACTAAAAACATCATGAATTTCAAGGAAAGACAACCACATGACCTTTATCAATTCATACACACATACGCATAATGTCCACACTGACATATAAATACAACATCACAAACCACCAAATGTCACGAAACCAACACCATTCACGGAAAAGTTAAATGGAAAAAATACTTCATACAATAATACGTGAAACTTGTTTTTGTAGGACAAATTCCCTTAAAATTCTCCACGTTTTCAAAACACAGAATCTAAAGCATTGATGTAGCTTACATCTTTGGGCAAGCAGAGAATTGCCGCGATATAAAAAGACCAGTTATTAACAAAATTCAAGGAGAAGGAAAATATTTTGCGAGTGAAAGACATACCTGAGTAACATCGACGTTAGACCGGACAAGGGTCTCTTTTTCTTAGAATCCAAAGAACCATAATCATTAGAGAGTGGTGCAGTTGGACCTTGAGAAAGTGAAATGCTTGTGGACCCAATAACATTCCCTTCATCATCAAGTAACTCTCTCGGTATGGAAGAGGATATCCCATCACTCATTCCAGATCCGCCCTGTTGGTTTGTGTCATCTCCTATTCCTCCTTCCGCTATGGTTTCTTCCTCCACCTCTTCCTCGTAATCTTCAAAAAACTCTTCAATAAATAAGAGGGATGCGGGGTTTATCTTGTCCATTGAAGGAACCTTATGCTCTCGCCTCACCTTCTCAATCTTCTCCAAAACTCTACCTTGGATGGAGGGTTCAATTAAAGAGAAATCAAATTCTGAAAACCTCTTATAATTATCAGAAAAAGAAAGGATGAGGGCATCTTCATAATAATCCATAGCTATGTTATTAAGGTGAACTTTCAAGAAATTGTAAATTCTGTCACTAGCCTCGTAAATTATACTTTTTGCGGTAGAAAGCTGAGTGTTCATCCTGTCCACCTCGGTGGCATAATCAACCTCCATCCCTGACTTTTCTTCCTTAAGATCTTCAACTTGCTTCACCAACACATTTTAGCCTTTCTCTCCACTTACAGCAGGGTCGCCAACTCATTACGTTTGTTGTCACCTTCCGCCTTCTCTTGCAACAGAGTATTAACCCTATCCGTGAACGCCATGTTCTCCTCCTTAAGGGTATTGACCTCCACCGCTGAAGCGGAAGTCATCACTCTAGATGAATACCAAGTCTTCATTACCTAAGGGAGGGAAATGGATTAAGCTTCTCACAAAAACAATATGAATACAAAGGCATCGGAAAAGATAAATCAATACCAAAAGTTGATATCTGATTTGTTGCCGGTGGAAATATTCTGAATCTAAGGGTGAAGAAGTAAGTGTGATGTTAGCAACTTCAGGAGATAGAAGAGAAAAATTCACAAGCCTATCAAAATCTGAGACTAGCGGAGTAGGTAAAGGAGGGATAGCAGGTTGAGAAGAGGAAGGCATCAGAAGGCCATGCCTTTCCCCGCCTAACTCTCCGAAAGTATCGGAAAGGATAGGGCTGCTTACAGATTTACCATTCAGAGAAATATCAGGGGAGGTGTCAACATCGACCACCCGGTCGCCATCAATAGTAGTAGGGTCAAAGGTCCGCCTTATTTTTGGGGTAGCAACAATGTCTTCTGAATAGCTAACTGGCTTATCATGTCTGGACTTCTTTGACAGTAATTCAATGTCGGTATGAGCAAGCCTCTTTATAGCTCTGATACTAGACCGATTAAAGGCTACGAGAGCAGATGCATCTTGGGAAATGGAAGATCCTAAACAAAGAGGAGCTAAGTTAGAAAAAATAATAACTAGGAAACGAGAGGAAGAATGACAAACGTTGTCTAACCAAATATATGGTCTCATCCAAATCACCTGGAAGGATTGGAGAGCCAGCGTTGAACGAGCTAGAACTCAACGACAGTCCTTTAGGCCCAGAAAATTGGATGGGAGGTTGCTCCTGTATCTTTTTCCCTGGGGGAATCAAGCCATATTGACGAAGTATGTCGGCAGTTAAGAGGAATGACCCACACATATGCTCCGCCGGTTCTTTAAAGATAGCCTTGACAACTTGGACTTCCTCTGTCCTTAAAATCATATCTTTAGAGGGGGGTTCTGTGATAAAAGAAGGATACAGATAAATGAAAGCCATAAATATAAAACACTTACTTTCTAAAATAAGAAGCCTACCGTTATCAACGAATTTTCCTGATACGCCGGGAGGACATTTAACGAGAAAAAATTGATCTTCCCATGGCCTAGTTTTGCTAATACTATCGCTAATTAGTCTCCTTATGGGATTATCCCTCCATATCGGCAACTCCGAACTTTTAGAAAATCGGGCCATATGACAAATGAGTTTAGGGCTTGAAGAATCCTGACCCAATGCAAGCGCTAGGGCTTCCAAGCATAAGAGAGTCGTATACGTATTAGGCAAGAGTTGAATAAGAGCAACTTTCAAATCACATAAAAGCTTGTGTAAAAAAAAGTGGGAAAGGAAGAAAGCCTCCATGCTAAATGTGAATTACTGAATACACAAAATACCCGTCTGGAGGGTTCTTGAGAAAATCTGAGGAAGAAGCTACGATGGCATCAATACCTGATATGCCAAAACTATCCAATATAGCCTTCGGGGAACTTTGGGATGTAATTAACGATGGCTTTGGAGCAAATTCTTTCTTAGGATGTGAGACCATAGAATCTTTGGTCTTCGCCTTAGCACGACTTTTACTAGACATGATTCTGCCAGGTGACATCATTCCATCACAATACCATTGGTACACACACTTTTTACATAAATGCACATGCATAACATTTATAAATAGGCAGAGTATCATTATATCTTGTTCACAAAACGTTCGATTTGTCATAAGACAAATAGAGCCTAGATAGTGAATGCAAAAAGGATTATACGTAATGTACTTACATTAGTGGACATCTAGGCTTTTGATAATAAGGAAAGCAGATACCCTAACGTCAAGATCTCAAGAATGGAAAACACATACCCTACCATCATTAACACCACAGTGGGATTACGTCGGAATTAGAAACTTAGGCAAAACACAAACGATGGAGGAACGTTAGCCCTAATTATGTTGAATCATTCCATGTTGATAACATAGAATCTTAATTAGTGAGAAAGTTGTTTCCTACTTGTGTATCCCATGTTGCGTATCGTGTTTCGTAAACAAAGTAACCTGTGAAACCAGTGACCACTAATGTCGGACATTACTCTTGATAAAAGAGAGATTGTTATTGCTTAAACCTATTTTGTGATTAGCATAATCCTAATCGACTCCCCCGTCAATTTTGGTACATAATTAAGATTACGACTTATAAAAGGAATAAAAATACTCACAAAGAATCGAACTTAGTCTTTTCAAAATGAAAATTTGAGTAGCTTTTAAGAGAAACAATAATCTTGCTCGAAAATTTGATTTGCAGGTGAAAGGCGGAAACAAGAGAGAAGAAGAATTTATATTCAAATTCAAGATCGATCTGAACCGTACAGACAGAGATCAATCAACGCTTCCGATCGAGGAAGATCAAAAGACTCAGAGATGACACTTCGGAAAAGACAAAAGGATTGACTTGAAAAGTCGAAAACACCCCTTCACTAGGGGAAAAATGTTACTACCAAGATTAACTCTAAAATAAGCTATCGATGAAGAGGTAATCAGACGAACACAATCACTAGAATGAACCAAGAGCAGAAAGGAATGATCTGAAAGTTGCGTAAACCGACACCTTTTTCAAGAGAAAGGAACTCAAAATCTACAAAATACCGACAAGGTCCATCCGGCAAGGGGAATCTATAGGGAAAGGGTCATCCAAGTTGGAAGCCGAGGAAAAGGGAAGCAAAGGCTCCGCTACTTAATACCCAAAAAGACGAGAGGCCTATCGGTATTAACCTACTTGATATCGGTACATCAGGACGCAAAGGAATTAAGAGTATTAAAATAGAAGCACATAGAGATTATCTGGAACAGGCTTTGAAAACATTTGTTGCATAAACACTGAAAGGTTATAATGATAGACAACAGACAAATCGCCTGGAGCAACCTTTCAGAAGAATAGGCTATACCTAGAAACTCCCCCAGGAGGTAAACCGGAACCCCAGAAAGGATGCAAGCTATCTATACTAGTTTACTTAGTACAGACACCGATAGTGGTTCCGAACCGGCAACTATTTACTTACATCATGAGGAGATGCTCCTCTAAGTATTCATAAGAAAACCGGAAGCCTACATCCGGAAGCTTATAACAAAGAGCGAACAACTGGAGGCTAAAATACCTTTCGGAAGGCTATTATACCACCAAGCTCATATCAATCTCAAAGAAACCTCAACTGACTGGGACCCTCCTTCCTGAAGCTATAATCAACACCACAAAGCGGCCGGGAGCTAAAATAACCAAAACCAAAGGGAAAAGCGACCGACAAAGGTACCTACAGATCCAATGGGCCAACAGCAGAAGGGGCCTCGAATTCTCTATAAATAAGACCCAGGTGTCACATTTTCGGGATGGAGTTCTCATTCTTATTCTTATACTCTTCCTCTCTAGAGAAAACCCTAATTCTTGGTTCGATTTGGGGATTTCTTCTATTCTGCTAATGTATTCTAAATCAAAGATCAATAAAGAGCGAATCGATACTTATGATGTTTTCTTATGAAATTATCATGCTATTTCTTAGTTATCGCTGCTACAACTTACTGTTTGCTTCTAATATGTGGATGAGTCCTTACCTGAACCTTTCCACGAATCAGGTGAAATACCCCTTCTTGCAAGCTTAAACTCTTCCTATAAGCTTAGACCCTTCCTATAAGCTTAAACCCTTCCTACAAGCTTAGGCCTTTCAGTGAGCTTGGTGCAGAACCCCTTTCTACCATCCGTTAATTCCTTTATCAAGGGTTGTATTTAGTGATCCTTCTCCCCAAGGTAACTATTGGCTCTTGAATTGCTTAAGCGTGATACTCACCCCATCGATGGAAGAGTAACTATTCTTTCAGATTCCAGGACTTGATACCTAGGAACGGTGAACTAATCCAAACTTGTGAAGGCTAAACAACCTATTTTTCCCTTAGGTCCATTCTCATTGACCTATCTCCGATGTTGACGAAAAATATCATTAACACCTAGTCAATCTGAATTTTAAGGAAGTGGCTAACTCGATCGGTTGAGAAGAGCGATTCTTTCGGGCTCGATGAGCCGTTGCTTGAAGGAGACTAGCTCGGGTCGATATAGGTTCGGGCTATCTTTGAAGGAGACTGGCTTGGGCCGAACCTTGTTGGGTTTTTTGGAATGTGTATTGCTCTTTCGACCAATCGATCGATGTTGAAGAGAATTTCTGGGTGTTGGGCTTGATTCGTTGAGCTGCGACGGCTTTTGCCAAAAAGTTGGTCAATACTTTGCCCCTCAGAATACATCTTTCTTGATAAACGAGGTGTGTTCTGAAACTTGTATCGAAGTCCAATGTGCAGGTAGCAATGGTTGCACCAAACCATATTAAGGCCAAAATCTGACGTTCCCGATGGTTGTATTAAGACCAGAAAACCGACGATCGAAATGGATCGTATTAAGGTCAGAAAACCGACAACCATCAGGGACCGTGTTAAGGCCGAGAAAGTAACTTCTAACCCTGGTCGTGAGATCCAATACCTGTAGAGATTGCGTGGGTCCTTCTCGGTTTAGAGAAGGTTTTGGTCTTGTTTGGGAGAGTACTAACCATACTCGGCTTGAAGATAAAGGCGAGCAGTAGTTACACTTGGGTTAGAGGGATGGCAAGTATTATCCATACTCGGCTTACCGAGATGGCACATATTATCCATACTCGGCTTATGGCAAGTATTAACCGTGCTCGACTTATATAAGGTCATTTAGGAAGTTTAACAAGTGAAGAGTGCCCTTGGTTCAGAGAAAGGGCGAGTATAATCCATACTCGACTTACAGAGTAGGTTTAGTTATGGTGGCAGGCTTTGATCGCGCGTTATGGACGATGGTTTAGCACTGACCATATTCGGATTGGTAAGCGTCAATCTTTCTCAACTTAAATCACTCAAACATAATCCATGTTTGCAAAAGAAAATTCATTGCTGCTGAAGAACTATTACAAGAAAATGGAAATAAATACTAAGAGGACGACTGTTGATTCCAAAGCATGCCTAGGAGCTAAATCCTAACCCCATACATATGTACACCAACATATCCATTTTATTGAAAGAAATAAAAATACATTGGAAATAAGAAATCTGAATCTTATTAATTGATGATGATGCCGCGAGTGCTTAGCTCAGGGTCCTTTCTGTTTCTAAAAGCTCGAGGACCGGCCTGAGGAGCTTGGGTAGAAGATTGTGGCGGCATGGCCGTTGAGTTGACATATTCGGGAAGTTTTCCTCGCCTGACCCTATCCTCGAAGAGATCGTGTAAATGCCTGCATTTACTGGTACTGTGTCCGGCTATGTTGTGAAACATGCAGTGCTTTCCCGAATCGAGCTCTTTCTGGGTTGGCTCAGGAGGTTTTGGAAAAGGTAGGGATCCTCGTACATCAAGGTAGTTGTTGAGCAGGGAAGAATTGAGCTCATTATATTAATTGTACTTGTTCTCTATCCGAGGTCGTATGTTGATTTCATTCTTTTCTGGGGCATTTCCTCTTCCTTTATTCTAGCCATTGGTGTTGGATGGACCTTCTTGTTTCGTGGCAAGGACCTCGAGGCTCTCCATTTAAATACTGACATCTTCTTGTTGGAGGAACCGTTCATCCTCTGCATAGAAATCTTTAATGTCCTTGGGGGGATCTCCGGTCAAAGAGATTGAGAATTCTGACCGGTTCTAAACACCTGCGATGGCGGCCATAAGCACCATCGATGGCTTAGGTTGGTTGACTGATGCTACAGCCGTGTTTAATCTTTCAAGGAAATATTGAAGTGTCTCTCCCGGTCGTTGCTTGATGGAGGTCAGGAACATGATACTTTTTGGTCGGGAGATGTGAAATCTGAACTGCTCGATGAAGCGAGTGACCAATGTGTTCCAGCTGTTGATCAACAATGTTGTTAGCTACCGAAACCATATGTCGATTATATCTATGAGAAAGAGTGGGAAGCACTTGGCCATAACATTGGTCGATGCAGAGAGTACTTCCATATGACACATATAACGCATGAGATTGATGTTCGGATCGTTCCGACCATTGTAGGGTTCAATGATTGGGAACTTGAAGTCCATAGGATTGCGGGAGTTCCCGATTTCCCTGGTGAAGGGGTTGCAGTGCATATTATCTATATCCTGCTGAGAAGAAGTGCCCCGAGTGAAGCGTCAGATGATGTTTTCAAGCTAGCTCCCATCTCCGAGGAGTCGCTGCCATGAATCCAACTCTGCATTCGGGAGAGCTCAAGTACTAGGGTCCAACGAAAGCATGCTTGGAAGGGTGGTCGTTGGTTGGGCTCGACCTACAAGAGTTGAGTGAAGGTGAGGGCGATGGTGAGTCCCGACTGATTGTTCTAGACAAAATGGTACCTTTTGAACCTAATGAGAATTGGATCGGGTCGTACCTACGACGGAAGGTCCGGGAGGATCCAACATAGCATGTGATGCTCGAGGATCGGTGTTGCCATGGTCGGGGAGATGTTAGAAGGATCCATGGTACCGTTTTCCTCCACCATATTGGGAACCGGTATGGTAGAGTGGTCTCCCTAATTCGAAGGGAAGGCTCCACCAGCTCTTGGTTGAAGGAGAGGCAGCATAAGATGAGCCTGTTGTAAGATGCCAAATTGTAATGGGAATGACATTGATCCTGGTGGGAGAAGTGGTTGTTCGATTGGTCCGGGAGGACGAGTTGGTCCCCGGAGTGGAGTAATTCAGTCGAACGACCTAGATCTTGATCGCGGGCCTCCTGTGAATCTGCAGCTGTGGCTGCGCTGGTTGCTGGAAGTGACGCTCCTAGCTGTGGTCGGTTAGGAAGCGAAACCGAGCCAGGAGGAAGCAAAGGTGTGACCCGGTCCGGGGCTTGGATTTTCGCAGATCGAAGATCAGTTATTGCCCCAATCCCTATCGGTAGAGGAATTGATGTTGAAGCGTTAAATCCCATCTCTATCCGACTGAGAAGGTGATCCATCAACTGTTGTTATCATTCGAGGAGTTTACCTGAGATGTCATCTGGCCTCTGAACTCGGCCAGAATGTTGTCCATGTCGTCCCTGGCAATATATCGGGACATGTCTTCATGAGAGGCAGCTTCCAGACTTTCTTCTGTAGCGGTTGTCTCGGCTGCATCAGCGTTTGCAGAGCGAGAAATTGTTGCATCTTTCTTCCTCCTGTTCGCCATGGATCGGAACTTGTTGAAGGTCATAGAGTATGTCGGTGCGTGCCCCCTTCCTGGCGCGCCAAAGTGTTGACGTCAAAAGTTGGTCACTAGTGACGATTAACCCCCAATCGTGTGAAGAACACATGAATGACAATCAAAAGTGCAATAAAGTAAAGAAAATAGGAAACACACAGGATTTTTTATAGTTGTTCGGTTAGAGATGGTGGCTACGTCCTCTTTATATGTATTGGTTCACTTTTCATTACAAGTACAATGCCTTTTTTTATTGAAGAAAGATTGGGAGTTGGCTATTTTTTGAACTTAGCCGTCGAGAAGTTTTTATCTTTGAAGAAGCCAAAAGTTGGAATGGCGAAAAAGAGATCCCTTTCCATATTCAGCATGGATGTATTTATAGGTGGAGAAGCGGGCTGAGCGGGCCACCATGTGCCTTACCTCTTTTGCAGAGCTCGGACACGCGGAGCTCGGTCATTGGAAGCAGTTGCGGTGGTAGACCTGGTCTACAGCTGATTAATAGTATCCTCGGAAAGTGCGGTTTACGTGGCACTTGAGATGAGGTGTATCAAAAGTAGAGCCTTGTCCGGAAGTGGTTGACCACCATTAATGCCTTGAGAGTCGGGCCGAGTATTGAATGACTCAGCCGGGTATTTCCACATAGATTCGGAGATACCTGGTCGATCAGAATTTTAAGGAAGCGGCTAACTCGGTCGGCTGAGGAGAGTGATTCTTGCAGGCTCGATGAGATGTTGCTTGAAGGAGACTAGCTCGGGTCAGCAAAGGTTCCAACTGCCTTTGAAGGAGACCGGCCAAGGCCGAACCTTGTTTGGGTTTTCTGGAGTGTGTATTTCTCTTTCGACCGATTGATCGATGTTGAAGAGAATTTCTGGATGTTGGCTTCGATCCGTTGAGCCGCGACGGCTTTTGCCAAAAAGTTAGTCAACAATGAGTTAAAATAAAAAGAGCAAAAATGCAATAAAGAAGAAGGGCAATTTAGTAATAAATACTCTTAGCAAAATAGTGGCGTACATTAAGTGATTACCTTCACAGTATTAATTCCTAAGTATTCAATGTTTGATGGATGAGTAACTTCTAGCCAATCCATTTGATCCCCTTGCTTTTAGTTTGTAGCATCCAAGCATGACTATAACTAAAAACAACCATTCATATCCTTAAAAACTAGTGTTTTCCATCTCCAACCTATTACATCTATTATGTTATTATTACTCATGTTCATTTTTAATTCAGATACCAAAGCCTCTTTGATTCTAGCAACTTTTTTTGTAACAACCAACTATTTCTTACCATTTGAGTCGATAATGAAATCAACTTAAATAGTTTGAAATAACGGATTGTTATAATTTTAGGATTTAAATATAAAATCATCACAGAATCATGGACAGATATAGACATAGGAAACAGAATATCGTGCAGCGGAATAAATCAAATACAATGGTAGTTCATGAAGCTACTATATAAAAATATCAATTTGTACATAATATTAGAGTTACAAAATTAAATACAGTTGATGTCCAAATACAATGGATTTCTAATACACAAAGAAATACCCTGAACCAATAAATAGATATGACGTCCTCAAAAAGTCTCCAGGTCCAAAAGGTGAAATCTCAATACTGCGTTACTCGGTCTGACCCGAGCAATAACGCAAAAACAAAACACTCGGATCAAGACTAACATTCTCATATAAGTAAATCAACTCAAGTGAAAAATTCAAATGGAATGCATCAATAGCTTAAATGATGTTTGGGATTTCCATCCTCCAATGATCCGTTAAACTATTTATTATATAATACAATAGACTATTATAATAGAGTCTACGGTAAATATACTATTGAAAATAGCGTAGGCGGGATTACCATCATTACCCTTACACCATTTATAAACATTGTCGTATACATTGCATATAAAATACCAGTTAAATGGTCGGTGGATAAGGATGCGCCACTATATGACAATGTAAAATCAAAATCGTAGGGGTCTCGATCAGGATAATATAACAAGGCACTCGAGGCAATACCCAAGGTAGGATTCCATCAGTTGCATGTATGGACCGACGGTGTGACACATTACCTCTATGCTCGCGTTAGCCAAGGTCATTATAAGTAATGATGTCAACTAACCAGAAGAATAAGGCTGTTAAGGAGCGGCCATCTATATAATAGCTTTGAACTAGTGTTAAACATGTTGAATCATATGGTCTTACTTTTTAAATCTCATGAGGTAATCCAACACACCTAATTCAAGTTCAAATCCACTGCACAATGGCTATATGTAATTCATAATCAATATAAAATACATAACAATACATTCAGAGTTAGACATGAATATTCACATCACTAAGGCGGAAATAGATACGAATATAACACATAAGAGTATACACAAAGATAGTAGTCATACAAGATCCACTATGCAACAAAAAAATAGGTACATACATGTTCTAGCCAAAAGAATATGTACGCATAGAAGTCTCATATACATGTAACACAAAATTACAATAATGATAATATAGTTGGTAAAGTCAAGTGAGGGTCCCTGCTAGAAGTCATGCGAAGCACCTGTAATACCTCAGTCTAAGCCGAGTATTGTTTATATGAAAATAAATAATAAACAGATCAATCTAGTTGTATTTATCACAATAAACTTAGATAGAATAAGAGACATAACAATTAATGACATATACACAATAAAAACAATGTTCACATGTAAATCTAAAACCAAAGAATGTCCATATAATTTCTTAAAGAAATCTCAGTGCTATAAAAGAATGTCACATTCTAAATGATATAACTACTCACAAGAAATGATTTTCCCTATCAAATCAACACAAAATTGGCAACACAGTATCAAAACACGAATACAGTCCTAGACCAAAATGATATAAAGATCATCACATGAAGGGAGTCTGAAAATTCCATGAACCAAAGTTCCATAAATAGTCCGAAGACTCTCAAGATGAACTGAAGTTCCACAAATAGTCCGAAGACTCTTAAGATGAACTGAAGTTCCACAAAATGATCCGAAGATCGAGGATAGTTTAAATTACTCAAAGCTAATAAATATAAGAGTTAAATTACATGTCTCATAACCACTTACTCTACTCAAATATTTACAAACAAGTTGTATATTCCACTAGAAAACGAAACGATCATTGCCACAGTTTTCAATCAAACGAGTCCAAGAATTAACCGTCGAAGCAAACGCAAGCGTTCATAGTATTTTTTTTACTAAAGCGTTTAATTGGATTTCTCATACGAATGAGAAAAATATTTATATAAATATATACTAGTAGATTGGAAGACAATTTATAAAATGACTTTGTACAAAAATAGAGTTAGAAACCATTTTAATAAAAGATTTGGTGTCTACTAATAATATAAAACCCTTAATATTTAAAGTGGAAAATATTGTAAAATATCGATTGTATAACAATTGAATTTAAAATTCACGTTTTAATAATGTGAATCAAACCCCATGAACATCAATTATAAATTTGTTCACCATAAATAAATAGAAGGTCCATCTAACCGAGCTGATGAAATACGTGGAATAGAGCAACTGAAAGGTCAGAGAAAAAGAGCAAACGGTCAGAAACTCGGTCGGAAAGAAGCCTAGAATAACCTGAACAATTGATCGTGGTTCCCACCGATTAACAGTGCAGAAACAGGTTTCAGACATATTAACCCTACGGTCAGACATTTGATCTACTATGAAACACAAAACAGAGAACCAGAACAGATGTTTGGGCCCCATTTTCATACGTTTGACCATCTCATGCGTTTCAACCAAGGTTTCAGACATCTGACCTGATGTTTGGGTTAAAAATTGACCTTGGGTCAGATGTCTGGCCCCATGGTTCAAACATCTGACCTGCTGCCAGTCAGAAAATAAACAAAGGAATCTCTAATCGGAGAGTTCTGGCAAACCCGGACTTCCCGTAATGACTCCAAATGTTTAGGGAGGTCACATGCACTCTCTAGTACACAACAACAATATGCATAAACACCCAGCTAATGGGTTGCAAGGAATCTGCTTTTAAAATACCAAAATGAGTAAAATCATGAAACTAAAGCAATTCACATAATGCACGCACAACATATATGTGCTGGAGCGATCGTCGGCTTTCACTGGTTTTCAGGGTTTTTGGTTTTCCGGTTAATACGATTTAGCGCGATTGTGGCTCTTCAGTTTTCTGGTTATAGAAGTTCACTTCGGATTCTCCTGGCTATGATTTTCGAATTTCTGGTTTTCTCGCAAAACACATCTTTCTTCGATCAAGCAAGACATGTTTTGAGGAGCAAAGTGTTAACCAGCTTTATGGAAAAGCTGCCACACGTCAAAATTATGGTTAGTGACACTAAGACGACCCCGAACCCTGTACTGACGGTGGCAAGGGTAATCCTTGGAATATAACACAGAAACAGATAATAGCAGAACAGAAATAAATAAATACACCAGATAATGAACAGTAAAATATACTGGATAAACGTAATCATCAGAGTTACACAGTATACAGGATCATACATAGTACAAATACAGTTCAACTATACATATATGTCTACAGCGGAAAACAAACATAATGTACAATAGGAGCTGAACAGCATAAAAAGAGATAAATGATAGAATCCATCTTCAGCTCCAGCTATCCAGAAAGAACCAGCTAAACCTGAATACAAGGCTGCCCGTGTAGAAAAAGGGGCACCCGAGTTTGAAAGTGAAACAAACTACGAGTCAGTCATGGGACTGGTATGAGAAATCTACTCAACACATTTATAATATGGCTAATCACAGGACCACGCCACTTTCGTGGAACGGGTTTACTCCATTGGATTGCCAGTGCTTAAAAAACAAATCTTTCTTTTAAACATCGCAATGCTCTTTATAAAAATGAAGCCATTATAAGACTCAGTTCCCATCACACAATGCAACGCAAACCGGAGGATAGAGTTTTACCTTATAATGACCAAAATATGGTTGATACGAATAAAACAAAAGCAGTTGATATTATTACTAGTGTTTATATGCTTCAAAAACAATTTCAATCATAACTATCAATCATAGACGGCATGGGTACCATATATCATGTCGCCATATATATATACAATCAAAACAGCACGGTCACGTATTTGGAAATTGGGTTTCCGTCTTGAACCAAGGCAAAAGATAGTCCTTACCGAATAGGAGACTGCCTAGCCCGAGTCTCAGGATCAGAGCTCGAGTGACCCTTGGATCGTCAGGGCCGGTCCAAACGAAGTGGATTAAAATTCCTGAACACTGCGTTTCGCCGCACTTTGGGGCGTAAGCGAACCAACAAATGACTCCATCGGACCCGGATCGTCCGATCTAACCGAGGCGCCTCGCAACAGCAACAACCACATAAGTCAAACTCGTCAGGGCATGTAAAACCACTGACGCCACTTCTAGCTAGGAGGAAACGCAGGCCCTCCCTGAGGTCCTTTCTCCCGTTTCTGGTTCATACCGGGGTGTGAGGCTCGCGAATTTACGTTATACACAAAGCTACGCCACACAGGCGGTGCTTTGATCATCACCACAAGACTTTGCTTTTCAATAGAAGCCCTGGTCACTGCATCTTAGCATGCCACATAGGCAATTCACACCGTGCAACTGATGGTTATCAATCACACAGAATAAATTCCAATGTCAGACACACTGTCCATTTGCAAGTCCGTTCTGGGTCTGAACGAAGCCGGAGGCACTATATACCTCGCAAACCCATCGACCACCACGTACGTCTGGATGATCACCACTCATTATCCATATTTCAGGATGCCTCCCAATCAGGACCTCGGTTACCATCCAAACGAGGTGAAGATCTCCGGTCTTCGACCACCGTCTTCATCTTCGATTTCTTATCGTCGATTTAGTTATTCAGAATGGGATAAACCCGGTCTTTCTGAGCAACTCGCGTATATAATAAACAAGTGCAACACTAACATATACATGCATCATTTCAATTCATTAGTCACTAACCGTCAATCAGTAAGAGAATGATTTCCCAAATATTAACCCCGAAGGCCGAAATCAACACCAGTTCAATACCCAGGGAACCATTCGACTTAGCCAACCTTCATTTAATTTCTAGATCACATCCATATCGTTTATAATATTTTATAACGATTTATCGCTATTTTTATTTATTTTAAAATAGCTAATTTATTCAAAACGACGCTTCGGGCCATAACGCGACCGTGGCGCTGTTTTTCTTCAGATTTGATTTACACATATCTGAAAATCTAACCATTGGATCTTCACAAAATTTACATCATTAGAAAGATCTTTTCAAAATGAATCCAACGGTTCCAGTTTCGGGAAAATCCGACGGTCGGATCTCCCGGTATAATCGTTTGAAGTTTCGATTTCAAAATACGAACTGCAGCGTCGTTATTCGATTAAATATAATTATATTTATATATATATATAAATATAATCGATTCTGGCGCTGTTTTTCTTTAGATTTTGAATTAAACATTCCAGACAATCCAACCGTTGGATTTTTACAAAGTTGGTGCCGTTGGAAAGATATTTCCAAAGCGAACCCAACGGTTGTGATTTCAGGAAAATCCGATGGTCGGATCTTCCGGTATAATCGTTTGAAATCACGGTTTCAAAATACGAACTGCAGCGTCGTTATTCGATATATTTTAATTCTATTTATATATATATATATATATATCGATTCTTCGATTTCAAAGCTACATTCTTTTCATACATTTGATCAAAATGATATTTTTATCTAACTGTCTTCTATTTCAACACTTCACTATTTTTGACAATTCATTTATATAATAAAAATGTGATTTTTATTGTAAAACAATTCATTTCAAAACACTATTATTTTATATAGTTCATTTAGGTAATAAAAATAGGATTTTTATTATAAATCAATTTATTTCAAAAGGGGATTATTTTACATAGTTCATATAGATGATAAAAAGGTGATTTTTATTATAAAACAATTTATTTCAAAATATGACTACCCTTCAACACATGAATTTCTATTCGACGAATGAATATCGATTCAACACATGAAGGTTTTCTATAGTTTATATATATAGATAAAAATGTGATTTTTTATATTTAAAACACGAACACCATTCAACACATGAATTTCTATTCAACTAATGAATATCGATTCAACATATGAAGGTTTTCTATAGTTTATATATATAGATAAAAATGTGATTTTTATATTTAAAACACGAACACCATTCAACACATGAATTTCTAATCAACGAATGAATATCGATTCAACACATGAAGGTTTTCTATAGTTTATATATATATATATAAAAATGTGATTTTTATATTTAAAACACGAACACCATTCAACACATGAATTTCTAATCAACGAATGAATATCGATTCAACACATGAAGGTTTTCTATTCAACGAATAAATATAGTTTCAGCAAATGAAAATAATTCAAACACATGAATATTATTCAAAATTTCGGTAGCATAACGGCAGGGTAGTTAAAACCGGGACCGTCCCTAGTACGGCTCCTCGCTCTACCTTAAAACCTCGCGGTTTTTGACAATGGGGATCATGCATCTAGTTCGCACGCAGGAAGCATGTATATATTTATTTCATTTCCACAAACTAATCCTATGTGGTTTCAACCAAATATTTCTCAACCACAAATGGGTATTTTTCAACCACAATCAATCAATCAATATCAACCACAAACAATCCCAATCCACCATGCACTATCAATCAATTTTCACACCAATCACAACCAATAAATATCGTCCATGGTTTGTGGACGAGGGGCGTATATATATATATATAGCAATTCACTTCTATTTCAACACATATATAATTTTTACAACGCATATATAACTTATACATCGAACGTACAACTTATACAACGCTTATACATTAGGTGTACAACGCTTATATAACTCATACATCGACTATATAATTTATACATCGTCGTTTTCTATATCGTTTATAAATTAGAAATCTCACATTGGGTTCCACTCCACCAAAAATAGCAGAAGGCTCAGAAAAATATGCGGTCTCTTCTAAAATGTAGAAGACGTCCACACGAGTCCACTGTCTCTTGTTTCACTGAATTTCGACAAGAAACGAAAAAGATATGATTTTTCAAAGTTTGCAACGGTTTAAAGGTGTTAAAACAGTTGAAAATAAAACAAGTCGTACCTCAGCTGAAAGGTTCAAAACTAGGTTTGCAATTTTCGATCAAACCGTGAATCGATAGGAGGATCGGCCGATGCAGCGACGAAGAGGGGGGAGACGCGCGTCTGCGCGTGGTGGTGGGGGCCCACTCGGTGGCGTCAGGCGGTCGGGGCGGCGGGTTGAAGTCGCCGACTTCAGGATGTCGATTCTCCCTCCACAGGCCACGAAAAATTCCAAACTTTATATGGATTTGAAGATCTCGAGAAGATCTTCAAAAAGTTCAACTGTGGCACGAGCTAATTCGGCATGGATTGATCGGAAAATGAGGGGGAAGATTTCAAGTGGTTTCCGCCTTCGATCGGGGAGAGAGAAAAAGGATTTTTCTTTTTTTTTATTTTAAAAAAATATATGATTGGTCGGGGGAGTTTTAAAGGGGTTTTCTGACGCGACCACCAATCTAAACCCAACGACTATCGTCCCTAGCGTTTTGCCCCCATTCCGAACACAATGAGATATGTTTCGTAGGCCCATTCGACTGTTTCAGTCAGTTTCCATTCAAATTAAAATATAAAACATTCAATATTCAATTTGAACGTACATTTCAATTTGCCAGGGCCACAAACTGATTCGAAAAATTCCAGAAAAATAAATCTGGCTATGTTTTGACGATACGGTCCCAACAAAACTAGTTTCGTTGAATTCTGAGACAGTTTGCAAAAAGGCCCATTTCTGGTCGATCCAATTTAACTGTAATTGACCAAATCACGTTTTCCTTTGCCACGCTCACATACTAGCTTCAAAAATTATGAAGTTTGAAACCTAGTAATAACTTCACATCTCGGATCCAACAAAAGTGGTTTCATCGAATTCCGAGGTAGTTTGCAAAATGGCCAATTTCACGGGCTATATAAATTCCATAGCGACCTTTCTGAAAATTCATTTGGCCATAACTTTTGCTTTCCGCTATGAAAATTAGATTTTTCAGATTCGTTAGAAAGGTATTCACTAACAGATTTAAATATTTTTGGTTTCACGCAAATCCGTTTTGTTTTGCACCCAGTACAGTCTGACAAAGTTTGGATTCAATTTTTGAAACTGCAGCGCCTTTTCAGGCCTTGTTTATAAATAGAATTAATTATATTCGTTTTCAATTGTCGATTCAAACTCAGAATTCATTGCTATTATTTAAAATATTTATTTTAAATATTTAAAATCCATTATTTCAGCCAATTTAAAAAAATTAAATTGGTTCAGATTTTTTGGGTCGTTACAATCTCCCCCACTTAAAACTTTTCGTCCCCGAAAAGGAACAAAGTCGAAAGTGGTTTGATTAATCAACTCTACGTTCGATCTGGCTTCCATTCTCCAACTTTTCAGTTTCTGAGAAATTTCAAATTCTTCAAAAATTTGGCTAACACCCGGAATTTTCGAAAAATTTCGCCATAACCTCCTTTGTACGGGGAGAGGTTTGGAAATTTATTGGGCCGTATTAGGTACCCAATAAATCCTAATAAGCATACACATATTTATAGTGATATATTCTAGTGTTTACAGGGGAGCGTGTATTGATAATAACTCCAGAGAATAAATTCTCGTCACCCTGTTCCGCGTGGGTAATAAATAGTCTATGTGCCGTATCTAATAACTAGAGAGACGTGATTATTGTCAACTCCAGACCCGTGTGGGGTTTTTATTAATCTGGCAATTTAATCGTTACAATTTAAATAGTCCATATCAGTCATCAGTTCAACCTGTAAAATATAGTCATCGCCATACAAGCCTCTCGCTCGTATGGTAAATCTTCCACCTCGTCACACAAGCTCCAAATGCTTATGTGGTATATGATGAAGTATGCCTATCTTCCAGAAGTATGCCATGTAATGTAGTTCAAAATTAATTGTTACTATCCTATGGCGACATTTATTATTTCACACAGAAAAACCAGCACTCTGCATCCAATGGCATTCACAGGAGTTGATATAATAATATTTCGCATCCAACTCATTAAGGTTTACCTATTTGTCGGGCACACAAATAAAATCTTTACTCAACAGCTATCCATTTACCTGTTCAAACATATATAATGCACATGTATATATATTTCTATCTATTTTCTAATCAGTTCAATGTGTGATTTAAATGAATAAATCCTACCATTATTCTATTTTTGATTAAATTAACTATGGTTTCAATAATTCAATTAATCAAATTTACAATCACACAACACAAACAACAATCAAATTGTTTTTAACTTTTCAAAATCATACAAATCAATTTCTATATTCTTTTAAAATCATTCAGACTATAGAATTAAAAGTGCACATCCAAGGAAAGAAAATAACAACAGAGTAGAGAACTAATTGGTAATGCAAAGTATGGTAAATGTACCTTGCACCGAAGTCAATCAGAGATATCCACTCGACATCTAGGATAAGCTTTCTGAATGCTCTCCTCAGTTTCCCAAGTACAATCTCACGGATCTCCACTCATTGCACTTTGACTAAGTGAACCTTCTTGTTCCTCAGCTCTTTGGTTTCTTTGCCGATGATCTTGAGCGACTCTCTTCTCACAGCTAATTCAGGGGTAATTTCAATATCCTGTTGAGCTGCTTCTTCCACGATCAAGTCTGGGTCATGAACGTGCTTTCGAAGTTGAGATATATGAAATACATCATGAACTCCGGGCAACCAGTCAGGAAGTTTGACCCTATAAGCGAGAGTTCCGATCCGTTCCAGAATAGGAAACAGACCAATGAATTTGGGCGCCAACTTTCCAGTTTTACCAAACCGGATAACTCCTCTCATCGGCGATACTTTCAAATATACATAGTCGCCAACAGCAAATGATATATCCCTTCTTCTCCTATCGGCGTAGCTCTTTTGTCGGCTCTGAGCGGCGAGTAATCGCTTCTTAATAAAGTCGACTTTATCGGCAGCTTCTCGGATCATATCAGGCCCTAACACAAGTCTATTTCCAGGTTCAACCCAACAAGCAGGAGATCGGCACGGTCTACCATATAATGCTTCGAATGGCGACATTGTCAGACTTGCCTGGTAGCTGTTGTTATAAGAGAATTCAGCCAAATGTAGATGGTCTTCCCATGATCCACCGAAATCTAGAACACAAGCCCGCAATAGATCTTCTAGTATACGATTCACCCTCTCAGTTTGACCATCTGTCTGAGGATGATAGGCGGTGCTCAAGTTCAACTTCGTTCCCAGCTCTACTTGAAACGCCTCCCAGAATTTACTAGTGAATATTGTATCTCTATCACTAACTATACTGAGCGGCACTCCATGTAGTCTAACTATTTCTTTCTAAGAAAATCACTTTGAATTAATCCCAGGTGATATCACCTTCTGGATTATCTTTAACAACTGAATCCCACCAAAACAAAGCTTCTTCTTTGAGTGCCCAAGACGCCAGTAGTCTTTTCTGATCGTCTCTCAGCTTTAAACCCTTAAAGATTTTCTCTGCAGAACGAATCCAAGCTTGTGTTTCCATAATGGACTCTTTGCCTAAGAAAGGCGATCCACCCAGATTTCGAAATCTCTTGAATAGAACTTCTATATTGGATTCTGGCTGCGGGAGCACAACTGGCTCATTAGTTGGTCGAGCCATACGATTATTTACCCGTCCTAGAACACTACTGGTTCTATTTCTGACGAGTTCGTTCATATGTTATATTCCAGAACTAAGCTTAACCAAAGCTCTGATGCCAAATGAGACGACCCCGAACCCCGTACTGACGGTGGCAAGGGTAATCCTTGGAATATAACACAGAAACAGATAATAGCAGAACAAAAATAAATAAATACACCAGATAATGAACAATAAAATATACTGGATAAACGTAATCATCAGAGTTACACAGTATACAGGATCATACATAGTACAAATACAGTTCAACTATACATATATGTCTACAACGGAAAACAAACATAATGTACAATAGGAGCTGAACAGCATAAAAAGAGATAAATGATAGAATCCATCTTCAGCTCCAGCTATCCAGAAAGAACCAGCTAAACCTGAATACAAGGCTGCCCGTGTAGAAAAAGGGGCACCCGAGTTTGAAAGTGAAACAAACTACGAGTCAGTCATGGGACTGGTATGAGAAATCTACTCAACACATTTATAATATGGCTAATCACAGGACCACGCCACTTTCGTGGAACGGGTTTACTCCATTGGATTGCCAGTGCTTTAAAAACAAATCTTTCTTTTAAACATCGCAATGCTCTTTATAAAAATGAAGCCATTATATGACTCAGTTCCCATCACACAATGCAACGCAAACCGGAGGATAGAGTTTTACCTTATAATGGCCAAAATATGGTTGATACGAATAAAACAAAAGCAATTGATATTATTACTAGTGTTTATATGTTTCAAAAACAATTTCAATCATAACTATCAATCATAGATGGCATGGGTACCATATATCATGTCGCCATATATATATATACAATCAAAACCACACGGTCACGTATTTGGAAATTGGGTTTCCGTCTTGAACCAAGGCAAAAGATAGTCCTTACCGAATAGGAGACTGCCTAGCCCGAGTCTCAGGATCAGAGCTCGAGTGACCCTTGGATCGTCAAGGCCGGTCCACACGAAGTGGATTAAAATTCCTGAACACTGCGTTTCGCCGCCCTTTGGGGCGTAAGCGAGCCAACAAATGACTCCATCGGACCCGGATCGTCCGATCTAACCGAGGCGCCTCGCAACAGCAACAACCACATAAGTCAAACTCATCAGGGCGTGTAAAACCACTAACGCCACTTCTAGCTAGGAGGAAACGCAGGCCCTCCCTGAGGTCCTTTCTCCCGTTTCTGGTTCATACCGGGGTGTGAGGCTCGCGAATTTACATTATACACAAAGCTACGCCACACAGGCGGTGCTTTGATCATCACCACAAGACTTTGCTTTTCAACAGAAGCCCTGGTCACTGCATTTTAGCATGCCACACAGGCAATTCACACCGTGCAACTGATGGTTATCAATCACACAGAATAAATTCCAATGTCAGACACACTGTCCATTTGCAAGTCCGTTCTGGGTCTGAACGAAGCCGGAGGCACTATATACCTCGCAAACCCATCGACCACCACGTACGTCTGGATGGTCACCACTCATTATCCATATTTCGGGATGCCTCCCAATCAGGACCTCGGTTACCATCCAAACGAGGTGAAGATCTCCGGTCTTCGACCACCGTCTTCATCTTCGATTTCTTATCGTCGATTTAGTTATTCAGAATGGGATAAACCCGGTCTTTCTGAGCAACTCGCGTATATAATAAACAAGTGCAACACTAACATATACACGCATCATTTCAATTCATTAGTCACTAACCGTCAATCAGTAAGAGAATGATTTCCCAAATATTAACCCCGAAGGCCGAAACCAACATCAGATCAATACCCAGGGAACCATTCGACTTAGCCAACCTTCAGTTAATTTCTAATTCACATCCATATCGTTTATAATATTTTATAACGATTTATCGCTATTTTTATTTATTTTAAAATAGCTAATTTATTCAAAACGACGCTTCGGGCCATAACGCGACCGTGGCGCTGTTTTTCTTCAGATTTGATTTACACATATTTGAAAATCTAACCGTTGGATCTTCACAAAATTTACATCATTAGAAAGATCTTTTCAAAACGAATCCAACGGTTCCAGTTTTGGGAAAATCCGACGGTCGGATCTCCCGGTATAATTGTTTGAAATTTCGATTTCAAAATACGAACTACAACGTCGTTATTCGATTAAATATAATTATATTTATATATATATATATAATCGATTCTGGCGCTGTTTTTCTTCAGATTTGAATTAAACATTCCAGACAATCCAACCGTTGGATTTTTACAAAGTTGGTGCCGTTGGAAAGATATTTCCAAAGCGAACCCAACGGTTGTGATTTCAGGAAAATCCGATGGTCGGATCTTCCGGTATAATCGTTTGAAATCACGGTTTCAAAATACGAACTACAGCGTCGTTATTCGATATATTTTAATTCTACTTATATATATATATCGATTCTTAGATTTCAAAGCTACATTCTTTTCATACATTTGATAAAAATGATATTTTTATCTAACTGTCTTCTATTTCAACACTTCACTATTTTTGACAATTCATTTATATAATAAAAGTGTGATTTTTATTGTAAAACAATTCATTTCAAAACATTAATATTTTATATAGTTCATTTAGGTAATATAAATAGGATTTTTATTATAAATCAATTTATTTCAAAAGGGGATTATTTTACATAGTTCATATAGATGATAAAAAGGTGATTTTTATTATAAAACAATTTATTTCAAAATATGACTACCCTTCAACACATGAATTTCTATTCGACGAATGAATATCGATTCAACACATGAAGGTTTTCTATAGTTTATATATATAGATAAAAATGTGATTTTTTATATTTAAAACACGAACACCATTCAACACATGAATTTATATTCAACGAATGAATATCGATTCAACACATGAAGGTTTTCTATAGTTTTTATATATAGATAAAAATGTGATTTTTATATTTAAAACACGAACACCATTCAACACATGAATTTCTAATCAACGAATGAATATCGATTCAACACATGAAGGTTTTCTATAGTTTATATATATAGATAAAAATGTGATTTTTATATTTAAAACACGAACACCATTCAACACATGAATTTCTAATCAACGAATGAATATCGATTCAACACATGAAGGTTTTCTATTCAACGAATAAATATAGTTTCAGCAAATGAAAATAATTCAAACACATGAATATTATTCAAAATTTCGGCAGCATAACGGCAGGGTAGTTAAAACCGGGACCGTCCCTAGTATGGCTCCTCGCTCTACCTTAAAACCTTGCGGTTTTTGACAATGGGGATCATGCATCTAGTTCGCACGCAGGCGGCATGTATATATTTATTTCATTTCCACAAACTAAACCTATGTGGTTTCAACCAAATATTTCTCAACCACAAATGGGTATTTTTCAACCACAATCAATCAATCAATATCAACCACAAATAATCCCAATCCACCATTCGCTATCAATCAATTTTCACACCAATCACAACCAATAAATATCGTCCATGGTTTGTGGACGAGGGGCGTATATATATATATATATATGTATATATATATATAGCAATTCACTTCTATTTCAACACATATATAATTTTTACAACGCATATATAACTTATACATCGAACGTACAACTTATACAACGCTTATACATGAGGTGTACAACGCTTATATAACCCATACATCGACTATATAATTTATACATCGTCGTTTTCCATATCGTTTATAAATTAGAAATCTCACATTGGGTTCCACTCCACCAAAAATAGCAGAAGGCTTAGAAAAATATGCGGTCTCTTCTAAAATGTAGAAGACGTCCACACGAGTCCACTGTCTCTTGTTTCACTAAATTTCGACAAGAAACGAAAAAGATATGATTTTTCAAAGTTTGCAACGGTTTAAAGGTGTTAAAACAGTTGAAAATAAAACAAGCCGTACCTCAGCTGAAAGGTTCAAAACTAGGTTTGCAATTTTCGATCAAACCGTGAATCGATAGGAGGATCGGCCGATGCTGCGACGAAGAGGGGGAGACGCGCGTCTGCTTGTGGTGGTGGGGGCCCACTCGGTGGCGCCAGGCGGTCGGGGCGACGGGTTGAAGTCGCCGACTTCAGGACGTCGATTCTCCCTCCACAGGCCACGAAAAATTCCAAACTTTATATGGATTTGAAGATCTCGAGAAGATCTTCAAAAAGTTCAACTGTGGCATGAGCTAATTCGGCGTGGATTGATCGGAAAATGAGGGGGAAGATTTCGAGCGGTTTCCGCCTTCGATCGGGGAGAGAGAAAAAGGATTTTTTTTTATTTTAAAAAAAATATGATTGGTCGGGGGAATTTTAAAGGGGTTTTCTGACGCGACCACCAATCTAAACCCAACGACTGTCGTCCCTAGCGTTTTGCCCCCATTCCGAACACAATGGGATATGTTTCGTAGGCCCATTCGACTGTTTCAGTCAGTTTCCATTCAAATTAAAATATAAAACATTCAATATTCAATTTGAACGTACGTTTCAATTTGCCAGGGCCACAAACTGATTCAAAAAATTCCAGAAAAATAAATCTGGCTATGTTTTGACGATACGGTCCCAACAAAACTAGTTTCATCGAATTCTGAGACCGTTTGCAAAAAGGCCCATTTCTGATCGATCCAATTTAATTGTAATTGACCAAAACACGTTTTCCTTTGCCACGCTCACATACTAGCTTCAAAAATTATGAAATTTGAAACCTAGCAATAACTTCACATCCCGGATCCAACAAAAGTGGTTTCGTCGAATTCCGAGGTCGTTAGCAAAATGGCCAATTTCACGGGCTATATAAATTCCATAGCGACCTTTCTGAAAATTCATTTGGCCATAACTTTTGCTTTCCGCTATGAAAATTCGATTTTTCAGATTCGTTAGAAAGGTATTCACTAACAGATTTAAATATTTTTGGTTTCACTCAAATCCGTTTTGTTTTGCACCCGGTACAGTCCGACAAAGTTTGGATTCAATTTTTGAAACTGCAGCGCCTTTTCAGGCCTTGTTTATAAATAGAATTAATTATATTCGTTTTCAATTGTCGATTCAAACTCAGTTTTCATTGCTATTATTTAAAATATTTATTTTAAATATTTAAAATCCATTATTTTAGCCAATTTAAAAAATTTAAATTGGTTCAGATTTTCTGGGTCGTTACAGACACGCTGCAAGTCTTGAGAACATTGTTGGAAAACACAAAGCGATTTGCTCGAAGTCGCGACGTACTCAGAAAAGGTTCTAGATAGCATCGATTTGTGAAATCGTCGTCAATAAACTTGAAAAATCTGGCATTTAGCAAATTGGTAAATTTGGCACATTGAAATCTGGCATTTTCTTATTTAATACTAATGCAGCACCGATTCTTTCTCTTGATACTGCACATACATTTTTGAAAATTTTCCCGAACTTGACATGTCTTTCTGATGTGAAATTTTCAAGCACTTAATATTAGGGAAGAAACTTTTTTCCTTTAACCATTCAAATTTTAATGCTGCACTTGATTGTTTCTTTTGATACTGCACATTCTTGTATTGTTGAACTTGAAAAATGCTTCCTATACCTTGCTATATTGTGTGATGCCATCGTGCTCTTGTATGCATGCCACTTGTGGTGCACCATATCTTCTTTCCAAATATGCCAGAATGTGCATTTAAAAAAATTCTTGTCAAATATTCTTCTTCACGATATTCTTGAATCTTATTTTTGGAAACATTGTGAATTTTAACTTGTCATTTATGAACCAAGCAAATCAGGAAATTTGAAAAGATCTTCTTGCCAAATATACTTCTGAAAAGTTTGAATTATTCCTTGCTGATTATAACATTTTTGAAACTTTCCTATATTATTCAAAAATGATTTCTAGAAAGTATTGATTGGCTGTGGTATTTGCACATTGAATATTGATACTCTTGACCTTGGTTTTCATGAACATGATACTGCACTTAATTTTATTCAACTTAGGCTTGGCTATGCACATAAGTCAGTACTTGTACATTGCTGAAAAGATTTGAAACTGCACTTTGCTCAAAATGCTCATTCATATACTTGTTCACACATATATACATATTTATATGTGTATTTATGTGTGTATCCATATATGTACATGTAATTTGTATGAGTTGTTGTCCTACTTATTTTTCTGATCAGTTCAGATTTGTACCGCTGCACATATATTCTGAAGTTGTTCGGTTGCCATTGTATGTGCATGTCCATTTCTTTTCACTTTTGTTGTTGCACTCTATGTATACATGTGCACGCTTGATTCTTCTTCATTGGCAGTTCTGTCACGCTATGTAAATTATAATTCATGTCCATTTGATGCTTGCGTATCATTGTTTATGTCCAGTTCTATACATTCTTGTTGGACCTTCTTGTTGCTGAATCATTTGCTACTATTTCCGAAACATATGCATTTGCACATGTGTATTTGCATATGCATATGTGTATTTGAACATTTGATTTCCATTTTTGGAATCCTGCCTCCTTATGTATGTGTTCATGCTTGTTGTATTGTTCATCTTGTTGTATTTGCCACTTTTTCTCTTTGGCAGTTCTGGTTGACTTGAAGATGCCTATGTAGTGCAAAATCAGATATTTGGGCAGCGAAATATGAATAAACCCAATGATCTAGTCTGTCAACTATTTCAACAATACTAAAAAATAAAATCAAGTGGCACAAATTAAAGAGAGAACAAAAACAGAAAAGAGAGGCAATGACACACCAATATAACGTGGTTCGGATATGAATATCCTACGTCCACGGAGACCCAACAACTTTTATTTCTCAATGAAGAAATGAGTACATAAGATTACAATATAGAGAGAAGATTAATGGTGGATTTCTTGCATTCATACAATAACATGACCCCTATTTATATAGAGGGATTTCTTGGAGATAAATAAGAGAAGTTTCTAGATTACTTGGACATGAAGAAAAATAAATATAATATCTTCCTTGATTTGATTGAAGCATAAATGGTTGGCGCAATCATGGTCTCAATCTCTTTCCCTGAGTAAATTGATTCTTCATTAATTGATTGATTGACTTGCTATTTTTCTTTCAAAAAGAAAACTTCATCTTATATCTTTCCATATACCAGCCAATTAATTGATTGACAATCAATCAATTTCTTTCCTTCTCTACAAATATTTGAATCATAAATTTCAACACTCCACCTTGATTCAAATATGACAATCTTTCTTCATCATCTCATCTTCAACAACCAACATAGAAGTTGTTGGGCCTAACACCCCATGGCGCTCAAGTAACAGGAAGCAAACTGATCAAGCTTGAGCAATGCTCAAACTTGTCCTTTGGAAGTGACTTGGTCATAATATTTGAAGGATTATCCAAAGTACCCACCTTAAGTAACTTTATCTTCCTTCGTTCTTCATCAAACATAAGAAAGAAACCTCTAACATCAATGTGCTTCGTTGCTGAACTATAAGCCCGATTCTCAACAAGATAAATCGCACTCTGATTGTCTGAAAATAGCTCCAATGTCCGTTGCGCCATCGAAACATCATTCAACAACTGAAGTGAGTCAATCCTTCCTTTGTTACTTCCATAATTGATATTAACTTTGCTTCGGTGGTCGACAAACCTACTATAGACTGCAACTTTGATCTCCATGAAATCGGGCCTATACCAAGTGTAAAAATATAGCCCGACACCGACTTCTGTCTATCTCTATCCCCAGCATAATCTGAATCACAGTATCCTCTAAGAGAGATGTCTCCATCTACTCCACTATATAACAAGCCGACTGAAGAAGTGCCATGAAGATATCTGAGTATCCACTTCACTGCTTGCCAATGCTCTTTACCTGGGTTAGACATATATCGACTGACAACACCAACTGCATGGGCCAAATTTGGTCTCGTGCACACCATTGCATACAGGAGACTACCAACAGCACTTGAATAAGGTATACTACGCATATCTCTTTTGTCTTCATCCAATGCTGGACCTACATCTCTGGATAGCATACATTGAGAGCCTAATGGAGTAGCCACCGGTTTAGCATTCTCCATACCAAATCGAGATAGAACTTTCTCGATGTATTGAGTTTGAGTGAGCCTCAAAACTCTTTGCTTTCTATCCCTCTAAATCGCCATCCCCAAAATTCTCTGTGTGTTTCCCAAATCTATCATCTCAAATTCCTTACTGAACTCCATTTTCAACTCCAAAATTTTAGACATGCTCTTAAAAGCTATCAGCATATCATCAACATAAAGTAATAAATAGATGATGCCATCATTACATTTTTTAAAATAGACACATTGGTCCATAAAGCTTCTAGAGTAACCAAGTGAGATCATAAACTTATCAAATTTCTTGTACCACTGTCTAAGAGACTGTTTTAAGCCATAAAGAGATTTGTTAAGTTACAAACATGACCTGGCCTGCTGCTATCAATGAACCCCTCTGGCTGCTGTAGGTAAATGTCCTCCTCAAGATCACCATGCAAGAGTGTTGTCTTGACATCTAGTTGTTCCAACTCCATGTCGAAGTGAGTAACCAATGCCAGAAGAATGCGAATGGAAGTGTGTCTAACAACTGGAGAAAGAATATCATGAAACTCCACATATTTCTTCTGAACATAACCCTTTGCCACTAATCTTGCTTTGTACCTTAAGTCACCATTGCCGCCATCTTTCACCTTATAGATCCATTTACATCCAATTGGTCTCTTGCCGGAAGGAAGTGGCACTAAATCCCAAGTGTGATTTTTGTGCAAAGACTCAATCTCCTCCTCCATTGCTACTAGCCAACTGGAGCTATCAACTGAACTAATGGCATATATGTAGTCTTTTTGTTCATCATGAGATATGCTTAATGCATAAGCTGCCATGTCATCAAAGTCAATATCTTCAATGCTTAATCCCACAAAATCATCAAGCCATGTTGGTCTTTTCTTCTCTCTCGTTGGTTGAGTTTGAATTTGAGCTCCACCTTGAGAATAATCTTCTGTCTCTTCCCTATCAACCATGGTGTCATCGGAATCACCATTTTTACTCGTATGGAAGTCTGATGATCTGCCTTGTGTTTGGTATTCTGAATTTGTCCTCTCAATATCATCATATACTGAAGAAGAAGGCTCTACCTTCAACATAGCCTTCTCATCAAATGTGACATGCCTTCTAGTAACAATCTTCTGGGTAGCAGGACACCACATCCTATAACCCTTAATTCCTTTCTTATAGCCAAGAAAAATACACTTGCGAGATCTTAGATCCAACTTCCCTTTGCTCTCATGCACATAAGCTGGACAACCAAACACTCTAAGAAAGGAATATGATACAGGCTCTCCCTTCCATACTTCTTCAGGAATATTCATATATATGGCGGTAGAAGTTGTGCGGTTGATAAGGAAACCCGCCGTAGATAATGCTTCTGCCAAAAATCTATTATTTAATCCCGCATTCGACCGTAAGCAACGAGTTCTTTCCGACAAAGTCCGATTCATTCTCTCTGCAACCCCATTTGACTGAGGGTCTCCTGGTGTGATGTAGTGTCTTTTGATTCCCTCGGACTCAGAAAATTTGATGAATATTTGAGAAATGAATTCATCGCCATTATCTGAACGAATAACCTTCACTTTCTTTCCAGACTGCTTCTCAACAAGAGATTTCCAACTTTGAAATCCATCAAAAGTTTCTCTTTGGACTTCATAAAGTAAACCCATACTTTTCTAGAAAACTCATCCACAAATGAAACAAAATACTTGGCTCCTCCATAAGATAGGCATGTTGCGGGGCCCCAAACATCAGTATAAACATACTCTAAAACATCTTTATACTTATGCTCTGCAATGCCAAAAGAAACCTTCGTCTGCTTTCCAAGTACACATCCTTCACAAAAGTCAAGTTTTGAATGATGAACACCGTCAATTAAGCCTCGCTTTCTCAATACTTCTAAACTGCGCTCTCTAATGTAGCCCATACGAAAATGCCACAATCTGGTAGAATCGGAATCAACTGAATCAATAACCGAAGCAGTCTCTGCAACAGCAGTTGTACCCTTCAACAAATAAAGATTTCCATCTTTTACCCCTTTCATTGCTATCAATGAGACATTTGTAATTTTTAATGAATCTTTTTCTATTACTACACACTTTAAGCCAAAATTGCACAATGCTCCCATAGTGATCAAACTACGCCTTAAATCAGGTACATTCCTGACATCACATAAAGTACGAACAATACCATCAAACATCCTGATTTTTACTGTTCCAATACCAATCATGCGACAAGAAGAATTATTTCCCATGAGAACCTCTCCTCCATCAAGCTGGCGATAAGTGGAAAAAGAGTGCCTATCAGGTGTCATGTGATAGGATGCTCCCGAGTCAATAATCCACATAGTACTCTTCATAGGAGAGGTAGAAGCTGTAAAAATGTGAAGATCATTATCTAAATCTGATGTCTCCGCTGTAGATGCTGAAGCCTTTTGGGGAACAACTTTGCTTTTATTACCCAACTTGGGGAAACTTGCAATATAATGTCCAGGTATTCTGCAATAATGACAAACTCGCTTCTGGGCTCCTCTTGACTGAGATCTGGACTTAGCTCTATCTCCACCGAATTTGGGTCTACTTTTACTTCTTCCTCTCTATGCAACAAGGCTTTCAGAATCATCCTCCATGCTCATGCTTGCTAGCTTTCCTCTTAACATCTCGTTATGCAAATTTGTCTTCACATCCTCCAAGCAAATAGACGAACGTCCATAGATCATAGAGTTAACAAAAGTGTTACACTCCGCAGGTAAAGAACATAAAAGAATAACAGCTTGTGCCTCATCCTCAATCTTTACGTCAGCTGCTCGAAGATTCATGACAAGTGTGTTGAGGGCATTTATATGACAAAATACATCTGTTCCATGCCTCATTTTTAAAGAATAAAGTTGTTGCTGTAAGATGATGCGGTTGGTGAGAGTCTTGTCGTAGACCCTTTTCTGAAGAGCATCCCACAATTCCTTAGTAGTTTTCATATGAGAAAACTCTCTAAGTACTTCATCAGAAAGGCTAAGTTGGATGGTAGTAAGAGCATCCTCTTCCAATTCTTCTATCTCTTCAGGTGCTATTTTCTTCAGTTTCTCTGGATCTGAGACAACCTTAAATGTCCTCTCTTTCTTCAACACCACTTCCATCTTCATCTTCCATGCGCCAAAATCCACCTTTCCATCAAATCTAACAACTCCATAATTTGTAGCGCTTCTACCACCGTTATTCTTTGCGGAATTTGACATGGCTGAAAAAGTCTTTGAACAGGACAACTAGCTTCAATACCAATCTGTAGTGCAAAATCAGAGATTTGGGCAGCGGAATATGAATAAACCCAATGATCTAGTCTGTCAACTATTTCAACAATGCCAAAAAAAATAAAATCAAGTGTCACAAATTATAGAGAGAACAAAAACAAAAAAGAGAGGAAATGACACACCAATATAACATGGTTCGGATATGAATATCCTACGTCCACGGAGACCCAACAACTTTTATTTCTTAATGAAGAAATGAGTGCATAAGATTACAATATAGAGAGAAGATTAATGGTGGATTGCTTGCATTCATACAATAACATGAACCGTATTTTATATAGAGGGATTTCTTGGAGATAAATAGGAGAAGTTTCTAGATTACTTGGACATGAAGAAAAATAAATATAATATCTTCCTTGATTTGATTGGAGCATAAATGGTTGGTGCAATCATGGTCTCAATCTCTTTCCATGAATAAACTGATTCTTCATTAATTAATTGATTGGCATGTTATTTTTCTTCCAAAAAGAAAACTTCCTCTTATATGTTTCCATATACGAGCCAATTAATTGATTGACAATCAATCAATTTCTTTCCTTCTGTACAAATATTTGAATCATAAATTTCAACAGCCTATGTACATGTGCTCTCGTGCCATTGTGCATACTTGAGCTTTGTTCCTATTCACCTGAAAAATAACTGTATACAAGTGCAAAAATATTGTTTTAGTTCAATCAGCAGACCATTATACATTGTGTCATGGATGGCCAAGACTCGGTGTGTGTATGTGAATCTGTATATGACATTGAATATGTAAATGAGAGAAATCTGAGTAATTGAGTGTTTTTTTTTTTGAAAATTGGTACGCATTTATTAAATTGTCAAATAAAAATACATGCATAACAAAAAAACAATAACAAAAAAAGAAAAATAAAATTACAAACATAAAGCAAAAAGTAGGTAAAATAAAAGCTGGCACTGGATCCCAGCTTCAATGCATGCGATTCTTCCTTGCACACTCCATAAATTTACCACATTCTGTGCTAAATTACCAACATCATCTGCCACTTTCTCCTCATTTTCCAGCTCCATGGAAACCACATTCTCTGCACATTTGCATAATAGTGAATCCACATTCTCCGTAGTTCCCTGTCTTCTAACTAAAACTGTGGACTTGATGGCAGGTACACTTCCCAATTCCATGAACGGCTCAAGTTTGAAACCGAAATATGTATTGCAATTATAAAACCAAATGTTCCAACTTCACCCATTCATGATTCTCCAGGGCTACCTTTAATTTCCAGAATGTTCTTTGTTGCTTCATGGAATTTGGACAACAATAGTCTTTAGCAGCCATTTGCATCCCATGTACTATAAACTGTTACGTGTTTAAGCAGTTTAAAGTACAGCTGTAAATGCATTTCTGAAAATGCCCACATTCTTTATCAGCCTACTATATTAATTGTGACGTAGGAATTAATTATAGTAAATTTCAAAGAATTAGCATATCACACCATGCTCATCTAGCAAGAAAAGAACTTCCCTGCGTCACTCATCTAATCACTTGCCCGAACATGTATACCTACTAGTTGATCCCTTGCACAGTTTTAACCTTACTGAATCTAGTGCAATAATCGTAGAAAGAACGACCACTGAAACTGCTTCACAAATTAACCAAACCGGCAATATAACTGCCTTTAACGAGCAGCTTAGCAGTACATGAAATCACAATCAGACTGTAACCTTCAGATAGCAAATCCAAAACCAAATCATATTCGATGACTACACATACCACTGTCACCATAAGATACTGAACAATGGATGGCTATCAACACGACTACAACCATCACTCACTAACATCTCTCTCCACCGCAACTGATGAAGACGCTACGTCCTTCTTCCCCTTGTCTGGACAATCATTCTTCCAGTGACCAGGTTTCTTACATATAAAGCACTTGCCATTTCTTTCCTTTGATTTCCCTCTTCCGCCGGGCTTCCTAGACTTAGAACGCCCCCGATTTCCCTTCTTCTTTGACTTTTCTTTCTCCGCAAATAAACCTTGACCATTATCAGCACCACTACTACCATCACTCAGCTCATTCATCTGATCTCGCAATTCCTCACTAAGAAGATCCGTCTTGACATCATTTAGAGTCAATGTATCCCAGCCATAGATCAAACTGTTTGAGAACCCAGTATAGCGCTCAGGCAATGAACATAACAATATCATTGCCTTCTGCTCCTCCTCAATCTTCAAATCTACCACCTTCATCTTCATTAGCAAATCATAAAACACATTTAAGTGTGCCTTTAGCGAAGTTCCTTCCTTCATCTTGTAGGTAAAGAAAGTCCGCAACAAGATCAGTCGATTTGTGAGTGACTTCTTCATATACAACTCCTCCAACTTGTTCCAAATACCTTTAGCAGTCGTCTCACCACTAATTTCGGAAATAACATTCTCCCCCATGGCAAGTTGAAGTGTAGTGAATGCCCACTCTTCCATTTCCACTCTCTCCACATCTGAGATGTCCTCTGGCAATAAATGTGTATCAAACACCACTCGATGTACCCGATTCTGCCTAAGAACCGCTTTCATCTTCCATTGCCACTTTTTGAAATTATTATCGCTATTCCACTTGTCGATAACCAATTGTGAACCAGCAGCTGCATATGACTCACGTACATAAGGAGCTACACCACTTGGACCAACTGTTGATAGATTATTTGAAACTGATTCTGGCATTTCTACAACTATCTACCAACACCAATGCTCTGATACCAAATGTTGTGGAGAAATTTTTTTTCAAGACCGCTTAAATCAAAAATCCCCAATGCCGCGAAAAACGAGATCGTGGTAATAGTGCAGAAACAACCAATCGAACAATCTCAATCCTATCCAAGCCAATCACAATCACCAAACAATGGAAATAATAGAGCAATAACGAGAAACTAAATCACACAGGGATTTGTAGTGGTTCCGCTGACGTCTTGTCCGTGTACGTCCACTTTGAGAGAGAGAAACTTTTATTAATATCAATAGAAGAGTACAAGAGATTGATTACAATGATCAAATTTACTAGAAAAATTTGATTTTGTGGAGAAAGGAATTGAAGAAGATTAGGATTGCCTAAACCCTAATTAGAATAAACCTTGATCTAATCTTTTGATTTTGTTGTACCTCCTCCTTTTGGATCTGATGTAGCTTATATAGGCATAGGGAAGTATACGGAAATTCCCAAAATTTCCTCTAGATCCGAAATATCCTCCATATCCAAAATATCCTCCTGATCCTAAATACCCTCCAGATCTGAAAATATCCTCCAGATCCTAAATATCCGAAATATCCTCCAGATCCTAAATATCTGAAATATCCTCCAGATCCGAAATTTCCTCCTCAATCTAACACATAGTATCGCATACTTCAACAACTACATCACCGATTCAAAACCTATTTTTTATATCCTTATATGTTAAAAGGAAGGGGTATAATAATATACAATATGGTAAACAATTTAACTAAGATCAACTGTGAGCACAATTATATTTGGAAAAAACAATTTTGACAGCAAATCATCATATACATGTGAATAAATAGTAAATAAAAGAATTAGTATTGATGTACTATACTAAAATTGTTCTTTCAAATTGTGCATGATGCAACAGACATAAAATGTCAGTGGCACATTCAATCAATAAAGCTATAAATTCTTCAAATGCTACAGTGGCAGAAAATTGACAATATTATGTCCTGATAAAATTTCAACAGTGTATTATCAAGATATCATGAACTTACTACCAAAAACATCTTACAATTGATGAATCAAATGTAATTGAATAAATTTCTATGAGGTAAATCAAGAATACATTAAACTAAATTCAATAAAAATAATCAATCAATTGATGGAAGCAATCACCTTCTTTTCCTCCCTCTTGCTTCCTTTCTCTTCCAACCTACTTTACTGCATCGATCGATTCACCGTAACCCCATTACTATTCTTTTGTTGTTAGCACCACGCAAAAACCTATGTTGCAATTCTGCCAAGACATGAAACTCCGCCTCTTTCACTCTTCTCTTACTTCTCACATAAATCTTTTTTGACTGGTTTACTCGAGATCCTCTGCCACCTCTCGCTCGGTAGCTCGATCATCGTTTGTACATTCTTCTCGTCCAAAGTGACTGTATACAGCAAAAGAAGGAAAGATTTAGTTGTTCTTTCTAGATTGGCAGTCGACTAGCAGGTCTGGTGAGGCTTCTCCTTTCTGGTCTGAATTGGCCTACATCTGGTTCGAAATTAGGGTTGTTATTTGAGTTGTATTTTTTGGGCTCTATTTTGGGTTTTTTATATGGTTATGGAGATTATTTGGTGGGTTGTGTCTTTGATCATCTTGATTGCTCCTTCTCCTCTGCATACATCCATGGCGATAGCTTCACTACAATGGACTATGAGCATCCTTGGCAATTTCGACGACTCGTTGTTTACTGAAACCCAATATCCCTTTGGACATTTTTTATATCAGTCATTTTAGTTATTTGTCTGTATGTTTATCAGGCTTTTAAGTTAGTTATGCTAAGATAGTTTCCTAATGGCATTCTCTGTGTCATATTTTGGATGTTGTGTTGGTTTGAATTACGATGGTAGGTTGTTGCTCCTGCTTGCAGTTGGTTTCTTCCTTCCTCTCTTCTGTGTTGAGTTGCAAGGAGAGTTGTTTGTGAGTAGCAATGAGGTGATTGTCAATGACACGTTTCAGTTTTTTGTGATTTGGGATGAGACAGTTATGGATGTTAGCAAAAATTTAACAAGTAGAAAGTGAATTGAATAGCAAGTATGAAATGGGAGATTGATTTTGAAAGAGGATATGAAACTTTGTTACAAACTTAAACTTTGCTTACAATTTTTTTTTTGTTTGCTTACAAATAAAGTACTCCACTCTTATTTATAGTAGTTTACATCGCAATTGTATGGTTGAGATATATTTGATCCTACGGTATACAATTCTTCTCTAGAACTTTCATACAAAATATCTCAGATTTTTCCATACATGTCTCTAGAGAAGGAAACTCTAGATTCTATTTATTTTATTACAACATGAGAGTAGATAATTCTAGATCTTTCTTCCACATCAATATATGTATCTAGATATTTCTCATGCTCTAGATTTCACTTTAACTCTTCTTTATTTGTAGCCCAAACCAATAGCCCAAACTAATAGCCCAAAGTCAAGTTTTAATTTTTCAGCATCACCCCGTAAACTTGACTTTGTCACTCCAAGCGTCTCTCGTAGTCTTTGAAAGTCTTCATACTTCAACGCCATTGTAAAAATATCTGCTACTTGTTCATTTGAGTTGATATACTTTGCTTGTACTTCCTTTGTGGCAATCCGCTCTCGAATAAAGTGATAACGTGTATCGATGTGCGAACTCCGTTCATGGAAGACATGATTCTTGGCAAGAGCGATAGCTGACTTGTTATCTATGTAAATCTATGTTGCATTATATTGTGGCATATGCAACTCCTTCAAAAAATCTCGAAACCAAATAACATGACGAACACATGTTGAAGCAGCAACATACTCAGCTTCACAACTGGAAAGCGTCACGATCGGTTTCTTCTTTGAACTCCAGGTGAAGGCTGCATCTCCCATAAAGAAGACAAATCCAGTTGTGCTTTTAAGATCATCAACATCTCCAGCCCAATCACTATCATTGTAACTAATCAACTTGACTTTGTTAGCACTTGAATACAATAAACCAAAATCAGTGGTACCTCTGATGTATCGAAGAATCCTTTTTGCAGTCTTCAAGTGTGATGTTGTAGGAGCTTCCATATAGCGGCTAATGAGTCCAACACCATAAAGTATATCGGGCCTTGTGCATGTGAGATATCTCAAGCTACCAACCAGACTCTTGAATAATGTAGGATCCACTTCTTCTTCTTTGGTGTGTTTAGAGAGCTTTGTTCCACTCGGGGTACTTACTGGCTTACGTCCATTCATCTTAAATTTCTTCAATATTTCCTTTGCATATGCTTCTTGTGAAATAAATGTGCCGTGTTCACTTTGAGTTACTTGGATGCCAAGATAATATGACAGGAGTCCGATATCCGTCATCTCAAATTCTAAACTCATCTTCTTCATAAAATCCTTAAATGCTTTTTGGATTATTGTCAGTAAAAATCAAATCATCCACACATAAACATACAATTAAGATATCTCCACTTTGATTTGCTTTTACGTAAAGAGCATGTTCATGGGGGCATTTTATAAAGTTATTTTCTAGAAAATATTTATCAATTCTAGTATTCCATGCTCTAGGGGCTTGTTTCAAACCATAAAGTGTTTTTTTTTCTCAATTTTAAAACTTTACCTTCATGTCCTTTAATTTTATAGCCAGGTGGTTGTTCCACATAAACTTCTTCTTCTAATTTACCATTTAAGAAAGTTGATCTTTGCTTGTATCCCTTGGCTACCAATCTAGCTTTGTATCTTTCAACTTCTCCTTTAGCGTTCTTCTTTTCTTTGTACACTGATTTTACACCAATAGCTTTGTGTCCTTTTGGTAAATTAGCTAGCTCCTATGTATCATTCTTCACAATGGCTTTGATTTCTTCATCCATAGCACTTCTTCATCTTTTGTCTTCTTTTGCTTCTTTGAAATTTATTGGCTCACAATTTGCAAAAAGACAAAATAAAGTAATATCATCAGAAAGTGGTGTTACCTCATATAGTTCTTGTAGTGATCTCATACGTGGGACCCTTTCACTTGAGCTTTCTTCTTGTGGAGATTCTTCTTGAGTGCATGATGGAGATGATGCTGTTGGACTAGTTGGCTCTTCTTGCACATCATTGATTTCTTCTTCTTCGTAAAAGGGGAGGAAATTATAATTATCTTCTTATGTTCTCCAATTCCAAGTATTTTCTTCATCAAACTCCACGTCTCGAATAATAACAATTTTTCCATTTACTGAATTATATAACTTATACCCTTTTGCCTGTGGGTCATAGCCAATGAAGATGTATTTTTCACTTTTATCATCTAACTTGGAGCGTCTTTGGTCTAGCACATGGGCATATGAAATGCTTCTGAAATCTTTCAAGTCAGATATACATGGTTTTCTACCGCTCCATGCATCTTCGGGGGTTTTGTTCCACACACTCCGAGTTGGAGAGCGATTTGTTAAATATACCGCGAATTCAATGGCTTCGGCCCAAAACTCTTTAGGAACATTTTTGCTCTTTAACATGTTTCGTGCCATGTTGAGAAGAGATCTATTCTTCCTTTCCACAACCCCATTTTGTTGTGGAGTATACGGGACGGTTAAGAGACGGTGAATTCCATTTTCTTCACAAAATTTCTCAAATTCTTTGGAGGTAAAATCCCCACCTCGGTCAGACCTCATGGCTTTTATCTTATAACCACTTTCATTTTCTACAAAAGCTTTGAATTTCTTAAAAGCATCAAATACATCAGACTTTTGTTTAAGAAAATAGGCCCAAGTATTTCTACTATAATCATTAATAAATAAAACAAAGTAATTACTTTTCTCAAGTGAACACAAGTTTATTGGACCACAAATATCAGTGTGAATCAACTCTAATGGTTCTCTAGCCCTTGTGTTGGACTCTTTTGGAAAACTATTCCTTGATTGTTTTCCAAATAAGCACCCTTCACATAGTTGATTCATATTATCAACTCGTGGTAAGCCTTTTACCATGTTTTTATTATTTAACAACTTCAAACCCCCAAAATTAAGATGTCCAAATCTTAAGTGCCAAAGCCATGATGAATCTTTATAGCATGATTTTAAACATTTCGCAATACCATTTGGAATATGGAGTGGAAACATTCTATTTTTCGACATCTCTACATTAGCAACCAAATTTCCTTTAGCATCTTTCATGGAAAGGCTATGATTTTTCATATGAATATCATATCCTTTTTCTAAAAGTTGCCCCAAGCTTAGACTGTTACTTTTCATATTAGGCACATAATATACATTAGAGATAAAGTCATGTTTTCCATTTTTCAAGAAAATTGATATTTTTCCTTTTCCCTTAACGGGAGTTTTGGATTCATCACCAAAATGAATGTTTCCACTTACCGATTCATCAAGCTCCGTGAACATATTCCTTCTTCCACACATATGATTGTTTTCCCCCGTATCCAAATACCATGTGTTAGTATCACCACTTTCATCTCCTTTATGTGCCAAGAATAGTGTAGAGTATTCTTTCTCTTCTTTAGCAAAATTAGATCTCTCTAGAACTTTATTAGAAGTAGATCTACATTCGGGAGCAAAATGCCCAAATTTATCACAATTATAACAATTAATTTGTGATTTATCATACCTTGGCCTTCCATTTTGTTACATGTTTCCTTCTCTTCCTCGATCCCTTGTAGCATATGTGTTTTGGATTCTCTCCTCTTTATTGAAAAATTTGTAACCACCTCTTCCATAGCTTTGGCCTTGACCTCTTCCTCTTTGGCTATGACCTCTTATAGCTCTTTCATTCTCGCTCAAGGTGAGTTTGGTTTGAAGAACTTGCTCTAATGGCTCTTCCTTAACCCTTTTCTTTAATTTTTCTTCATGGGCTTGAAGCGATCCCATGAGTTGATCATGGATTCTAGATCTTTAGATTCTTCAATAGCTACAACTATATAATCGAATTTTGAATCTAAAGATCGTAGAATTTTCTCAACCACTCTAAAGGCTTCCAATTATTCACCATATCTTTTCATTTGATTTACTAAAGATAAAACTCATGAAAAATAATCATCAATCGATTCGGTTGATTTCATATGTAAAGCTTCAAACTCACCTTGCATAGTCTGTAGTCTTATCTTCTTCACTTTATCAATGCCCATGAATGCATTTTTCAAAATCTCCCATGCTTCTTTACTACTTTTTTCACTTGTCACCTTCTCAAACATTGATTCATCCAAACCTTGATGAATGAGAGTAAGAGCCTTTCGGTTCTTCTTTCTTGAATCCATCAAATTATCCCTTTGATTTTGGGATAAAGTGGCGATGTCGACGGGTTCAACATAGCCATTTTCAAGATATCCCACACCTCTTGTGATCTAAGCAACGTCTTCATGCGAATACTCCAATTATCATAGTACTCCACCTTTAGCAATGGAACCTGAAATGGAGTAATGCCGCTTGCCATATTTTTAACTAACGACCTAACTCCGATACCAATGTTAGCAAAATTTAACAAGTAAAAAGTGAATTGAATAGCAAGTATGAAATGGGAGGTTGATTTTAAAAGAGGAAGTGAAACTTCGTTACAAACTTAAACTTTGCTTACAAAGTTTTTTTTGCTTGCTTACAAATGAAGTACTCCACTCCTATTTATAGTACTTTACATCTCAATTGTATGGTTGAGATGTATTTGATCCTATGTTATGCAATTCCTCTCTAGAACTTTCATACAAAATATCTTAGATTTTTCCGTACATGTCTCTAGAGAAGAAAACTCTAGATTCTATTTATTTTATTACAACATGAGAGTAGATAATTCTAGATCTCTCTTCCACATCAATATATATCTAGATATTTCTCATGCTCTAAATTTCTTTTTAGCTCTTCTTCTTTATTTGTAGCCCAAAGTCAAGTTTAATTTTTCAACGCTGGATGCTACTATATGTAAATGGCTGCTGCACTTTTGAAATTCATTTTGTAATTTTTGCATAGCTGTGCGGTGTTTACCATTCATAACATGTCTTCCTTTGGCAATAGCATAGGTAGAAGAAAAGTATGGGTTGTCTATTAGCAACCTGTAGGTATTTAAAGCTCCCTGCATGGTGCTGATGTGTATAGCAGCCTAGGCAAATGGTCTTGCTCATGTTGTATAAGCTATGATAGACGCAGTGGTTGGTCCACTATAAAAACCGAGTGTATTGGCTACACAAATTGATTATCTCCAGCACACCTAACTGTATTTATTATTTTTTATAATAAAAAATGTTACGGATTACTATAAAAACTGGTCGGTTTTCCAAAAAAAAAATGTGAATATTTTAAAATCTTAAAATACACCAAGAGCACTAAAAATCAAGTGCAAAAAACAATTAATTAGTAGAGCTTTGATTAAAAAATGGATGACATGAAGACCCTTAATGGGGAATTGCATAAAATGGTTAATGGTTGAAGAAGATACCATTTAAACGCATATCATTACTAATAATCTTCGTTATATGCAGACCCAGTCCACAGTTTTCTGAGGTAGCAATGTCCCGGTTGGAATCACATGTAAGTGAGGAATAAATATAATTATGAGGGCACATAAGTACAAGAGAAAGGTAAAAAAATGAAAGGAAGTATATAAATATAATCAAAAGGGGATATCAACTTGCAAGATAGAACTGAAACAACACCAAATGATTGAACTTTGGGAAAAAATTCAAGATTTTGCATTAAAATTATATCATGTGAAAAATGTAAAAATGAAACAATTCAAATCCAAAGCACTTTTTTTCTAATGTTAATCCGGTATATATTAATTGAACTACCTAATGGGCACTCTTAAATCAATTTTGAGATAAGTGGTCCCAAAAACATAATATTTACATATACATATTCAACAACAGTCAGCATGTTCAATGAAAAATCAAAACAGTAATATCCAACAGACAATAAAAATAAAATATTTTAAAACCATTTCATTTTGAAAAATAAAAGACCCGAATACCATTTCATTTGAAAGTGCTAAATCCAACTAAATTACAGATCTACTTAAAAAGGGAAAACCTAAATTCATACATTTTTTTACCCTAACTACTTTAAATCATCCCACATCTTCGACTTTGTACTCAAATTTTTGTATAACATCTCAAATTCTTCTCTATTTTGACGTCGTTGAAGAGGAAGGTCAAATTCAGGGCTAACCAATTGCCAAATAATTGGAAATTATGTTTGGTTGTTGCGCCAGATAGATTTGAGCGTTAACCAATTGCCACATACATAACGATGTTATTCCTAAACTTATAAATATTCATTGAATCAAAATTATTTTATATTCAATAAATATAATGATTGGAGTTTTAGATTATGATAAGTTCACAGTTTTCTTATGGTAAGTGTTTATTGTGCTACAGTTTAATATTTTTTTGACATATAGGATGAGCTAACACGAGACATCAGTCCCTCTAATATCCTGAGAATACATAAAATTGGATAGACATTTACACAATGAATATTAAAAATAATATAGTAATCATCTTTTCAAACACCTTAGTGCATACAAAGACGAATGAATACATAAAAGTGGATAAATCTCAACATCGTCCTATTTAAAATCTTCAATAGAAGTGAACTAAAATATAGGGATTGGGAAAGCATAAAAAATAAATGTTCACTGCTCTAAATCAAGATTAACAGCAGTTAGGAGTACTAATATCAAGTAGAGAGAAATAGCTTAAATTTCAAGAATATTACTAAAATAACAATTGAAAAGCGAATGAACCATTATAAGATGTCAACATAGGAGCGCTTTATTCACGACTGTCTAGAAATGAATTTGTAGAAAGAATGATGTGATGGAGTAATGGAGAGATTTCTAAGTGAATTTGTAGGACAGTTTGAAATAAGCTTACGTGGGCTTAACGGAGACCGTGGTCTTTTAACGATTGATGACATTACTAAATAAGAGCCATCTAATATCTTTATCCTTAGTAAATCTCTTGTCTTTTGTTTATATACACTAAGGGATTTTATTACATAAACTAGTAGGTAAGCCCGTACGATGCACGGGTTCAAAGTTTGATAAGTGTTTAGATTGCCCAATACCAAAAGCATGAAGAAAATTAATATATTTGAAAACAATTTCTCTGATTAATAGTTTCATTTATATACATTATTAGATTTAATTATTTGCATGTTAAAATTTTGTTAAATATCATATCAAAAGAGGTCAGTACTGAAATTAGGTACCATCTACAATAGACATGTAATGAATTTTATCACATTATGACACGATAAGAATTTTCATAATCTATGCTATGTAAATGAAAATATAATTAAACATGATAAATCCTAAAAGGCGATGTAAAAGCATATTTGTTTATGCATGACACAGAATGGTTAATTTTTTATTTTATTTTCAATAGTTGCAAGTTACACGTATCCATAAATATGTAAGCAGGAGTTCTAGAACTGGCAAAGGAGCACAAAAATTTGAACAGCAAGCTTCTAAAGCAAAGATATTAACAGGGTTCTAAAGCAAAGATATTAATGGAAAGAAATTATGCTCATTCCATGACCAATATGATACTAATGAAAATCGCAAGGTATCCCAAAATAGCATCAAATTATCTTTTTAATAAGCAATTCTTATATATCCACATTAAATATTTAATTTATATTGGGGTTTATTATTGACACTCCAGTTTATATTAATAGAAGACAAATTTTAAGTACACTCCATTTTTTAAAATTGTTAAGGGGGGGTCAATGTAGGTAGTTAATTTTTTTAAATTTTTACATTTTTACCCTTACTTTTAAAAACTTACGCACCGTAAAATCACCAAACCCCTAAATAAAAAAACCTAAATTGTTTAATTGCAAACAACATCAGGAAATAGTTGATGTCATATGCATACGATTTAATAAACTGAAATTAGATCTTAACCCTAACAACATGTGCATACGATTTAAAAAACTGAAATTAGATTTTACCATCTCATAACTTTGATCAACTCCAACATAATACCCACTTTCTTTTATCGATATCATATTGTTTTCTGTTTCGATCATGTTTTTTTTGTTAGGGTTTGATTTCTCCACAAGGACCACAACTAATGGTGTTGATTAACCATTAAAAATTAGATTAATGAACAGAAAAGTGAAATTAAGCCTAAATGGATAATAAGATTAAATTACCTTTATTTGTTAAGGGGCTACTTCCCTAGTTGGTACTCCCCTTAAAAAATTATTTTTAACAAAAAAATTGGTTTTCCCTTAACAATATTTGGAGTGTCAATAACAATGTCCTTTATATTTATAGAATTGATTTAAATTAATGTATCTATATGTCAAATATTAACAACCAAAATTTCAAGATTTTTAATTTTCATATGTATATAGACATTTAATATGTCTGTATTATGTTGCCATAAAAAATAACGTACGTGATGGATAGACTTTTAGCTCAGAACTTTCTACAAACAATTGGTGGGCCTCCAAACAAAAATGTAATGAACATGAAACGTAAACACAAATAATAAACAATGCGCATGATGCGTGTTATTAACAATATAGACTTTAAGTCATATATGAACAACAAATCAAGGGAAAAAACAAATTGAATATTATTCAAAAAAACATATTTTGATTAGATATTGTGTTGGCTTTCAGATTCTTAATCAACAAACGTATGGCAACGGCAACATTGTTGCCTCAACAATAACTAAATTCGAGAGCACGCTCATGTTCACCACACATATCTATTACATGATAAGTTTAACATTCAAATCACTGAACATTCTTTTCAGACTAAATCAATAGCACAAACAACTTTTAATAGTGCTCTTTTTATTAATACATATCTCATATGTTTTTGATGTCCACCATTTAACAACAAAGTTTACGAGTACTAAAGCATGCGACAACTATGACAAGCAATTCAATTTTTGAGCAAAATAGTCATGAATGTAGCTAAACTATTCAAAAATTCATGATTACTTATTATCAGTTACATTTGACATCTTTTTCTATAATAACCATCAAAGTTATTTTCTTTTTGTATGTTTTTTATGCAAGTTGGACCATTATGTTATCCCCTAAAATTTCACATAAAAAAACTAACTAGCAGAAAAACTAATTTGTCAGTTAGTTGTTTTTTCATGAACTTCTTTGATGGTATTACGTCAGTGGGCTTCCATATCGACGATGGAGTGGAGGAGATATCTGGATTTGGAGGAATCTGTTGAAGATGACAATGATGGTACGTAAGTGTGGAGGGACAGATGAGTTCGATGGCCATTTATGTGGAGAGGAGAAGGCGAGTGAAGATGGAGAACTCAATCGGAGTTGTCGAAGACGATGGATGGACATCGACATAATTTGTGAGTGTTAGTGGTAGTAATATATAGCAGGAGGAGGAAGAAGAGATTGTTAAGATTTGGAGAATGCAATGCCATTCCCCCCTTGCATGTTCCTCCCTCTCTCATACACAAATGTGTGTGCACCACCCATCTTGTTATGTTTACATCTATTGTTTCCAAATTTTGCGTAACCTGAAAAACGTTGCTCATACTAATATTGGAAAGAATGAAAAATGTCCTGAGTGTATAGTATATACACACATGTAAAAACGCACATAATCACACATGGACATAAACCTTTATTTTTAGGTTAACTATATAGTTTTCTTGCAAAAGAAGCAAAAAAGGAAGCTATCTGATTAAGCATTCTTCACAACTATTGAAATATTAGTTCCTGACTGTGATGCTAAAGTTAGTATATCACATCTAGAAACCATATATATCCGCTGGCCCAGCGCATATTTGGTGGAATTTATCGTTAAGGACCTAGGACGATCATATCACACTATAAGTCTTTTCCTGTCAAGTTAGGAATGAAATCTATTATTTTCCTAAAACTGAAGTAGGAAGATCTAATAAGTAGGCAACAGGTATTTAAATGCCTTAAATTATTGTATATCCTAAAAGGTTAAGACCCTCCTGATTATAGTAAATTTATTTATTTACTAAAATAATGTTTCTAATTATCGTCCGGTGGCATGAAGCTGATCAAATTGCAAAAAGATCGTTCTTTCTACGACTTATTTGATGAAATGACAGATGGGCGTGCACTTAACTCATTTAGTTTGAAAATCAAGGATTGGTTCTCTTAACTATATTAAGCCATTCAATGCTTAACTACCAAAATTAACAAAGAGAAAAAAAATATTTGATTGCTTGTTGCTTTTACCAATTCTCCATGTTATTTAAAAGTTTAGAATCACTCATTGAAGCATCACCGCCACCTCCCTGTAACCAATCCTTCATCAGCAAGATTCAAGGAATTCTTGATCCCAAGCCAAGGCCCTATATGATGCTGGTGTGTTATGTCTATTGTAGTTGGAGATAGTCAAAATTGATAGGTTCCCTGTACGGCCTGCATCGTCAACCCGTACTGATAGAAAAAAGAAAAAGAAAATTAAGTATTAACAGTAGTAGCTGGTTAATTACAATAATAATGCCCTAATGAATTAGGCATAAGCTTATAAAAGTTTACCATCATTTCTTCTATTTCGGATCAGACTAAAATGCCACATCAATCATAACTGTTATCATCAAATAACATAGGAAGGTTGTAACAATCTTCGTCCAACTTGGTCCAACAATCTTCGTTGGGTTCATAACGGCGCAAGCTTTGATGTTGAAATATAGGAGATTGACCGAATCTATACGAATTGAGAAACTCTAGTCAAATCAATTGTTTTTTTATCATTGAAATTGCGAGAATTACACCAAATAAGAGAGAAAAGGAAGAGGAATATTCGTATCTTTTTAGCCGAAATTTCCAAATCAAAGGTGAAGACTGTTGAGAGAGGAGTTGTTATAAAAATAAAGTGTATTGCTAAAAGCACCCAAATTTCTTTTTCCTAATACCATGAGTGGTATTAGGAAGTGTAAAACTGGGTGCTTTTAGCACTAGACCACTATGTGATGCTAAAAGCACCCAGTTTTACACTTTCTAATACCACACATGGTATTAAAAAGAAGAAATCTTGGTGCTTTTAGATCTGTGTACAATCGGGCGATCGTGTGAGCAATTATGTGGTTTGCTATAACAATAATGGGAGAGTTGTTTTGCACGAAAGAGTATTGGGGGTGGATTTCAGTGAATGAGGGTAGTCAGCAAGTTAACTTTTGACATTTGTTTAATGATGTGGACTAATTTTAACCATCTGATGTCTTTATAAAGATTAAATCTTGTCTCTTCTTTGTCTTCCCTTTATGTATCAAGGAATTTTATTATATAGATAGTCGACCCTTTAAAGTACTCTCATAATAATATTATACTTACTTCAGTTCATATTAATCATGTTAAAATAAACCAAATAAACTAATCATGTTGAATCAAATATTATTGATTTTATTTGCATTGATTTATATTTCTTAAATGATTATTTTAATTTCAATATTTTTATTTTCTAAACCCTAATCCCAAAGGATGTTTGAAAGATTAACCCTGCCATCCAGTATGTTGTTTTCATGCCATGCCAACCAAATAATCTAAAAAGAAACTAAAATTAAGCATTTGAATCTAATAGCAGCTAGCAGCTAAGAGCCTAAGGGGTAGTGGCAAATTCTTGTTAAAAAAGATATTACCATTTTGCAATTTCTTCACACGAATCTCTCTCCTCGTTAGTTACGAAATGCTTACCTAAAAATACAAATGATACAAACTATGACAAGCCAGAATATTATTACTAACCTGGTACTTTTGATAGCAAGTAGCCATGAATATGATGTGCCAATTAAGAATTGTTTGGTAGGATATGACTAAACAGATCAAAGAAACAGAAGGAAAAACCATGTACACTGTTGATCAGGTGTTCCCCAGCAAACAGTTTATAGCATAATATGGCAATCACACAAACTATCACCAAGCAATCGAGATTTCAAGCGTAAAAAACAATAAACACAAATGATATCACAAGTACATACATTTATACAAAGTAAAATTCATTTCTAATATCGCAAGTACATCCAACCAACCAACACCGAGAACCCAAGAAACCAGAAAGGAAAAGAGTCATAACCAGCGCAACCGGTCCAAACAACCAAATCGATAGCATAAACGACATCCATAGCGGTGGCAGTCTTCCTCCTGGCATGCTCCGTGTAAGTGACGGCATCACGAATCACGTTCTTGAGGAAAATTTTAAATACACCCCTGGTCTCCTCGTAAATCAAGCCGCTTATCCTCTTCTTGCAAGATGTCGGATGGTGGGCTTCGTGATCCCCTGAATGTTATCGAGGAGTATCTTGCAGTGGCGCTTGGCGCCTCCTTTGCCGAGACCTTTTCCGCCCTTTTCTCTTCCTGACATTTTGAAACCCTAGATTTTGATTTGGGAAGTATGTTAAGTTTGCTCTCTAGGAAACGCGTGCTTGGTACTGAAAGCGAGAAACCAGTCGTGTTTATAGGTTACAGTGATCCGATACGTTAAATATTGGATATTTTCGCTTGTTGGATTGATTAAATATGGACGGTTTGATGAATCGACATTTTGTATACATGGATTTGTGTGTTGGCTTTGGTCCATGATTTAACTGCGCTTTCTCCAATTGTTTTGTTTTTGATGGATAGTCATACGAGCATGATCGAACTGATTTCAATTAAAAAATAATATAAAAGAGATATAGTTGTTATAAATAAAATATAACTAACAGCATACAAGAATAAATTAATAAAAAAATAACAGCTTACACAAGAATATATGAGCATACTGATTACTGTAGTGCAGAATCAGAGATTTGGGCAGCGGAATACGAATAAACCCAATGATCTTGTTTGTCAACAATTTCAACAATGCTAAAAAATATCAAGTGGCACAAATTATAGAGAGAACAAAAATAGAAAAGAAAGGAAAACACACACCAATTTAACGTGGTTCAGATATGAATATCCTATGTCCACGGAGATCCAACAACTTTTATTTCTCAATGAAGAAATGAGTACATAAGATTACAACAGAGAGAAGATTAATGGAGGATTGCTTGCGTTCATACAATAACATGACCCCTATTTATATTGAGGGATTTCTTGGAGACAAAGAAGAGAAGTTTCTAGATTACTTGGACATGAAGAAAAACAAATATAATATCTTCCTTGATTTGATTGGAGCATAAATGGTTGGCGCAATCACGGTCTCAATCTCCTTCCCTAAGTAAATTGATTCTTTATTAATTGATTGATTGGCCCGTTATTTTTCTTGCAAAAAGAAAATTTTCTCTTATATCTTTCCATATACGAGCCAATTAATTGATTGACAATCAATCAATTTCTTTCGTTCTCTACAAATATTTGAATCATCAATTTCAACACTCCAACTTGATTCAAATATGACAATCTTTCTTCATCATCTTATCTTCAACAATCAACATAGAAATTGTTGGGCCAGCGCCCCATGGCACTCAAGTAACAGGAAGAAAACTGATCAAGTTTGAGCAATGCTCAAACTTGTCCTTTGGAAGTGACTTGGTCATCATATCTGAAGGATTATCCGAAGTACCAACCTTCAATAATTTGATCTTGCTTCGTTCTTCCTCAAGTATAAGAAAGAAACCTCTAACATCAATGTGCTTCGTCCGTGAACTATAACTCTAATTCTCAACAAGATGAATTGCACTCTGACTATTTGAAAATAGCTCCACTATCTGCTGCGCCATTGAAAGATCATCCAACAACTGAAGTAAGTACAATCCTTCCTTTTTTGCTTCCACAATCGGTATTAGCTCTGCTTCGGTAGTCGACAAAGCTACGATAGACTGCAACTTTGATCTCCATGAAATCGGGCCTATGCCAAGTGTAAAAACATAGCCCGACACCAACTTCCGTCCTTCTCTATCCCCAGCATAATCTGAATCACAGTATCCTCTAAGAGAGATGTCTCCATCTACTCCACCATATAACAAGCCAACTGAAGAAGTGCCACGAAGATATCTGAGTATCCACTTCACTTCTTGCCAATGTTCTTTACTTGGGTTAGACACATATCGACTGACAACACTAACTGCATGGACCAAATCTGGTATCGTGCACACCATTGCGTACATGAGACTACCAACAGCACTAGAATAAGGTATATTACACATATCCCTTCTGTCTTCATCCGATGTGGGACACATATCTCTGGATAGCTTGAATTGAGAGCCTAATGGAGTAGCCACCGGTTTAGCACTCCCCATACCAAATCGAGATAGGACTTTCTCGATGTATTGAGTTTGAGTGAGCCTCAAAACTCTTTGCTTTCTATCCCTCTGAATCTCCATCCCCAAAATTCTCTGTGCGTTCCCTAAATCTTTCATCTTAAATTCCTTACTGAGCTCCATCTTCAACTCCAAAATTTTAGACATGCTCTTAGAAGCTATTAACATATCATCAACATAAAATAACAAATAGATGATGTCATCATTACATTTTTAAAAATAGACACATTGGTCCTTAAAGCTTCTAGAGTAACCATGTGAGAACATAAACTTATCGAATTTCTTATACCACTGTCTAAGAGACTGTTTTAAGCCATAAAGAGATTTGTTAAGTTTACAAACATGACCTGGCCTGCTGCTATCAATGAACCCCTCTGGCTGCTGTAGGTAAATGTCCTCCTCAAGATCACCATGCAAGAATTTTGTCTTGACATCTAGTTGTTCCAACTCCAAGTCAAAGTGAGCAACTAATGCCAAAAGAATGCGAATGGAAGTATGTCTAACAACTGGAGAATAAATATCATGAAACTCCACATCTTTCTTATGAACATAACCCTTTGCCACTAATTTTGCTTTGTTCCTTAAGTCACCATTGCTACCATCTTTCACCTTATAGATCCATTTACATCCAATTGGTCTCTTGCCGGAAGGAAGTGGCACTAAATTCCAAGTGTGATTTTTGTGCAAAGCCTCGATCTCCTCCTCCATTTCTACTAGCCTACTGGAGCTAACAGCGGAATTAATGGCATCTTTATAGTCTCTAGGCTCATCATGGAATATGCTTAATGCATAAGCTACCATGTCATCAAAGTCAATATCTTCAATGCTTAATCCCACAAAATCATCAAGCCATGTAGGTCTTTTCTTCTCTCTCGTTGGTCGAGTTTGAACTTGAGCTCCACCTTGAGATTGATCTTATGTACTTTCCTTATCAACCAAGGTGTCATCGGAATCACCATTTTTGCTCGCATGGAAGTCTAATGATCTGCCTTTTGTTTGGTATTCTGAATTTGTCCTCTCAACATCATCATTAACTGCACAAGAAGACTACCCCTTCAATATAGCCTTCTCATCAAATGTGACATGCCTGCTAGTAACAATCTTCTGGGTAGTAGAACACCACATCCTATAATCCTTAATTCCTTTCTTATATCCAAGGAAAATACACTTGCGAGATCTTGGATCCAAATTCCCTTTGCTCTCATGCACATAAGCTGGATAACCAAATATTCTGAGAAAAGAATATGATATAGGCACTCCCTTCCATACTTCTTCAGGAATATTCATATCTATGGCGGTAGAAGGTGCGCGGTTGATAAGGAAAACCGCCGTAGATAATGCTTCTGCCGAAAATCTCTTATTTAATCCCGCAGTCAACCGTAAGCAATGAGTTCTTTCCAAAAAAGTCTGATTCATTCTCTCTGCAACCCCATTTGACTGAGGGTCTCCTGGGGTGGTGTAGTGACTTTTGATTCCCTCGGACTCACAAAATTTGATGAATTTTTTGAGAAGTGAATTCACCACCATTATCTGAACGAAGAACCTTCACTTTATTTCTAGACTGCTTCTCAACAAGAGATTTCCAACTTTGAAACCTATCAAAAGTTTCATCTTTGGACTTCATAAAGTAAACCCATTCTTTTCTAGAAAAATCATCCACAAATGAAACAAAATAACTATCTTCTCCATAAGGTAGGCATGGTGCGGGGCCCCAAACATCAGTACGAACATACTCTAAAACATCTTTAGACTTATGCTCTGCAATGTCAAAAGAAATCTTCGTCTGCTTTCCAAGTACGCATCCTTCAAAAAAGTCAAGTTTTGAATGATGAACACCGTCAATCAAGCCTCGCTTTCTCAATACTTCTATACTGCGCTCTCCAATGTGACCCATACGAAAATGCCACAATCTGGTAGAATCGGAATCAACTAAATCAATAACCGAAGCAGTCTCCGCAATAGCAATTGTACCCTTCAACAAATATAGATTTCTAGCTTTTACCCCTTTCATTACTATCAATAAGCCATTTGTAATTTTTAATGAATCTTTTTCTATTACACACTTTAAGCCAAAATTGCACAATGTTCCAATAGAGATCAAACTACGCCTTAAATCAGACACATGCCTGACATCACATAAAGTACGAACAACTCCATCAAACATCCTGATTTTTACTGTTCCAATACCAATCATGCGACAAGAAGCATTATTTCCCATGAGAACCTCTCCTCCATCAAGCTGACGATAAGTGGAAAAAGAGTGCCTATCAGGTGTCATGTGATAGGATGCTCCCGAGACAATAATCCACATAGTACTCTTCATAGGAGAGGTGGAAGCTGTAAAAATGCCAGGATCATTATCTGAATCTGATGTCTCCGCTGTAGATGCTGAAGCCTTCTGGGGAACAACTTTGTTTTTATTCTCCAACTTGGGGCAAGTTGCAATATAATATCCAGGTTTTCTGTAATAATGACAAACTCCCTTTCGGGCTCTTCTTGACTAAGATCTGGACTTAGATCTACCTCCACCGTATTTGGGTCTACTTTTACTTCTTCCTCTCCGTGCAATAAGGCTTTCAGAATCATTCTCCATGCTCATGCTTGCTACCTTTCCTCTCAACATCTCGTTATGCAAATTTGTCTTCACAACCTCCAAGCAAATAGACGAACGCCCATAGATTATAGAGTTAATAAAAGTGTTATACTCTGCAGGTAAAGAACATAAAAGAATAACAGCTTGTGCCTCATCCTCAATCTTTACATCAGCTGCTCGAAGATTCACGACAAGTGTGTTGAGGCCATCTATATGAGCAAATACATCTATTCCGGGCCTCATTTTGAAAGAATAAAATTGTTGTTGTAAGATGATGCGGTTGGTGAGAGACTTGTCGTACAACTTTCTCTGAAGAGCATCCAACAATACCTTAGCAGTTTTCACATGAGAAAACTCTCTAAGTACTTCATCAGAAAGGCTAAGTTGGATGGTAATAAGAGCATCCTCTTCCAATTCTTCTATCTATTCAGATGCTAATTTCTTCAATTTCTCTGGATCCGAGACAACCTTAAATGTCCTCACTTTCTTCAACACCGCTCCCATCTTCATCTTTCATGTGCCAAAATTCCCTTTTCCATCAAATCTAGCAACTCCATAATTTGTAGCGCTTCTACCAGCGTTATTCTTTACGGAATTTTACATGGCTGAAAAGTCTTTGAACATGACAACTAGCTCTGATACCAATCTGTAGTGCAGAACAAGAGATTTGGGCAGTGGAATACGAATAAGCCCAATGATCTAGTCTGTCAACAATTTCAACAATGCCAAAAAAAATCAAGTGGCACAAATTATAGACAGAACGAAAACAAAAAAGAGTGGAAAGACACACCAATTTAACGTTGTTCAGATACGAATATCCTACGTCCACGGAGACCCAACAACTTTTATTTCTCAATGAAGAAATGAGTACATAAGATTACAATAGAGAGAAGATTAATTGTGGATTGCTTGCATTCATACAATAACATGAACCCTATTTATATAGAGGAATTTCTTGGAGATAAAGAAGAGAAGTTTCTAGATTACTTGGACATAAAAAAAAAATATAATATCTTCCTTGATTTGATTGGAGCATAAATAGTTGGCGCAATCACGGTCTCAATCTCTTTCCCTGAGTAAATTGATTCTTCATTAATTAATTGATTGGCCTGTTATTTTTCTTTCAGAAAGAAAACTTCCACTTATATCTTTCCATATACGAGCCAATTAATTGATTGAAAATCAATCAATTTCTTTCCTTCTCTACAAATATTTGAATCATCAATTACTACATACATAAAAGACCGGCACTAGCAGCATACATAAAAGACTGACAGTAATGAAGGGATACAACATATAATCGGGTTTGGCGGGTCAAAATCGGGTTAGCGGGTCAACCCTAAGTCCACCCGTTTATAAACGGGTCAAATTCAAGTTGATCCGAAAATGACCCGCCAACTAAACGGGTCGGGTTAACCTGCTAATGTCTGTGCGGGTTTTAGGTCGTATTGAAAATTGACAACCCTACATGTGAGGATCCTATGAGACTCGTCGAAATTTTGCATTGGAAAGATGCCAAGCTTTGTATGGTTATGGGGATTACTTCGTGGGATGTGTCTCTGACCATCCTCAGTGCTCCACCTCCACTGCCTACATCCATGGCAATAGCTCCACTATGGTGGACTAAGAGTATCCTCGGCGGTTTCGAAAACTCAATGTTTTCTGAAACCTAATATCCCCTTCTACATTTTCAATATGTGGTTATTTTAGTTATCTGTCAGTATGTTTATCAGGCTTTGAAGTTAGTTATGCTAAGATAGTTTTCTTATGGCATTCTCTATATCATATTCTGGATGTTGTGCTGGTTTGAATTACGATGGTAAGTTGTTGCTCCTGCTTGTAGTTGGTTTCTTTCTTCCTCTCTTCTGTGCTGAGTAGCAAGTAGAGTTGTTTGTGAGTAGCAATGAGGTGACTATCAGTGTTGAGACAAGTCCTACATCGGGGAATTTGTAAAATAATTCATGTATAAACATTAAGAGTTCACCCTTCACATTGCCAATTGGTTTCGTGATAATTTGGGGTTCTCTAACATGGTATCAGAACAGGTTTAATTCGTGTACACATAACTGCCACACTTATCCACGTCACCCAATAATACCCACGTGTTAAGCTCGGGATATGCCACACGTGCGGGGGCGTGTTGAGACAAGTCCCACATCGGGGAATTTGTAAAATAATTCTTGTATAAACATTAAGAGTTCACCCTTCATATTGTCAATTGGTTTTGTGATAATTTGGGGTTCTCTAACAGTCAGTGACATGTTTCAGTTGTTTGTGATTTGGGATGAGATGGTTTTGGATGTTATTTTATATAAATGGCTGCTACATCTTTTGAAATTTGTTTTGTAATTTTTGCACAACTGGTGTTTATAATTTGTAACATGCTTGCCTTTGACAACGGCGTAGGTCTAAAAAAGTTATGGGTTGTCTATTGGCAGCGAGGCGGTATTTAAAGTGCCATGCATGGTGCTTTGATAAACCTATAGGTGTTTACAAGCTATGATAGATATAGTGGTCGGTCCGCTCTAAAAATATAATGTAGCAGCTAGACAAGCTATCTATCTCCTGCAACAACTGTATTTATTATTTATTATAATAAAAAATGTTACAGATCACTGTAAAATCTGTCGGTTTTGCGAAAAAACTAATGTGAATATTTTAAAATCTTAAAATACATTAAGAGCAGTAAAAATCAAGTGCATGAAACATTTAATTAGCAGAGCTTTGATTAGAAATGGATGACATGAAGACCCTTAACCAGTACTTGCATAAAAAGGTTAACGGTTGAAGAAGATACCATTTAAACACATAACATTAATAATCTTTTTTCTATGCAAATCCCAAACCACGGTCTTCTAAGGTAGCAATGTTTCGGCTGGAATCACATGTAAGTGAGGAATATAAGTAACTATGAGAGCACATAAGTACAGGAGAAAGGAAACAAAAATGGAAGGAAGTATATATAAATATAATCAGAAGGGTGTATCAACTTGCAAGATAGAACTGAAACGACATCAAATGTTTGAACTTTGAAAAATAAACCGAGGTTTTGCATTAAAATTATATCGCGTGAAAAATGTAACAATTCAAATTTAAAGCACTTTTTTTTCTCCTAATGTTAATTCAGTGCATATTAATTGAACTACTTAATTGGCACTCCTAAACCAATTTCAAGATAAGTGGTACCAAAAACACAATATTTACATCTATATATTCAACAAACAGCATGTTCAATGAAACATCAGAACAATATTTATCCAACAGACAATAAAAATAAAAGACCCGAAAACCATTTCATCTGAAAATGCTAATTGCTAAATTCAACTAAATTACAAGTCTACTAGAAAAGGGAAAATCTAAATTTAGACATTTCTTACTCTGATTACTTTAAATCCTCTCACGTCTTTGACCTTATACTCAATTTTTCGTATAGCATCTCAAATTCTTCTTTATTTTGACGTTGAAGTGAAAGGTCAAATTCTAAATAATTAATTGTCAAATAATTAGAAATTATGTTTGGTTGTTGCACTGAGGAGATTTGAGCATTAACATATTACCATATAATTAATGTTGCTATTTTTAAAGTCATAAATATTTATTGAATCAAAATTCTTTTACATTCAACAAGTATAATGGTTGGAGTTTAGTTATGATAAGTTCACCTTTTTTATTGTAATTGTTTATTGTGCTACGGTTTAATATTATTTTGACGTATAGGATGAGGAAACACAAGACATCAATCAACCCGAGAATACATAAAACTAGGTAAAAATTTCCACAATAAATATTAAAAATAAGGCAATTTACACAGTAATAGGTTTTATCAACATAAACAATAATGCCATAAACATTTTCTCAAACACCTTAGGTACATACAAAGATGAGTGAATACATAAAACTACAAGTGGATAGATCTTAACATCACCCTGTTAAAAATCATTAGCATTGGAACTTCCCAATCCACAAACAGTCATTATAAAATTTTCAATGGAAGTTAACTAAAATATATAGGGATTTAGAAAGCATAAAAATTAAATACTTGTTCTGAATCGAGATTAACAGCAATTGTGAAGAGCTTACCTAAAAATACAAACTCTAACAAGCCAGAATATTGCTACTATCCTAAAACTTTTGATAGTAAGTAGCCATGCTTTGCCAATTAAGACTTGTTTGGTAGAATATGACAAAAGAGATAAAAGAAATAGAAGGAAAAACCATGTACAGAGTAGATCAGGCCTTCCAAAGCAAACAGTCCCTAGCATTGGACATTCGCGCACAAACTAACAAGCAATCGAGATTTCAAGCGCCAAAACAATAAACACAAATGATATGATACCAAAATCAATGTAAAAGGCCACCAAATTGCTAGATTACCCGAACGGGAATCAGGTAAAACAGATGATTTATGAGATAAAATGATGAGGCCCCCCTGAATTTCAGGAATTTTCGCCTTAAAGTTAGGATCCAAGGACCCACCATTTTATCTCTTCTTTGGGTGAATGAGCCGAAATAGTTTCGGGTGATGTAGCAAAATCCAAAAGGCCAGGATACCATTTATACAAAGTAAAATTCATTGCTAATAACGCAAGTACATCCAACCAACCAAAAAAGGAAAAAAGCGCACTACCAGAAAACCCAAGAAAACAGAAAAGGAAAAGAGCCATAATCAACGCACCCGGCCCTAACAACCAAATCGATCGATTTAACCTCCAAAACCATAGAGAGTTCGTCCTTGCCTCTTCAAAGCATAAACGACATCCATAGCGGTGACAGTCTTCCTCCTGGCGTGCTACGTGTAAGTGACGGCATCACGAATCACGTTCTCGAGGAAAAATTTAAGAATACCCCTGGTCTCCTCGTAAATAAAGCCACTTATCCTCTTCACGCCTCCTCTTCTTGCAAGACGTCAGATGGCAGGCTTCGTGATGCCCTGAATGTTATCGCAGAGTACCTTACGGTGGCGCTTGGCGTCTCCTTTGCCGAGACCTTTTCTGCCCTTTCCTCTTCCTGACATTTCGAAACCCTAGATTTTTTATTTGGGAAGTACGTTAATTTTGCTCTACTGGGGGCTGCATGCTTGGCGCTGAAAGGGGGAAACAAATCATTTTTAGAGCATCTCCAATGTATTAGACATGTAATGTCTAATTTAATCTATGTGTCCACAATGTCAAACAAATATAATTAGACAACACTTTAAAAAAAGAAAAAAAAACTCTCCAATGCAAAATGTTATTTAAACAATAATTTGACACCTCCAACCAATCAAGCTATGACAAATAATATATTTATTTCAATTAGTTATATTTAATTAATTATTATTGGTTTCACATTGTCAAATACAATGTCCACAACTAGACATTGCAATTGACAATGTCTTTTATATTGTGTGCCACATCGGATTAACATTTAGTTTGACATTAACATTGGAGATAAAATTTCATATGAAATTGTCAAGTGCTTATGTGTAATGTCTTTAACTTGACAATCACAATAGCATTGAAGATGCTCTTATAGGCTGACAGCAATCCGAGACGTAAAGTATTGGATGATTTCGCTTATTAGATTGATTAAATGTGAACGGTTTGATGAAGTAACGTTTTGTAAATGTGGATTTGTGTGTTGGCTTTGGTCCATGATTTAACTGCACTTTCTCCGGTCGTTTTGTTTTGGACATACGAGTCATGCTAGTATGACCTAACTGATTTCAAGTTATGATATTAATTTTAACTGATGGAAGATTTAAAGTTTTTTATTTGTTATTTGTCATGTTCCAATTGTTACTCGACACCAGTGACTGAAAGTAGATTTGATCCATGAGTTACTAGTATTACCGCACAATGGTGGGAAAACCGACCGTTAAGGAAAATAAAACCTATATAAGCTCAAATATATCAATGTATTAGTGAATATTTAATTGTAATAAAAAAAATGCAAAATCTGATGTAATAAATAAATCACAAGTTATCGAACTAGTTTATTTAAATAAATCACTTAAATAAGCACATTGTTATTTGAAAAACTTGAATTGCTAAAATAAAAAAACTGAAGATAAAGCTTACTGTTCGGTTTTTTTAACAATAAATTTGATCCGACTGAATACTCGATGGTTGATTGCAATATAACGACGATCTTTGTTTTTTTCGTTCATGCATTCAATCTAGGCAACACCAACCCAAAAAGACGAAAGATCCATAACAACTCTTTTAGCTATCGGTTCAATTTGATATGGTTAAAGCAGAAAGAAATTTTGTTCTAAACGTTTGCACATATTCAATCCCCCTTAATTGGCCTGTTAAATTTATGGAAATGGCTAAACTTACTCCTTAATTAGTATGGTATGTTAGTATACATGAGATCTCCATGTTTTCCCTTGTGCCACAACTAAAAAAGAAGTTTAGAAATTAGATGTATACTATTTATTAACCAGATTTAGGTATAATTACACACTTTATTGATCTCTTAAGATAAAGAACATAATGAGAAGCAATAGTGGCTACAACTGCATGAGTAATTCTCATTTGTAAAGACTTATCAAAGTACCAACAGAAGCAAAATTGATCACAAATTAACAATCCTAGCACAAACATAGAGCAATTATGTATATGATACTTAAATGATCATATTGTGATAGTTTATTAGCGTTTTTAAATGGTAATACTTATTGACATAAAGTGAATCTCCACCAGTAAGGAACAAGAAGTTTAAGAATGATCCAAATAATCTCCCAAGTGAAAACACAAGTTATAAAGCAATGAGAAATAGTATTTGTAAACACAATACGTCAGACCAAATTTCACCAACCCTACTATCTATTACATTATTACAAAATTTCATAAGGAAGAGTTGCATACAAATTGTTTTTTGCGTTATCCATATGATATGGCAAAGTGTAAACAAAACAAAACTTGAATGCTAATCATATTTTTATAAATAGATATGGCTGGTAATCATATCAAGCCTTGCATAACCGTCATGAGCATGGGTATCGCCTATTGAACCAGTAACATGCAAAGGTTTAACTGGTAAAGCATTTTTTATCCCTAGATACTGGAATAACATAATGCTCATCTTGATTTCTAATAGATGGCACTGCTATAACATGTGTAAAATAAATAAAATCAGTAAAAAGAATTCAGCTGAAATGGACGGGATTCTTACCATTCAAGCCCTCCACATACGTAATATTCCAAGCAAATGATGAATTCTGGACAAACTTCTACAGTTTGAAAACAGGTAGATAAATAAAATTTTATGATGGGATTCCTAAATAAACCACATATGATTGCCCTGGAAATATTCTATAATATTCCCTAGTTTTGCTCATATGGTTACGCCTTTTCAATTGACAATAAAGTTGATATCAAGCTACTAGAAAAGGGAAGAGATTGTGAAATTAGTGATTTTGGTAAATCTTAAGTGGACTGCCATACAATCAAATTTGAGGGGTAAAGCGACTTTTAGGGCAACGATTTTTCAAAGCAGCAAGTGGGTTAACGATTCTCCTTTCATTTCAGTATCAACATCTAAATAAATAATACAAAATACGGAGGAAAAATATGAACAAGGAAGATAACCTGACAGAGTTAGTAACCAAGGCATTTGTGGATCATACTACAAACTCTTTGATACAAACATACCACTGCTTTCCTGGCTTCACAACCCATAGTCCACGCTGTCATTCGAAGGTTAGAAGATTATAGGAACAAAAGAGATCGTATTGAAGCTTTCTTAGCTGCCATTCAATCAATGCAGGCATGCAATCTCCACTGTCGATTGCCAACCATCCACCGTGAATGGTGGCATTCTTGTGTCCGTTAGTGGTAATCTTCAACTCCTACGCAAAGAGCATCACCTCAGATTCAGTCTAGTAATTATATATATATATATATATATATACATATATATTTTATAAAATTGGTACATATATATATATAGACACACACACACACACATAAACACAAATGTTTGTTCAACAGTTCGGTTCCCATTTTTCAAAGTTAATACAAGAATCATGCTTTAGAACAACATTACACATATCTCATTGATGAACTTTTCCAGTATGATTGACTCTCTTTTCGATCAAAACAGCTAAATAGTATTTTGATATATTTACATGAATTATTCAAGTTTTCCTGACTATGCTTGTATTTAGCTTCGAAACTCATCCAAATTTGTTACAATTTTTCAAGCGACCTAAAGTGATAAAAATTAGGTATATATTTATGTTTGATTTCCAAAAGCTATCATTTGCAGATCCCCTAGGGGTCATTTATAAACTGGTTCAAATTATGGTGCAATTGTTGTGTGTGCTTTTACAAACTAGTTCAAATTATGCATGTACGAATTTGGAGTGCTTTGGATCTTCCCATAAGTATACATTAATTTTGAAACGTTCGTAGCAAGCATTGAATATAAATATGCATTAGATTTTTAGTACTGAAATAAGGTATACAAATTAAACAATTTACTAGTTATTATTTTCCAACAGACCAAGATGTACATATGATAAAACATATGTATTATTCTCAAATGAAATATATTTATACGTCTTTTATTTTATTCAGGTAAAATGGACACTGCTTTTGAGTGCCTAAAAATACATGATCTCGTATTTGAAGTCAGCAGTAAAAGGATTTACTACTGTCTATGGACATTTTTGTCCTATGGCAAAATGAGTGTAGAGTAAAAAAAATAAAAAATAAAGATGAGAATATTAGATATAAAATCATATTTGGCTCAATAAAATCCTAACAATTTTATTACAACATATATTTAAGCAGTATCCATTCAAATGCATGAATAAAAATGAATATGTACCAAAAATTGTTGCTTGTGTTGAGGACATTTTCCGTGTCCATCAATTTTTTTTTCGACACTGCGCTGAGCAAACCACAAGTTTAGTTAATTAGTTCTTTATCAAATCATATAACTAAAAATAAATTCAACAGTAAAAAACATAGATACTAACCTAGAGGAAGAAGAATTATGATATGAATCATAGTTAGAAATTTAGCAAATTAGATTTGGATGTGAGAAATTTCAAGCAGGAACTGACAAATCCGTAAGCTGCGATATAGCAGAGGCGGATGATCTTTGGGAGAACGACAAATCATATAACTAAAAATAAATTCAACAATAAAAAACGCAAATATTAAACTAGAGGAAGAAGAAGCTTATGATTTGAATCATAGTTAGAAATTTAGCAAATTAGATTAGGATGTGAGAAATTTCAAGCAAAAATTGACAAATTGGTAAGCTGCAATATAGCAGAGGTGGATGATGTTAGGGAAAACGGAAAAGTGAATGAGAATTTTAGGGAAGATGGGAGTCAATAAAGGCTATAAAACAGAGAACGGATCAACATGATTTTGGGAGAGATCCGAATTAGTAGAACAAAAGAACAACAAGGGTTTATTCACAGGTAGGGAAACACGGAAGGGAAGCAGCGAAGAGAAGAAAGCGGCAGATTATTTTGGCTTTAGAGAATTTTATTTTGAGCAACTCACTCACAGTAAGCAAACCGCCATAACGGTCGGTTTGATTATGACTTGAGTAAGAGGTAGTATCAAGTTTTGAAATTGTTTTGTTCATGTTAATACTAACCCTTCGCATTCTTTAGTTTTGATATGTATTTGTAGATTCAGTGGGTTTTTGCTATAAGTTTTAAGTTACCTCAAGATATTGATACAAGTGGACTATTTATAGGTTGAATATGCAATTAGCATTCAAATTGGGAACATTACATTAAATTATAAATATTTGAAGAAAGGAAGAGAGTGCCATCAAAATATATTACCCTTATTAAGGATTTGTACGAGGGGGTTGTGACTAGTGCTAGGGCATGCGATGGTGAGACCAGAGACTTTCCAATTAACATAGGGTTACATCAAGGTTCGGCTTTAGACCCCTATATTTTTGTATTAGTGATGGATGAAATCACAAAAAATATACAAAGGGATATTCCCTGGTGTATGCTCTTTGCTGATAATGTTGTGCTGATTGATGAAAGTAGAATAGGGGTTAATCGACAATTGGAGTTGTGGAGGGAGACCTTGGAATCAAAGGGTTTCAGGCTTAGCTGAACTAAAATAGAGCATATGAAGTGTGAGTTTAGCCGTGTCAGGTCAGATGACGGAGATGTTACCCCGGCCGGTAGAGTAGTACCCAAGAAGGAATCGTTTCGATACTTAGGATCTATGTTGCAGTTTGATGGAGAGATTGATAAGGAAGTTAGTTTTAGAATTCAAGCAGGATGGGTGAAATGGCGACTAGCACCTGGCATTCCCTGTGATCATAAGATTCCTCGGAAGCTTAAAGGAAAGTTCTATAGGACAACAATCAGGCCTACAATGTTATATGGTGCAAAATGTTAGCCTACTAAGAGGCAACACGTCCAGAAGATAAGCGTAGCAGAGATGCGGATGCTGCGTTGGAGCTGTGGGCATACCAGACGAGATCGGATTAGAAATGAGGATATTCGAGAAAAACTTGGAGTTGCACCTGTTGAAGAGAAGTTAGTCCAATACCGCTTGAGTTTGGACATATCCAACGTAGGCCATACGATGCACCTGTACGTGTTGAAATTCTAGGTCGCGCCGAAGGCCCAAAGAGAGGTAGAGGTCGACCTAAAATGACATGGGAGGAGATAATAAAGAGAGATTTAAGTAACTGGAGTTTATCGGAAGAGCTGGTAGTTGATAGGAGTGCATGGAAATTGGCAATCCATATTCCAGAACCTTAGGTTTTTTTTGGACTGTATTTCACGTTTACTGAACCTTTTTACTTTTTATTACTATTTTAGATTTTATTTCACTTTTATTGAACTTTTTTACTTATTATTATTATTTAAAAAAAAACTTTATCGAACGACTTTTTATTTGTTTGGTTATTTTAAACCCTTTATATATATATATATTATTATCATCATTATTTATTTTATTTTATTTTAATTTTGGGTTCCATATCTAGCCAACCCCAACTTGTTTGGGATATATGGCTTGTATGAAAATAATTTGTTCTTTCAAAGTAGCACTCACAAACTCACGTAGTAAGTAAGCAGTTCAACTACCAATTTAGATAATTCAAGCAATTCTATAATTCATTTTTTAATAAATAGAGAAGATGCATGTGGATAATAAATAATCTTATAACCACGTACGACATTTTTGATTTGATACATACACAAAAATTGCAGTATAGTCATTTTTTTATTTTACAAGTTGACCTACAAAAATGGTAGAGACAATTTTTTTCTACTTTTATTGTAATACAGTTTTGTAAACTTGACTAAGATTCGTGGAGTTGAGAATAGTCTTGACTCTCTAATAAATCTACATACGGTGAGTAGGTATACGCGTGAAACATCACACAACAAAATTAGCTTGGATACCTTAAAATACAAGCAACAAAATCATTAGTACACATTTCTTTGATTTGTACATGAGTTTGCGATATTGGTTTAGAGATTTTAATGTTTTCGGTCCCTTCTAGGATACTTCGAAAGTTTCACTTTAATTATGATTTTTTGTTTTGGTATATTTTTCTAGTTGAATTGATACATGCGATAGTAAGTATCCAATGTTATATCTGTAAAATTCCTGTTGAATTGGTTTGTTGATTACATAGAGAAATATTCGTCACTTGTTAACCATAACTCTACAAGCAAAGATGAACAAAAGTGTAAAATAATCTATGGGCTTCCAAAACTATATATTGATGTAATTTTCTATAAAATGGTAGTGTTGACGCCAAAAAGTGGCACAAACACCTAAACAGAAAGTATGAAGAAAAATAAACAAAGAAATATAAATGAGTAAAATGCAAGCACACATGAATTTGTAGTGGTTCGACATTAACGAGTCTACGTCCATTTTGTAATCTTTTTAATAACCTAAGGAAATTGATTACAATTGTGGAAAATGGCAGTAAATTCGGATACAATGTTGTAGAAAAGAGTACAAAGAATATTAAAACGTCAAAAATCTTCCTTTTTTGTAGTTTTGTAGGGCTATTTGGCTGGTTACAAGTTCGGTTCGACATGCCATGTGTAGGTCGATCTGGCTCTATAGGAGGGTGGTGGAGCAAGTATTCAGCTTGCGCAATAGCTCGGTCCGATTCGACATTGGACAAGTGGCGTTCGATCTGACATTTCAAGAGATGGTGGAAGCGTTCTTTTTGTAGCTGGAACGGTTCTTCAAAAAGAATATCTAGTGGGTTTGACATGTTCAGATTGACAATGTCGAACCGTATGTTTTTCGATCTGGAATCTTCGAAGTTGGTTTCCCATCGAGCCGAGACAATGTCAAACTGTATATTTGCAAATCTGGAGTCTTCGAAATTGGTTTCTAGTCGAGCAATGTCTAATCGAACATGACTTCATGGTGCACTTAATCGAGCCGAGTATGTATCAATCTGGAGGTGAGTTTGCCTTTCTTGATCTTTTTTACATATGGTGGACGAGCTTTAAACACATTGACTCTCGTATGTCGATGGCCTTGACGGCCTTGCCCAAAAGGCTGATCAACACTTTGCCCCCTCCCCCTAAAGTACGTTGTATCACATATGGAATGTGCTTTAAATAAGTTGAGTTGCGTGCCTTTGGAATATTATTTATTCTTGGGAAAGCGATGATAAAAAGATGTGTCAAATCGTTGGCTCCCGCGTATGATTACCCGTACACATGTCATTGTCGAACGATGTCGTTTCTCCGTGCAAGTCAAGCTCATGGTCGAGTCAAACCATATATTACATACAAGTCAGTATGTGGAGTTATCGATCGAACCACAAGAGTGGAGAGTTAAGTTCCTTTCTCTTCTTTCCATTTCTAGCCATGTTCTGTACTTATGATCGATCACTGAACCAAGCTTCAGTTTGATGTTGTCGTTTCGAATCAGATTGGGTCGATCTGAGCCTAGTCAAGGGCCACTTCGAATTTGTAAAAACCATCTTTTCGGAGAGAACTCAAAGAGTCTCCTTACTTTTCTACAAATATAGACCCGAAGTACTTTTCACTTTTTCACTGTTACTTTTCGAATCGAAAGTTTAGAAACTTCCCCAAACCCAAATTCAATTCAGTTTCCACCGTTAATCTTTGACATTAGGTAGGCTTCGATTGTTTCCCCGTGTGTTTTACATTCTAATTGATTCCTAAGTTTTTGGTTTGCATTCTTAGGTTCTCGAATTCTTTTCGAGTTTGCAATTCCGGCCCGTCATCAACGACGATGGTGTCAGAGATGTCGTCCAAGTCAAGGTTGAAGTTGCCATTGTGTCACGAGGCATCATGAGTTGTTCGGAGAAACGTTTTGAAGAGGGACGAGGTTGGGTTGGCGAATTGGTGAAGATGTTAGATTGGCAACAGTGCAGGCTTCGTAGTGATTGAGTAGAAAGGGAAGATGATGTGTTCGATTCGAGGACTTTGAAGTGTGTTGTGGGTCTACAAAGCTAGTGGAGGATAAGAAGTGAGGAGTTGTGGGATCAATGAAGCATTGGATCGAAGAGGCCAGGTAGAAGAAATCAATGGGATTTCTAAGACTCGGATCAATATGACTACTGGTCGAACCAGATGAGGTCATTTCAATAGACCAGCAGGTCGAGCCAAAGGGAGTGTGTTTGTAGCAAGTTTGGAAGGTACCGTAGAAGCCCGAATTCGCTTGTGTTTTAGTCGATCCGGATGAGCCGGCTTCTAAGAAGTATTTTCATAGATGACGATCTGAGTTGTTGAACTGGATTGGTTGAACCAATTCTGATCGAGTCAATCCTTCAGTCTTAATACTTCAAGAAAATTCAACAAATCCTACAATCTTTAATAACAATAAACCAACTCTTAACAAGCATCTGGAGAGTTAGGATAGAGCACATCAGAATTGACATTCGAATTTGAAATTGCATGACTTCGAACTTCTCGAACACAAAAACATTACTTCCCATTACAATGAGATGTGCTACCAATGATAAGCGAGATTCAGTTAGGCGGTTGGGAACAACTGTCTTCTAAGTCGAACTATCGCATGTGTCACTCTAGCACACATGCACGACATGCACTGCACTAGTACACACACGAGGGAGGGTACAGGTTCTTCACTCTAACCAATGACGTTCCAAGGATAGCACAACTGAAATGTTTGGAAGATATGAGACCATATTCTCCAAGGTGGAGAAGGATAAATCGACTCAACAAAATCCCTAAAAAAATACCAACTTTGAAACATATTCAGATGGCGACTCGTAGTTCGTTGTGAAGGCTCACAATGAAGAAACAAGTTCTTTTGAGACAACTTCTGTGGAGGAAGAAGTAGGAGGAGCAGGATAGGTGAAGCTCCTTATATGCTTCCTGGAGCTTTTTTTCTAAATAATTTGGTTGACTCATAGCCCTCTATCATGGAAGAGGGTAAATTGAAAAGACTAAGCTCCAATCATAGGATTCCCTAGGTAGATATTCAGATTCCTACCCAGGATGAGATTGCCCACAATCCGCTAGACGATTTTATGGCTACAAGTCGGCAAATTTGCATGGTTGGATGTGTACCTCTATTAAATCCATTTACTGTTAACTTTCTTCACCGCATGAAACTAGCGCCAATGCAACTGCACCCAACAGTGTATTCTTACCTATTCTCCTTGTATATAGTGTATGGAGAATACCTGGGTCAATAGCCGACCTTTGAAAACGTCGTACTTTTCTATAATTTCAAGCATCGTTAGAATGTGACTCCTTCATTTCTTTATTTATCGTGGGTAGGAGATAAGAAAGTCAATAAAAAGCATTTCAGTAAATTAGGAGACATTAGACCTGAATGGTTTTATGTTTCTATGTTAGAGGGATGTATTAGGAGATGGATCCAGTGCAGTAAGTGTCCAATCTTGGCTTACTCATTTCAACCTTGCTGGGAAATTTCTAACTTTTACTGCCCTTTGGAAGTACTACTCCGGCCAATCCCGTTGGCCAGCTCTACCATGATCGCATGATCATTTTACAAAATACTCCAAAGGGCAGTCGGAGTGTCAGGAGGTGTATCTCTGATGAGTTCTTGCATCGCTTCCAATTTCTTAAACCTAATCGGTCTGTGGGAATGGGTGGAGATCAAGCTCCTGCAGTGACGCCACTAGTAATCGTACCCCCAGTCAAGTAGCCAGCTGCAGCGGTCGTTCCCCTAGTCGGAAGGCGAACAACATAAATTCGACCTCAGGACTGGACCAATCATGCTGCCAAGAAAAGGAGTGCTTCCAGGTTAAGTTGGGACCCAGAAGAAAAGGAAAGGGAGACACGACAATCCCCAGAGAAAGGGGTCGAAAAAATCCCAAGTCCTCTTACCAGAACGCCATATCCTTGGAAGTCTCTAGCTCACTTTACTTAGTCGAAGGGTCTCGAGTCGTGTTTTGGGGCTTAGGCGATTTTCCTCTACTGGAAATCATATACTCCTTTCAATATTTGGACTCTGCTTCTTTCTTTCCATGGTACGGAGAAGAGGCCACTCCTGCTAAGGCTGTGGAGAAAATAGTTGCAAGCCTGACTCCGAGCTCTGTCCGTCGGATGCACAAGGACACACACGACACAAGCATTACACGTCAAAACACCTTATTCTTCTATGTATGACGAGTGCTATGGTCCTAAAAGTCAAACCTCTTCACAGGGAAAACAAGATCATGTATACGATTGCAGGAGATCCCACGAGTGGGAAGAGAGAGAGAGTGTGTGAATAGGAAAGATGGGACTAGTAGAGAAAGGAAAAAGAGAGGGAACGAGCTCAGGAGAAGGAAAAGGATCATGAGAAAGAGAAACGTCATTTTCTTCCTGCTCTCACAACAAAACCTCACGGGTGCAGGAGAAGATGAAAAGTGAGCACTCCCGGACCATAAGCTCTTAGCATATACCTCCCACTGATCCCTCTCAATTACCAAAGTCTGTCGTTTCTAAGGGTCGGAATCCCGTTTCGTTCCCGGTAGGCACACGGATAAAGAACCTCGGCTAGCTATTCCTCCTGGACAAGAGATGACTCCAGAGGAGAAAAGGAAGGAGTTAGAAAAGGCTTTCCTTTCGCACTATTTCTATTGAATGATGTTCGTTCCTAATCTACAGCCAATCCTAGAGTCATTTGATGAAAGGGTTAGGCAAACACTAATCTTATCCTTTCTCGGTACCGTGAAATGTTGACATACTCGAGGCGGCTGTTTGAAGTCATTAAGGGTTTGGAGATTGAGATAGCCAACATGAAGCAGGAGTGGGATATGGAGAAAAACATTCTTGAGCTTACAAAGAAAGATTTGACAGAACGTGAAACTCAGCTCGCAGCTAACAAGAAGCTATATGACATCACCAAAGAGGTGCTTTGTAACACCCCGTAAAAATATACTAAATGGACTAAATAATTAAATAATATTAATATAAAAAATATAAAACAATGGAAAATGAGAATTTTGGACAAATAGGAATTTAGACACGAAACTATTATATTTGGGTTCGTGACGAAATTCTAGCATGTTTTCATATATAATATGTTGAAAACGGAGTCCGTATGAAGAAATAATAATTAAATGAAATCATACGGTAAATATATACATATAGACGTTTGAATTAATAATATATATAAACATCTAAGGTATAATAACGGCTTAATAAAACATTCCCTTAGGTGAATTCACAATTCAAACGAATACATAAGATCAAGGGGACACGAAATATTTTTAAAAGGAAAGAAATTATTAATCATATAAGGAAAGTTTTAAATTAATTAATAAAAAACACACATCACCAGCCTTATTGGGCATTTTTGCCCTTAAGCCATTGGCACTCAGGAGTCGACCGTTGGTTGACCACCCTTCGTAAGGTGGTGTCGACCGCTTGGTGCGGCTTAGGCATGTTGAGGGTGGTTTTGGGTTATTTTATAGGAAATTGATAACTGAGATTAAATTATATTAATACAACGGTTGTTATTCTTTTACGCTGTAATAATACAACCCCACTCACTTCACCATTCCCTGGCCATTTCATTTCCTTATGCCTTCATTCTGCTGCTGAAATTCCAGAAAATAGGTTTCTACTTCTTCTATCTCAATTCTATTTCTATATTATTTTCTAATCTTAACTCTTATTAGATTAAAATTACGGAATTTTAAATCTATATAGGTGACTCAATTTTATAGGGTCCTATTATATTATACAGATCTGCAATCAAAATTGGGGAACAACGTCAATCCGTGCATACAGTTTTCCGTTTATTAATATTTTCATCACTGCTATCGTTGTGAGTGGAAATAAGATTTGTTTAGACTATTCCCTACATTTTGTAAATTTTACATGAATCTGTATGCCTAGAGGATTTTGGCTTTCACGATAATATCACAATAAAAACCCCTAAATCACCTATCATTATTTTAGTTGCAAAGTTTGTCAATCAATATTTTGGGCTTGTAATTTTATTTAACAACGTTTGAGGAATGATTGGTGGTTATGCTTTTGGTTGGTCGGATTTGTCCATTTTAATGTAAATTAAATATAACATGGTTGTAGTATAAAAAGGTTAATATTTGATTTGATTGCAGAATTTAAATAGGTTTAGATATCTATTTTAAATAGAGCATTTGAACGTATTTAGATCTGTAGTAATTAAATATTAATGTTTTTATGTGCAAACATACAAAAGGACATGTTTGATCCAAATAGAGGTTTATATGTATATATGTATTGAATATTTATAACGTTGACATGATAAGACAGGGTACCCAAACTCAACCTTATGGGAAAGCCCGGATTTAATTGAGAACACAACAAATCAGAACACAAATAGAAGAACATTTCATTGCTTATTACAACAGTTACATCAGAGTACAAGAATATACCAGAGTACGAATAAATATTACACATTGTAAATACAATATCAGAAATTTAAATTACAAAGCAGCGGAAAAATAATACATAAAACAACTGAAGGAAATACACGGATACAGAGCTTTCCGAAATATCGCTTTAGTTGTAAACCAGGATCCTGTGAATATAATATCTACAAAACCAAAACTACTAGCTGCCCGTGAGTGGCTAAGTCTGCCTTAGGGTCTTAAGTGATCATAGGAAATCCACCCTTAATAAATATATTAGACTGGGCCTTAAGTGACCAAGAATGTCCACCTCGTTAGATCTTAAGTGATCGTTGATCCACCCTAAATACATTAATGTAACTCGTAAGTGAATGTTCATATGTCCACCTCATTAATTAGAATATAACCTTGTGTGTGCATGCTTTGCGTTACGTAGACATACTTTGAAGCATGTAACCAGCCAAGTACAGAGTACAACCTTTATACGCATGTTATTTTCATTCACCAGAACTTTATGTTCTGACCCCTCTCCTTAACTTATTAAACAAGTCAGTTGGTAAGGCATAGGCATGGTGGACGAGATGATGATGGAGCCTGGAGTAGGTGATAAGACTATTATTATATTATTGGTTGTTATTGCTGTTTTGTTGTTGGAAGAACTTGATGGTGAATAATAATGATGTACCATTTGTAAACATCTAGATTTGGTATTTTATATCTGAACACGTAGTTTTTAAATAAATGGTACATCTTTACTTTGAATATTGTATTTTATCGTACCGCTGTGTGAGTTTCTCTGCGTTTAGTGCTCTGTATACTTGTATTTTTATTTGCTTAGTAGGAAACAACAATCTGCTTAGAATGGCTCTAAGTTTAAGCCTACTCCGGGCGGATTGTTATATTTGGTATCAGAGCATAGGTTACCCGATTAAGGTGAATATGAGAGGCGTATTTGTATTTTGAAAAGGTTTTCAAACTATATGTATATACTTATATATATTACACCCCAATTAGACATACACAACTATACTAGGTAGCTTTATCCTTTTCCTTCCTTTTCAACTTGAATACTATCTTAGGAGCATCCACTAAGGATTCTTCCTCTCTTTTTCAAATAGTAGAACGCTTGACGATACTTTCGTTCAGGGAAACCAGAAAAGACCTCGGTATTTTCCAAAGTGTTTCCAAAGTATCTCTAGATTGCGGAACAAGTCCCTATCGGCAATCCTACCCAATCGGAGCCTGCAGCTCGAGCTATTGAAGTGGCATTATATTTTCCTTGACTTTGTAAAGATTTCACAAACCTTGGTGGAAAACCATTCTTAGGGACAAAAGGCTTTATTGGAGCTCAATCATGGATAATGGACTGCGAAAGGATCTTCGAGGCAGCTGGACGATCGGATGAGGTTAAGAGGAGAGTTGTGGCCTGACACAAAGGAACAATCCCTTGAATGGTAGAACTTGGTATCTAAAGAAAACGTGGGTCGAGTATTTACATGGACTGAATTCAAGACTCGTTTTGAGATAAAATTTCTACTAATGCTGAGATGACGATCCAATTAGAGAAGTTTATCCGTCTTAAACATGGAAACATAGGGCTGCAAGAGTACGTGGCCAAATTCATTGAGTTATGCAAATTTTGTAGGTGCCTGGTAGATACCCCGATGAACAAGGCTTTAAGATTCGTGAAGGGGTTAAATTCCCCGATAAAGGAGACTTTGTTGGCCAAAGAAACGTTCGGAGCAACACTCGAGACAATAGCGGAGACGGCCATTTTATGCACGACTAAAGGAGCAAAGGAAAACAAAAATGGTGAAAAGGTAGAAGGAGATTCTAGTTTTAAGAAGAATATGAAGAAAGAATGGTGGAGGAACAAGAAGAAAGGAGAAAGCTCAAGAAAGAGGCTAAGACTTGTACAAGGTGCAATCGTAAGGGCCATGAGGCCAAAGACTGTAGGATTATCCTGGCAAAGAAAGAGTTTAACCATGAAGAAGGACATCTATCTACGGATTGCCCAAAGCCTAGAGCTATTCAGAATAGTTAGAATTTTGCATTGGAAGTAGCACCGATACAAAGCCGACCCTCGAAAGATCAAGGTCAGACTGCAATACAAGGTGCAACTTCTATTTTACGAATTCCCATATATATACCTTGTTTGACTTTGGAGCGACCCATTCGTTTATTTCTAGGAGATTAGTTGATTCTTTAAACCTTTCCTTATCCAATGCTAGTAATCCGATAGAGGTAGCCAACCCTGTCGGAGGAACTAAGTATCTTGAGATAATATGCAAAGACCTAATATTAGATATCAACGATATCGATTTCCTTTGTGATTCATATGCGTTGGATTATAATGGGTATGACCTTATTCTAAGTATGGATTGGCTATCATTTTATGGAGCCATTCTAGATTGCGACAGGAGAATTGTTCATCTTAGGAGATGAGGAGGACGTAGTTTGAGAATCCCTAGTTGGGTTAGAAACAAGGATAGAGCCTTATTGTGTGCCTTGTCTCCTAGTTCAGAAGGACCGCCTGTAGTCCCTATAGTATGTGAGTTCTTAGATGTTTTTGAGGATGTCACGAGACTTCCACCCCTTAGGGATATCTCTTTTCGTATCGATCTGGAGATGGAAGCCAGACCTGTAGCTTTACCCTTGAGGCATATGACACATAAAGAAAGAAGAGAATTGGACAAACAGATTTCAAAGCTGTTACAGAAAGGTTTTATCTGATGGAGTACATCTAAGTGGGGTGCACCTGTAGTGTTTGCCACCAAAGCTGATGGACCCCTAAGAATTTGTGTAAATTTTAGGGAGCTAAATAAACTTACTAAGAAGAATAGATACCCTATACCTAAGATTGATGATCTATTTAACCACTTGGGAGGAGCCCAAGTATTTTCCCAGTTAGACCTTGCGACTAGATTTCACTAATTGAGGACTGCAGAAGATAATAAGGATAAAACCACATTTAGGACGCCAAATGGATTATTCCAATAGGAAGTTATGCCCTTGGACTAACGAATGCACCCGCCTTCTTCGTATAACTTATGAGTATAGTGTTTAGGGGTATTCTGAATAAGATCATGGTGGTTTTTGTAGATGATATCCTTATATTTACTAAGGACCATAAAGAGCATGAAGGACACTTAAGGAAGGTCCTAGGAATTCTGAGAGAGAACCAGTTGAAAGCCAAGTTTTCATAGTGAATTTCTGGAGGGAAGAAGTTAGTTTCTTAGAGCATATTGTGTCAAGGAAAGGGTTGGTAGTTGATTCTGCTAAGATCGAAGCAAAAAAGGAATGGAAAGTACCCCGAAACGCTACAAAAGTAAGAAGCTTTCTTGGATTTGCAGGGTATCACCCAAATTTCATTAAAGACTTTGCATAGATTGCAACCCCTTTAACCCAACTGACGAAGAAGAACTTGGTATTTTCTTAGAGTGATAAGTGTAAAGTGGATTTTAGGAAATTGAAGGAAGCATTAACTAGTGCATCAGGTCTCATCATCCCCGATGGTTCAAAAATGTTCACAGTTTACACTGACACATGTGGAACTAGTTTAGGTGCAGTTCTGATGCAAGAAGGAAGAATAGTTTCCTACGTTAGTAGACAACTCAAGAACCACAAGAAGAGGTATCCAGCTCATGAACTAGAGTTGGCTGCAGTAGTATTCGCCTTGAAGATACGGAGGCGTTATCTTTTAAGGGAGAAATTCCAGCTTTTCACTGACCATATAGCCTTAAAGTACTTAGTCTCTCAACATGATTTGAATTTAAGACAACAACGATGGATGGAATACATTGCCTCTTTTCATTTCACGATCCATTATAGCTCGGGGAAAGGTTACGTTGTAGCAGATGCATTGAGTATAAGGCATGTGTCTTTGAATGCATTATTGGAATGGGAACAGTTGGAGTTTCTCCCTAACTTTAACTTACAACCACTACCTATAGTTTCTAGTAGTTTTCTTGGAGTTATGTTGGTTAGACCCGCTTTAAGGGAAAGGATACAAAGTGTGCAAGATCTTGACGAGGAGCTAAGAAGTTTGAAGGCGATAGTTGGGAAGAAGGAGATCTTTCCTCATTCAGTTTGATTTTCTCTTAGTGACGAAGTGAGTTTTCTTAGGGATGGACAAGTTTGTGTCCCTAAGGATGAGAAGTTGAGGAAGGAAAATTTAAAAGAGTGTCATAGGTCAAAGATGACCATACACCCTGGTGGAGATAAAATGTATAAGGATATGAAGAGAAATTTTCACTGGGAAGGGTTGGAAAGGGAGATAGCTAAGTTTGTGGCCAAGTGTCTAACTTGCCAAAAAGTTAAATCGGAGTAAGGAAGGCCTATAGGATTATTGTTACCTTTAGAGGTTCCCATATGGAAATGAGATCATATTTCCATGGATTTTATTGATGCTCTTCCAAGGAGTCAGAGGGGAAATGAAGCTATTTGTTTTATAGTGGACCCTCTGACCAAGAGTGCTCACTTTATTCCAGTCAAGAAGAATAGGATTGTGACTTCATTGGCCCAGTTATATCTCAGAGAGGTAGTTAGACTACACGACATTCCATCAAGCATAGTTAGTGATTAAGACCTTCAGTTCACAAGGGAGTTTTGGAGAAGTTTACAAGTAGGATTAGTACAACCCTCAGGTTAAGTACAGCCTATCATCCCCAGACCGATGGCCAGATAGAAAGAGTCAATCGGATTTTAGAAGATTTGCTTAGAGTGTGCATTATCGACTTTCGAGGAGCTTGGGAGCAGCACCTGCCGCTTTTGGAGTTTGCATACAACAACAGTTTTCAAGCGATGATTGGTATGGCTCCTTTTAGAGTGTTTATGGGTGGCTATGGAAATCGCCAACTTATTGGTGGGAAGCCACCGACAAGGTTCTATTCGGACCAGACTTCGTCCATGATTCCATGGAGAAAATTTCTTTGATTAGTCAGAGAATGAAGGCAGCCCAATACCACCAAAAATCTCATGCGGATAGGAGGATAAGGGAACTTGAGTTCAGTGTCAGAGACTGAGTGTTTGTAAAGGTTTTCCCTCACAAAAGGACTGTCCGGTTTGGAAAGACTGGGAAGTTGGTTCCAGATTTGACCTTTTAGGATCATCGACAGGATAAGATCTTTAGTGTATCGTGTGGGTCTCCCCGAGCATTTATCGGGAATCCATAACGTTTTTCAAGTATCTCATCTAAGGAAATGCCTTCATGATTCTGCAATTAGACTCGAGCTTGATGAGATTGGGCACATAGGAAGCCTCAAGTTGGAGTCCAGGGTGCCCCATGCCACTACAAAGATTGTAGAGCATGGAATCAGAAGACTTCGCAACAAGACCGTTAGCCTTGTCCGAGTACAATGGGGAGATGCCCTTATAGGAAGCACTTAGGAGACTGAGGATAAGATGAGATAGACTCACCCAGATCTTTTCTCGGGTAATTTTCCCTCTTAGTTTACGTTTATGAATGCATTGTGATTGCTAGATTTAATGGTAGAGAAATGGATACAACACAATAACATAGCACACTCATATAGAAATATATGCATAATAGGATGTTTTGCATACATGCTGGATCACTTATTACACAGACGCGTTAGGATTGAGATCACTTTAGCAAGTCTGTAGTTCATAATCACTGTGAGGCATGGATGTTTTATGGATGTATTTAAAATAACATGGGTGTATAACATGGATGTTTAGAGCGAGTTGTGTTGTAACACCCCATATTTTAATATACAAAAATTATATAAAAAAGATAATAAAATGAATATTATTTAATTAAATATTCAGTATTGAGTGAAATAGTCTTTACCTTTGCGTTCGTTATGAAATTCTGGTTCAGTAGACTCTTGGTTTTCGTAAATCGAATTAAGTATGAGGAGGTTATGAACTAAAGAAGTTTGAATTTAATTTAAATTAATAAACTTAGAAAAGCTATGGTCTGGAGTCGACCTGACCCTACATGGGTCAACCTATATGTCGACCATAGGTTCGACACTAGTGTCAACCCATAGTGAAAGTGGGTCGACCCACCTTAAAGCAGGCAGAATTCCTACACCTAAACTTGGGCTATTTTATGTACTATATTCTTTGCCGACTCAGCCTAAGGTGTACAGTTTGATTTTATAACCTAATATCCTATGGTTTAGATAATCCTAACTTATCTATAAATAAGCTAGCAGCCTCACCATTTTCTTACACACAAACATTCTTCATCTTCTTCCTCATCCAAGCTATTTCTGAATAAAATTAAGAAAATATCTAGGTGCTGCCATAACTTAGATTGAAGGGATAATTCTTGATTTTCTTCAACAATAACTATTTCAAAGGTTTTACTAGATCTAATTCAAATCACTCTGAGTTATAGTTATTTTTAGATATAGTATAAAAAAAATGACAGTAAATGATATGGATCTGAAAATCAACAGTGTTTATATGTTATTGTTCTTTTCACTGTTAATTATCTATTCAATTTTCATTTATTACCTATTATATATACATCCTTAATATCCCCTTTTCTGTCTTAGTTTTATTTACAGTCTTATGTCTATTTATTCAGTTTATTTATTTCTGAGTTGGATTTATTTTCTCCTTTTCCTTTTATTTTGTGCTAAGCCTAGACCATCGAATGCCTAGGCTATTTCCGTTAGAATAGCGTAAAATTGGGATAACTTGTAATAATAGTAAAAAGGAGATTTGAAAATATTAGAACATGAGAACCATTGACTGTATAATTGGGATAATATGTAAACAAGTTAATCTGAATAGGTAACTTAATCTGTAAACATCTGAGCACGTGCCTGTGTGATTTGGGGAATAGTTGTTACATTTATAGGTAATGTCATTTACAACTGGGAAATATAACATAGGGTTATATGATGCTTATTAATGAGCTTAAACCTATTAACTAATGAGATAAGAGGTTCAACGTCTGATGTTAAGATATCATATTTTTGGGGGAACTCTTAAAATCCTAGATTATTTAGGGGCACAATCCTAGGGGTGGCTTGTGTCAATCTTCTATTGCTTGAAATCCATAGCGGAAGATAGGATGCTGTAACACCATCGGATAGGGCTGTGTCTTTAAAGTTGATGGGTTCGGGACTGATATCCCCGACTGCCGTGGTTGACATACATTATTCGTGTTTGTAGGGAGCCGATCTCTGGGTAGTAATTAGGGTAAAACCTAATCCTGTTATTTTGATAATTGGTGCAGAAATTTTGTTCTTGGATATAAATGATAAGCTTACTTGGTCTTACCTTATCTCATTTATTTCATACTTGTATACTTTACTGTATTTTCTTATCCAGTATTGTTGATCTGTCTTGATACTTCTTGCCTTATGCTTATGCTAAAAATCACTGGAACTCGCCAAACTTTATGTCTGACCTATTTTGTTTTTCCTTCCCTCTCTTCCTTTTCCCTCTAGGTTCTCAGGGCGGTGGACAGTAGTAGTGACCTCGATTTCTTGATCCAGCTTAAACTTGGATTACTTCACATTCTATGTATTACTTCAGTTTCTTTTCTATGTTTATTGTTGTGGCCCATGAGGGATATTATTCTATGGTTTTGTACATTGATGGTTTATGGGACAAATATTTTATGATTATGACATTTGAAAATGTAATGTTGTATTTGGTTTGAAATAAAAGTTTGAAAAGTTTTTCGCTGCATTCTTCATTATGTCCTGGGAAATTAGTCTCTGTATTATTATTGCACTTCACAAAACTTAATGCTTCCTCATATGGGTGACATTAACGGACGTATGGTGTCAGATTCTATATTAGAGCCTAAGGTTACAAGATCAGAGGAAAAGTTTTTGAAAAAGTATTTTCAAGTAAAACCTATTTTTAAAAATTATATCCCCTCAAGTCATTTACAATATTCCTTCGGTCTCTTTTTGAATCCTTGTTTCTTCTCTTTTCAACATGTCGGGGGCTCCTAATTTCCCCGAGGGCATTCCCATTTCGACATGGTTCTATAGGTACTTAGAAGCTATGGCACAAGCCAAAGTACAAGGAAATGTCCCTCCCCTCCCCAGTTGCAGCCGCAGTAGCTCCACCCAATCCTGTAGTCAGCTTCTCTAAGCTTTGTATTGATTTCTATGCGATGGGAGGCAAGCCGTTTCGTGGCACAGAAAGTCTCGTGGAGGCTCGTAATTATCTTAGAGAGGCGGATAATGTGTTTAATTTGTTGGAGCTAGAGGATAGGAGAAAGATTCAGTTGACTGACGAAGCATCTTATCGATGGGAGGTGATTCAGGCAGGGCATATGGTGGCCACTTGGGATGAGTTTAAGAATATATTCGAGATGAGATTCTTATAGCAAGCTGAGGAAGGAATGCAAATGGAGAAATTCTTAAATCTGAAGCAAGGAACCATGACTGTGAAGGAATATGTCAATAGCTTTAATCAACTAGTAGGATTTGGATTTGGTAAACACTCCTCATAAGAAGGATTTGTGGTTCGTGAAAGGGTTGAATCAACTGCTGCAAGGACTAGCATTGACACATATCCTGATAGGAGCGACTTTTGAGAGATTGGTGGATATGGTTTTGATGCATGACGACGGAAAAGAGGAGAATAAAGAAGATACGATTGAAGAGGACAAGCCCAATTCTAGGAAAAATAAGTGGTGGCCCAAGAAGGGTGTAACAAAGAAAGGAGGAATACCTGATAAGGCACAAATAAAGACAGAGGTTAAGTGTCATAGCTGTGAAAATTTGGGGCGCTTTGTTAAGGATTGTAGGAAAACCAAGAATGCTTATTTCAGTTGCAGTCAAGTTAGACATTTCACCAGGAAGTGCCTTAACAAGCAAGGACAAAAGACTGGATCATCTAGATGGAAGGTTCATAAGCTAGAGGCAGCTCAGGCTGGCGGACCGGATCAAGGTAGGAAAGTCACGTAGAAGGTTTGATTTCTCTTTTTGACTCTTGTGTTAGGACTCTGTTTGATTCCGGTGCTTCTCATTCATTCAAATCCAATTCTGTGGTAAATGGTCTACACCTAGACACTTGTATAGTTTCTGATTCTATAGTAGTCTCAAACCCCATAGGAGGTACGACTCACTTATCTATGATATGTAGGGGTTTGAGAAATTTTTTTATGAGTGTCGAGTTTGAATGCGACGCATATGTTCTAGGCTTTATGGGATATGGGCTTATTCTAGGAATGGATTGGCTAGCCATGTGTGGTGACATTCTAGATTGTGAGAGGAGAGTTGTTAGGCTTCTGACATGCCACGTGGAACTCTCAAGATTTCTTGTGACCCACAGGGGTCAGTTATGCTCAATTTACTATATTCCCTTGATGCTTATGTTGACGATCTTAGATCAGTACCCATAATCAGAGATTTTCAGGACATGTTAGATGAGGTTAGAGGATTACCTCCTAGACAAGAGATAGATTTCCGAATTTTCTTGGTAGAGAATGCTAAACCTGTTGCTTTACCAGTGCGCCACATGGATCTTAGGAGAGGAGGGAGCTCAGCAAACAAGTAGGTGAGTTAGTCGGGAAGGGATTCATTAGACGAAGCATTTCTGAGTGGGAAGCTCCAACCGTCTTTGCAACCAAGGCAGACGGCTCTCTCCGTCTATGCGTGGACTACAGGCAGTTGAATAAGGTTACTAAGAAGAATAGGCACCCACTTCCACGGATTGATGACTTGTTTAACCATTATTGGGCACTTCGATTTTCTCACAGTTGGATCTAGCTATGAGATTTCATCAGCTTAGGGTAGCAGATGATAGTGTCGGCAAAACGACTTTCAGGACTCCGGACAGATTCTTTGGGTGGTTGGTCATGCCTTTTGGGCTGACCAATGCACCCGCATACTTCATGGATTTGACGAGTCAGGTGTTTATGGAGTACTTGAATAAATTTATTGTGGTTTTCGTTGACCATATTCTGGTTTTCTCTAGGAGCAAGGAAGAGCATGCCGGACACTTAAAAGAGGTTCTCAGCACTCTCAGATCGCGGTAGCTTAAGGCTAACTTTCCTAAGTGTCATTTGTGGTGAAAGGAAGTAAGGTTCCTAGGGCATGTTGTCTCCAAGGATGGAATAACGGTGGAACCCCTCTAAAGTTGTCACGGCCCAAGATTCGAAAAATCCTAAGAATGCGATAGTGATTAGGTGTTTATTGGGGTTGGCGGGTTACTACAAGAAGTTTATTAAGGAATTTGTACGAGTCTCAGCTCCGCTCACCTGTCTGACGAAGAAGAATTTGTTTTTCGCTTAGAGCATTGATTGCGAGGATGCATTCCGGAGGTTAAAGAGGGATCTAACATCAGCCCCTGATCTTACTCTTCCCGATGGTAGCAAGGTGTTTATGGTTTACAAGGATGCTTATGGCATGGGATTAGGTGTTGTGTTAATGTAAGAAGGCAGGGTAATCTGTTCTGGGAGTAGGCAATTAAGAGTTCACGAGAAGAACTACCCTACCCATGACTTGGAGTTGGTGGCTATAGTGTTTGCACTTAAGTCTTGGTGACACTACTTACTAAGGGAGAGGTTCGAGCTTTACACGGATCACAAGTCGCTCAAGTATTTGTTCTCACAGTAGGATCTCAATTTAAGACAACAACGTTGGATGGAGTTCCTTACGCCCTACGATTTTGAGATAGCATATACCCCAGGCAAAGTGAATGTGGTTGCGGATGCACTGAGTGGGCAAAGGATGACCTTTAGTCCTTTATTCGTAGAAAGGCAAAGCTTGGAGTTTATCTCTACCTTTGATTTTAGACCATCTACGGATTTTACACCCGGTTTGTTGGCATCGTTGGAGGTGCGACCTACTCTTTTGGAACCCATAGGATCTACACAGCGAGAGGATCAACAATTAGTGGACGTCTTGGATAGACTCAGTAGAGGAGAGACCTCTAGTCACCTAGCTAGATATTTTATGGATGAGAAGGGGTGGCTACTTCGATATGGAAGGCTGTGTGTTCCTAGAGTTGGAGACTTGTTGAGGAAAGTTCTTGAGGAGGCTCATTACTCTCGGATGACTATCCATCCGAGCAATGACAAGATGTACCGAGATATGAAGAGAGTTTTTATGAAGAAGGACGTTGCATAGTTTGTGGCTCGATGTATGACTTTCCAGCAAGTGAAGACTGAACAAAGGAAACCTTGCAGACTGCTTCAGCCCTTGGATATTCCATAGTAGAAGTGGGAGAGTGTCTCTATGGACTTTATTGATGGACTGCCCAGATCGAGGAAGGGCAACACTATTATTTGGGTTATAGTAGATAGATTGACTAAGAGCACCCACTTTATTTCAGTCAAGAGCAAGAGGACAACAACTTGGCTATCATTGGTGAGAGATCTTCCGACTTCATAGGGGTACCTTCCAGTATAGTCAGTGATCGTGGCCCCATCTTCACGAGCGAGTTTTGGAGGAGCTTGTAAGAGGCACTAGGTACATAGTTACGACTTAGCACAGCTTATCACCCTCAGACCGGTGGACAGACTGAGAGGGTCAATAGGGTTTTCGAGGATTTACTGAGACTGTGTATACTAGACTTCAGAGGGACTTGGGAGGAGCATCTCCCATTGGTTTAGTTCACCTACAATAATAATTATTAGTCGAGTATTGGTATGGCTCCCTTCAAGGAACTTTACGGACTACCCTGCAGATCACCTACATATTGGTGGGAGTCTACGAACAGACTTCTACCTAGGCATGAGATGATTAGAGAGACTTCTGAGAAGATAAACCTTATTCGCAGACGGATAAGGCAGCTCAGGACAGGCAGAAGTCATATGCCGATAAAAGTAGGAGGACTGACTTAGAGTTCGAGGTAGGGAATATAATCTTCATTAAGGTGTCACCTTTGAGGAACATAGTTTGGTTTGGATCAGTAGGGAAGTGTTTGCTAGTGTATGCATATACACACACATTAGAAACTAGATCGGCTCAAGCACTTACATATTGCATATGGATGTGTGCACATTTTTTTTAAATTTCAATGGATGAAAATGGTTGAATCATCAATGAATGTTGCATTTTAGTGAATGATTGTGCACATATATAGAATTTATATGTACTATTGGGATTCTTTTGCATACATATTAGATATACGACATAGACATATATTGCATTAAGGAGGTCAACTGAATCATTAGACAGCCTGATTTTCGCATTAGTATAGGAACATATACAAAACACCTTTGCATATGTTCATACAAAGCATTATAAATTTTAAGGTCAATGGATGCCAGTGGTTGATGGATGATTAGATGGGTGTAGGAAATTGTTAATAACATTAATAACATTCTTCTTAACTTGGAGTTTCGGGGACGAAATCCTTTAAGGAGAGGAGAATGTAACACCCCATATTTTAATACACAATAATTATATAAAGAAGATAATAAAATGAATATTAATTAATTAAATATTCAGAATTTAGTAAAACATACTTTACCGTTGCGTTCGTTACGAAATTCTGGTTCAGATAGACTCTTGGTTTTCATAAATCAGATTAAGTACGAGGACGTTATGAACTAAAGAAGTTTGAACTTAATTTAAAATAATTTAGATTAATAAACTCAGAAAAGCAATGGTCTGGAGTTGACCTAACCCTACATAGGTCGACCCAGGTGTGACACTAGGTTCGACCCATGGTGAAGGTGGGTCTACCCACCTTAAAGTAGGCAGAATTCCTACGCCTAAACCTGAACTATTTAGTGTACTATTATTTGCTGACTCAGCCTGAGGTGCACGGTTTATTTTATAACCTAATATCCTATGGTTTAGATTATCCTAACTTATATATAAATAGGCTAGCAGCCTCACCATTTTCTTGCACACAAACATTCTTCACTTCTTCCTCCTCTAAGCTATTTCTGAATAAAATTAAGAAAATGTCGAGTGCCTAGGCTATTTCTATTAGAATTGCGTAAAATTGGGATAAACTGGAATAACTTGTAATAATAATGCAAAGGAGATTTGGGAACATTGGAACATAAGAACCATTGATTTTATAATTAGGATAATATGTAAACAAGTTAATCCGAATAGGTCAAACTTAACTTGATATTAAGTGGAACATGTTATGAAAAGATATGTGAATAAGTTGTAACTAAGTAAAACATGTAACTTAATATGTAAACATATGAGTAGGTGCTTGTATGATTTGTGGAAGGATTGTTACGTTTATAGGAAATGTCATTTACAACTGGGAAATATAACAAAGGGTTATTTGATGCTTATTGATGAACTTAAACCTGCTAAGTTAAATCTGTTAATTAATAAGCTAAGAGGTTCCACGTCTGTTGTTAAGATATCATATTTTTGGGGGAACTCTTAAAATCCTAGATTACCTGGGGGCACAAGCATAGGGGTGGGTTGTGTTAATGTGTTGTTGCTTGGAATCCATATCAATCATAACCTCCTGTTATCGAAGGAGTCTCGCACTATGTAGGGACTAGGGCACGCTTACTGATAAATGATTGTATGAGGTTCAAATCTTGGAGGTGGTTATTGGTGCGTTCCGCGGAGTTATGAGCATGCGTGGGTTCGACAGGGGAAAGAAAGACGCTGTAACACCGACAGATAGGGTTTTGTCTTTAAAGTTGACAGGTTATTCGTTTTTGTAGGGAGTCGATTGCTGGGTAATAATTAGGGTATAACCTAATCTTGTTATTCTGATAGTTGGTGCAGAAATTATATTATCGGATATGAATGAGAAGCTTACTTGATCTTACCTTATCTCGTTTATTTCATGCTGGTATACTATAATGTATTTTCTTATCCAGTATTGTTGATTTGTCTTGATACTTCTTACCTTTTTCTTATGCTAAAAATCACAGGAACTCGCCAGATTTTATGTCTGACCTATTTTGTTTTTCCTTCCCTCTCTTCCTTTCCCTCTAGGTTCCCAGGGCGGTGGATAGTAGCAGTGACTATGATTTCTTGATTCAGCTTGGACTTGGATTACTTCTCATCTTATGTCTTATTTCATATTCTTTTCTATGATTATTGTTATGGCACATGAGGGATATTATTTTATAGTTTTGTACTCTGATGATTTATGGGACAGATGTTTTATAATTATGACTTTATGGCATTTGAAATGTAATGCTGTATTTGGTTTGAAATAAAAGTTTTTCGGCTGCATTCTTTATTCTGTCTTGGGAAATTAGTCTATGTATTATTATTGCGCTTCACAAAACTTAATGCATCCTCATATGGGTGACATTAAGGGAGTGGTGTCACATGTGTTTTTCGCCCCTTCAGATAGATTTCGGGATGAAATCTACTTTAAGGAGGGGGAGGAATATAACACCCCATAAAAATATACTAAATAGACTAAGTAATTAAATAATAATACAATTAATTTAAAACAATGGAAAACGGGAATTTTGTAAAAATAGGAATTTATCCACGAAAATATTATATTTTAGTTCGGGATGAAATTCTGATACATTTTCATATATAATATGTTGAAAACGGAGTTCGTATAAAGAAATAATAATTAAATGAAATCACACGGTAAATATATACATACAGTCGTTTGAATTAATAATGTATATAAACATCTAAGGGATAACAATGGATTAATTAGAATAATTAATATTCCCTTAGGTGAATTCAAAATTCAAACGAACAGAAAAGATCAAAGGGACACAAAATAAATTACAGAAGGAAAGAAATTAATAATATAAGGAAAGTTTTAAATTAATTAATTAAAAGCGTGCATCACCTGGCTTATTGGGCATTTTCGCACTTAAGTGGTCGATACCTAGGTTCGATCGTGTTGATTCACGAGATTTTTGATTCATGACAACAAAGGAATGAAGATCATATTGAGGAGCTAAGTTCATATATATATATATATATATATATATATATATAAGTATTTAGTCATGTTAGATATATAAAATCTATCCTCATAGTATAACACGAATGCACAAAACATAGTATATATGTGTGTGTGTGTGTGTGTGTACATATATATAAATGGCTATAAATAGCCATGACTGGACAGAATTCATCTGAACCAATCGACTGGTTCAAAACAGACCAGTCGACTGGTCAGAGAAATTTCGTCCAGTAATGGCTAGTTTTAACAAATTTTAAGTATGTACGATTTTCAGTATTTTTGACCAGTTGACTGGTGATTTACAGACCAGTTGACTGATTTAAAACAGCAGTTATTTTTATGAAAGGTTACCATTCTTCATGAAGGGATTTCTCTTCATTTCTGAAAAGAAATGGGTGCATCTCTTTGATTAAACTCTTCATGAAGGATCACTACCTTTTGACTATTATATATATGTACACTTCAAACTCAGTTTTCTAATCACCAATTCTTTCCAATTCTAATCTACATTTCTATACTCTTGCATTCTATAAAGCTTTCATATATTCAAGTTACTTGTTGAATCATTGGAATTATTTCATATCTCTTGATTCAATAAGTATTATACTTCCTTCAGTCTTCATATACACAACTTTTTCATTTGGTATCAGAGTCTGGCATTCTAAATATCGTAACAACATCCTAGAATAAATGAGAATAAAGAAATTTGGTCAAGGGATTAGAAAATGGAAGAGCAACAAAAAAGAATCAAGAGAGCAAGAAGAAAATGTCTCATGACTAAAGTCAGATCACAATCGAAATGTGTATATTCGTTATATAAAGATCTTTGGTTAGACCATGAAAAATTGTTAAAATGTTTTAAAAGTTTGGGTAAACTTAATGTGATTATTTTAGCCAATTTTAAAGATTGTGAGCAAGAAAATTCCAAATTAAAAGAGGAAAACAATTTTTTAGTAAAACAAACCGAATGTTTTGAAAGTACCTTAGAAGAGCTTGTTTTTCAAAAAGATTTCCTTCAAAAAGAAAATGAGCAATTAGAAAATTATAACAATGTTCTTTTAAAGAAAATCGATCTTTTAGAAAATAAAAAAATAACTTTAGAATATTCATTAAATATTTCTAGTTCTTTAATTTTATCTCTTAAAAAGAAGAATGAAGCTTTAATTGAAAAGAATCTAGAATTATCTAAAGAATATGGTTTTTTAAAAATTTGTAATAATATTTTGCAAAATGAAATTTGTGACTCAAAAGAAAATTTTAAAAGATTACAATCTTCTTTAGATAATTCAAAATCTCAAATTTTTGATCTAAAAAATGAGAATGATACTTTAAAAAGGGAGAATTCTGAATTAAATAAGGAAATTGATATCTTGAAAACCAGCAAAATTTCTTTTCAAAATGTCAATCACAACTTTGGAATAAAATTTGAAAAATGTACAAGTTCGCGAAATTAATAAAGATCGGAATGATTTAAACGGGATTTTGTCTAGTTCATGACCTTTACATGATAAAACGGTTTAGGATATTATAAAACCAATCATAAAATTAGTACTAGATATGCTTTTATATATAATAAAAATATCATTACTAGTGCTAATGCACGAGTAAATCCAAGATCTAATCATTATAGAAATTCGAATAATTTTATGACTAGAGATACTTATAATAAATCTAGAAGTACAAAATGAAATACCAATAGAAGTTGTTTAAAATTTGGGTTCTTATAAATTGGAAAAACAGAGAAAAATATATTGACGGTTACTTTAATTCAGTGGTTAATAATGAAAATTTCATTTAGGTTTCGTTAAAACCTCTTGGGTATGGTTACCTTCCATATAACCCCTAAACCCTAACGAATGAAGTGGGTACCAAAGTATATATATATCATATTTTTTGCAGGTACATCACAACAAAAAAAGGATATTTTCAGTATCTCTAAACATCTGTGAAAACAAAATTCAGTTTATCGAAATGCACATGATCCAGCATCTCCTGAAGATGCTTTAATTATTTATGTTTTATGATCGATTACTACTATTTATCATGGTACATATTCTTTTTAATTGATGACAAAGGGGGAGAAAATTATGAAATAATTATTTTATACACATTTTGTTACAGGAAATAGTAAGTTTATTATACACTAACAAAATGTTGTAGATAAGCTTTTTAGTCAGGGGGAGATGAATATATACAAGCATACATTCAGGGGGAACAATTCATTATCTCAACAAAAATGCAAGGTGTTGTCATCAATCAAAAAAAGGGGAAAATGTTGATTCATGAGATTTTTGATTCATGAAAACAAAGGAATGAAGATCATATTGAAGAGGTAAGTTTATATATATGTATGTATATATATGTATATAAATGAGTATCTAGTTGTGTTAGATGTTTGTTAATATCTATCCTCATAGTATAACACGAATGCACAAAACATTATATATAAATATATAAATGGCTATAAATAGCCATGGCTGGACAGAATTTATCTGAACCAGTTGACTTGTCATAGAAATTCCATCTAGTGACGGCTAGTTTTTGACAAATATTAAATATATACGATTTTCAGTATTTTTAACTAGTTGACTGGTGATTTACAGACCATTTGACTGATAAGAAACAACAGTCATTTTTATGAAAGGTTACCATTCTTCATGAAGGGGTTTCTCTTTATTTTTGAAAAGAAATGGATGCATCTCTTTGATTAAACTCTTTATGAAGGTTCTCAACCTTTCGACTATTATATATACACTTCAAACTCAGTTTTCTAATCACTAATTCTTTCTGATTCTAATCTATTTTTTTATCTACATTTCTATACTCTTGCATTCTACAAATCTTTCATATATATAAGTTACTTGTTGAATAATTGGAATTATTTCATATCTCTTGATTCAATAAGTAATATACTTCCTTCAATCTTCACATACACGACTTTTCAAACCGTCGGTCGACCACCCTTCGTAGGGGGTGTCGAGTGCTTGGTGCGGCCTGGGCGTGGTAAGGGTGGTTTAAGGTTAGTTTTAAGGTTAGTTTATAGGAAATTGACAGCTAAGATTAAATTATATTAATCCAATAACTATTGTTCTTTTACATTTTAATAAATACAACCCCACTCAGTTCACCATTCCTTGGCCATCTCATTTCCTTATGTCTCCATTCTGCTACTGAAATTCCAGAAAATAGGTTTGTTCTTCTATCTCAATTCTATTTTTATTTTCTTTTCTAATCCTAATTCTTATTAGATTAATATTATGGAATTCTAAATCTATATAAGTGACTCAATTTTATAGGGTCCTTTCATATAGATCTACAATCAGAATTGGAGAACAACATCATTCCGTTCATATAGTTTTCAGTTTATTGATATTTCCATCAACGCTATTGTTGTGATGAAATAAGATTTGTTTAGACTATTCCCTATATTTTGTAGATTTTATATGAATTCGTATGCCAAGGAATTTGAGTTTTCGCAATAATATCACAATAGAACCCCCTAAATCTCCTATCTTTATTTTTGTCACAAAGTTTGTCAATCAATATTTTGGGATTATCATTTTATTTAACAACATTTGAGGAATGATTTGGTGGTTATGCTTATGGTTGGTTGAATTTGTTCATTTTAATGTAAATTAAATATTAAATGGTTGTAGTATAAAAAGGTTAAGATTTGATTTGATTCTTAAATAGAGCATTTGAAAGTACTTAGATCTATAGTAATTAAATATTAACGTTTTTATGTGCAAACATACAAAAGGAAAAGTTTGATCCAAACAAGGGATTATATGTATATATATTTTGAATATGTGTGTATATATATATAACTCCCCATTTCTCTTTCATCGTTTAAATAATTTTAGCAAGCCTAGGATACAAGTTTGAATGATTATTGTTGGAATTTTCCCATTTGCTGACTATTATTAAATATGCCATGATTTAAGTAGTTTACAATGGGAATTGTACTTGTATACCTTATATGTGAACAATATTAACAAAATTCACCATTAGGAACATTTCAAAATTCAAATGATAACTAGCGTTTATAGCGATTATTAAATCATATATTTATATAACGTGATCAGCGTAAATAAACATAATAATTGCATGATAAATACTTTAAGATTTGAATTTAAAATGTCTCTGTAGGAACTGTTTGCTTGTATAAATGGCTTATGTATGATGACACACAGACACGAGGTTAGTCATTACTTGTGGTAGAAGACTGCCCCGAACCGACCGACAAATCCAACAACTCCAAGTGAGTTTGGCTAAGTGGAAGGTCTGGGTGTCATGGGCCATTAAATTTAGTACACTATAACGCGAGGTTAAAGCCCGCTTGTAGTATAAGTCTATGGGTCTTCATCTAAAATGGTCTAGTCATGGTGATAGCGGAGTTGGGTAGTTTACCGGAATGTCCACTTCCTCTAGGAGCTATGAAGGGCCAACTTAGGGATGGGTTAGGTATACGTTGGACGTTGCATGCTATTTATTAACCACCGTCTAAGGGAAATCTTAGGTGGCATAGGTCTACTATCATAGTATCAGTTAAGTAGTAACATGAGGCGTCCACCGGAGGGGTTTTAAATAGATATATGCGAGCCTAACATAAACTGATATTAAGTGGCGAGATACTACTTCTCACGTTACTAGTGAGCGTATATGAATATTTATAACATTGACGTGGTAGGACTGGTCTTAAGTGGCTAGGTCCGCCCTAGGGTCTTAAGTGATCATATGAAACCCACCCTTAATAAATATATTAGAATGGGCCTTAAGTGACCAAAAATGTCCACTTACTTGGCTCTTAAGTGATCGTTGATCCACCCTAAATTCATTAATGTAGGTGTAACGACCCGCATTCTTCGCATTGAAGGATCGTAGGATATTTATTTCTTTCACATACGAAGTCGTATGGTCATGTAAATTTAGGAGACGACTATTGGGGTCATTTCCCATGTTCATGATTTTTGCCGATTTTTAAATGACCGTTTTGCCCCTAGCTGATCTTGTTTCAGCCATAACTTTTGATTGGAAAGCAGTTTTGACCTGAAACCACTTCCATTAGATACGGATGATGGTTTACCTAGAATGGTCATGTGAAAACCCGTAGCTTCCCCGGTAAGGAAAGAGCGGATACTTTGAGAACAACACACAAAAGAACGCAGACAGAAGAACATTTCATTGTATATTACAACAATTTCATCAGATTACAAGAATATACAGAGTATGAATAAATATTACACAGAAAATATCAGAGATTTAAATTACATTTAAATACATCGCAGCGGAAAATAATACAAAACACAACTAGAAGTAATACACGGATACAGAGCTTTCTGAGTATCGTTCCAGCTGTAAATCAGGATCCTGTGAATATAAATCTGCAAAACTACTAGCTGCCCGTGTCAAAATAAGGGCACCCAGAGTTTAGGTTAAAACAATAAACTCCAGGTCAGTATGTGACTGGTGTGAGAACTAAAACAGTTATTTATCTTTATTTTAAAGTTAGGTAAATCAAGGGACCACACTGTATAACACGGAACGTGTTTCCTCCCAAGAACACCAGTGCACAAAACAAACAGCGTAATGCTAAATAAAGAACAATGAAGCTATTATAAGACCCAGGTCCCATCACACAATGCAACGCAAGCCGGAGGATAGGGTTTTTATCTTATAATAGCCAAAGAATGCTTGATACGCTAAATTTCATGTTTTAATTCTTAATCAGACTCCAACCGTAAATTAGTAAGAGAACGATTCCCTAAGTATTAACCCCGAAGGCCGAAACCAACATCAGACTAATACCCAGGAAACCACCCATCTTAGCTCGTTTCTAGTTAGTTTCTGATTTTATATACAATCATAAATATCAATCATAGACGGCATGAGCGCCCCATCCCACTATGTCGCCATATATAGGTTTACAATCAAAACCGCAAAGTCACGTACTTGGAAATTGGATTTCCATTTGTGAACCGAGGCAAAAGATAGTCCTCTATCGATTCGAGACAATCTAGCCCATGTCTCAGGTCAGAGCTCGAGTGACCATTGGAGCGACAGGGCCGGTCCACCGATGTGGATTAAAATTCCTGAACACTGCGTTTCCCCGCCCTTTGGGGCGTAAATGAGCCAACAAGTGACTCCATCGGCTTCACATAGTCACCGATATATCTGAGGCGCCTCGCAACAGCAACAACCACATAAGTCAAACTCGTCAGGGCGTGTAAAACCACTGACGCCACTTCTAACTAGAAGGAAACGCATGCCCTCCCTGAGGTCCTCTCCCGTTTCTGGTTCACAACCGGGGTGTGAGGCTCGCGAATCGACGCTACACAAAGCTGTGCCACACAGGCTGTGCTTTGATCATCAAGCACAAGACTCCGCTTTTCAACAGAAGCCTTGATCATTTGCATCTTAGCATGCCACACAGGCAAACCACTCCATGCAACCGATATCCACCAATCACACAGAATGATATCCAATGTCAGACAAACAGTCCATTTACAAGTCCGTTCTGGGTCTGAACGAAACCGGAGGAACCTTATTCCTCGCATATCCATCGATCTCCAAGTACGTCTGGACGATCACCAACTGATTCTCTCCTCTTGGGTGTACAGCCCAATCAAGATCATCAGTAATCACCCAAACGACATGAAGACCTCCGGTCTTCTACCACCGTCTTCATCTTCGACTAATCGTCGAATCAGTTATTCAGAATGGGATAAACCCGGTCTTTCTGAATAACTCACGTATATAATAAACAAGTGTTACACAAACACAACATACGCCTCATTCCAATTCATCAGTCACTAACCGTAAATTAGTAAGAGAACAATTCCCCAAACATTAACCCCGAAGGCCGAAACCAACATCAGATCAATATCCAGGAGACCACTCATCTTATCTATTTTCCAGTTAGTTTCTAATTTTATGTATGATAAAGATATAAATTGATTGTTAAAATATTTCGTTCAACACATGAATCTATATTTCTTTCAACGCATGACTAATCTCAACAAATGTGTACTATCAACACATGAATCTACAATTTATAATATTCTTTATTTTCCCAATTGGAATGAGGCCTAATCTGTCACCATATAATGTTAATTATATGGATTCCATACAACACATGTATATAATAGCAACGATAAATAATCAACCATCATCCAAAGTGCACCACACAACTGCATAAGCATTAAATATATATAATTAATGCTTACACAGTCTGTCGACCAATCGATCAACATACAACTAAATAATTGGGATTAGTGTACGCCAAATATCATCCCAATACCCTTGTGGGGTTTCAAACAATCAAACATAGATTTTATTTGTGCAGTTGGGCGATGTGTAAAATTTATCATCCCAATCAATATCAGTCAAATGTGTGTATATAAACAAATCGTCTGATTTGTTAATATTAATTTATTCACATTCACGTAAAAAATTATATTTTCAACTATAAAATATTTTTAACTACTTAAATATTTTATTTCATTTCACATCACACAATCAACTACACATCAAAATCAAACAAACAAGCATACAAGCCGTCCATGGTCTGTGGACGATGGGTGTCGGGTGCTACTAAACACCGTCTGCACCCAGTATATATTTTAACTAGAAAATTAAATTAAAGGTGAGAAGTTCTCACCGATAAGCTAAATCAAACGCCACGACTCTTCTTATGTAGAAATCTTCGCCGTGTTCGCCTTTTGCCAATTTCACTGTCCGTAACCACTACATATATAAAAATCACATTTTTATAACTACGCTATATGGATAAAATTTCTATTTTTACACCGCTACAATATAGATAAAAATTCTATTTTTATCACGCTAACTTCATAATAAAAATTATATTTTTATCACTTCACTTCAATAAATAAAAATCATACTCTTATCGTCACTTCACATAGATAAAAATCATATTTTTATCTACTAAAGATTATATTTTTATTTCTACTTCATATATGTAAAAATCGAATTTTTATTGCTACTTCATACATGTAAAAATCGTGTCTTTCTAAATTTAGAAATCCTGTCTTTCTAATGTTAAAGATTTAATCTTTTCCATATAAATAATATAATCTTTTTATATAAAGATCCATTTTTATTTTGCTACTTTATAAATAAAGAACACGTTTTTATTTTGAAATCTAATTTTATTTCAGATCATAACACATAAAAAATCTATCTTTATTTCTATACTCATCACAATCTGAACTTTATACTTATAAAAATCTAAGTTTTATACCCACAAAAACTAAGCTTTATACTACTATTATTATATATTAAACAGTGAATAAAATCAGTAAAAGAACTCATGGTTTTCCATTCAGAGGGGGCCCCACACGTCGGAGGAAGGAAAGGGCGAGCGCAGCCGTTCTGGTGGTGGCGGCAGACCAAGGCGGCGACTCTGAAGGGGGTAAGGTGGCTGCGCGATTTGGGGTTTGGGGGTTTGGGCTTTGGGCATTCAAACGGAGAGAGAGAGAGGAGCGGTGGGGGTTGGCGGTTGACTGCGAGGTGGCGAAGTCTGGCGATGGGCGATGGGCGACGGGGAGCGCCCTTTGTTCGTCTCTTCGATCATGTTTTTTTTTCTTCCTATCGATTTGGGGTTTGAAGGATAAAGGGGGGCGGTCCGAAGAAACTAAAGGGGAGGGGGGTTTCTTTTATAAAGGGTTTTTATATTTAATTTATTTAATTTTCAAAAAGTATCTTTTTATTTCGGACTCGAAACGAAACCCACCGCCTGTCACTCATAGCTAATTACCCCCATTCCGAACACAATGGGATATGTATCATAAGCTGATTCGATCGTTTCGATCAGTTTTCGTCAAAATCAAAATATAACTCTATATATTCAATTTTAAACGTACATTGCAATTTACTGGGGCCGCATACTAACTAGAAAAATTCCCAAAAAATATTTTCTAGCTTCGTATCGACGATACAGTCCTAACAAAACTAATTTCGTCAACTTCTGAGACCGTTTGAAAAATGGCCATTTTCCAGTCGATTAAAATCAACTGAAACTGGTCAAACGCGTTTTCCTTTGCCACGCTCACATATTGATTCGAAAAGTTATGAAATTTGAAACCTAGCAATAACTTGACATCACTGATCCAACAAAAGTGGTTTCGTCGAAAACCGAGGTCGTTTGCAAAACGGCTATTTTCAAGGCCTTTATATATATATATTAAAATATATATAAATTCCACAGCGACTTTTCTGAATTTTAAACTCGGCATATCTTTCAACTTCTAAAGCGAAATCTCAGTTTCTTACATCCGTTAGAAAGAAATAGTTAAACAGATTCTAATATTTCTGGTTTCGCTCAATTCCGACTTAAAACGAATTCTGTATATTCATTTGAAATTTGAAATCGAATTATCGAACTACCGCGCCATTTTCTATTCCTTTTATATTTATAAATAAATATTTATATTCTAACGATGATCTATATAAATATATACGCTCGAATTCTATTCAAAATAAATTTCTCGTCGTTATTATTTAAAATAATTCATTTTAAATAATCAAAATTTGCTAAAATTGCCAATTTAAAATTTTTAAATTGGCTTGGATTTCCGGGTTATTACAATCTCCCCCACTTAAAACTTTTCGTCCCCGAAAAGGAACGAAGCCGAAAGTTGTTTAACAAATCAACCCAACTTTCATTATTTTTATTACATCTTAAGTTCTTCAACCTTTCAGTTTCTAAGAACTTTTCAAAATTTTCAAAAATTTGGCTAACACCCTAAATTTTCGAAAAATTTCGCCATAACCTCCCCTGCACCAGGGACTTCGGGATATTTCATATAGCCTCCCATGGCCTTCTTCAATCCAAAAGAAAAAGAAAAAGCCAAGCGGCTAGCCAATCGGCTCATAAAATCATCATCACCCAAACAAAACAGTAAATTATGGTAAACATGTACCTATTTGTCGTGCAAACAATTTTATTCTTCTTCTCTATCCTCCTTGCTATGACCTGTTCAATGTAAGTACATGTATATGCATGCAAATGCGACAAATTTTCAATACAATTCAGTATTTGATCAATTTGGCTAAAGGTTCAACATTTAAATTAACGAACAATAATCGAACAACACAATCAGCAGTCAATTAGTTGATTATCATTTCAAATTCATAATTTGATATATAGTCTGAAAATCAGATTTTTGGTGTCAAATTACAACAATAGGCCCTATCTAGCTTTGGTTCTCACACCAGTCTAATGGAAATATATAGACATCCCACTTTCGCCACTCGAAAATAAATACTGGTGATGGTATACTTCATCATCAGGACCATGTCCGGGCTACTAGAGTGCGATTCTATATCTATCATGTATATTTGGGACTTCGTATACACGCTAGCTAGGCGTATATGCAAAATCTTCATATACTAGATTGTCCAAATCAATTTAAAATAAATTATTCAAATACGTATAATACGATTTAAATTTCAAAACAAAATTTGTTTTCATTTTAAAAATATACTTTTCACACTCGTTCTAGGATACTACTGATCCCATCTCTAACGAGTCATTCTTATTGGATATTACCAATCCAAACTCTGATGAATTCTTTCGTTTGGTTCTAACATATCTTGTTCTCTGAGCTCTTTAAACCAAAGCTCCGATACCAAATGTGAAAACCCGTAACTTCCCCGATAAGGAAAGAGCGGATACTTTGAGAACAACACACAAAAGAACGCAGACAGAAGAACATTTCATTGTATATTACAACAATTTCATCAGATTACAAGAATATACAGAGTATGAATAAATATTACACAGAAAATATCAGAGATTTAAATTACATTTAAATACATCGCAGCGGAAAATAATACAAAACACAACCAGAAGTAATACACGGATACAGAGCTTTCCGAGTATCGTTCCAGCTGTAAATCAGGATCCTGTGAATATAAATCTGCAAAACCAAAACTACTAGCTGCCCATGTCAAAATAAGGGCACCCAAAGTTTAGGTTAAAACAGTAAACTCCAGGTCAGTCATGTGACTGGTGTGAGAACTAAAACAGTTATTTATCTTTATTTTAAAGTTAGGTAAATCAAGGGACCATGCCGTATAACACGGAACGGGTTTCCTCCCAAGAACACCAGTGCATAAAATAAACAGCGCAATGCTAAATAAAGAACAATGATGCTATTATAAGTCCCAGGTCCCATCACACAATGCAATGCAAGCCAGAGGATAGGGTTTTTACCTTATAATAGCCAAAGAATGCTTAATACGCTAAATTTCATGATTTAATTCTTAATCAGACTCCAACCGTAAATTAGTAAGAGAACGATTCCCTAAGTATTAACCCCGAAGGCCGAACCAACATCAGACTAATACACAGGAAACCACCCATCTTAGCTCGTTTCCAGTTAGTTTCTGATTTTATATACAATCATAAATATCAATCATAGACGACATGAGTGCCCCCATCCCACTATGTCGCCATATACAGGTTTACAATCAAAACCGCAAAGTCACGTATTTGGAAATTGGATTTCCATCTGTGAACCGAGGCAAAAGGTAGTCCTCTATCGATTCGAGACAATCTATCCCATGTCTCAGGTCAGAGCTCCAGTGACCATTGGAGCGACAGGGCCGGTCCACCGATGTGGATTAAAATTCCTGAACACTGCATTTCCCCGCCCTTTGGGGCGTAAATGAGCCAACAAATGACTCCATCGGCTTCACATAGTCACTGATATATCTGAGGTGCCTCGCAACAGCAACAACCACATAAGTCAAACTCGACAGGGCGTGTAAAACCACTGACGCCACTTCTAACTAGAAGGAAATGCATGTGCCCTCCCTGAGGTCCTCTCCCGTTTCTGGTTCACAACCGGGGTGTGAGGCTGGCGAATCGACGCTACACAAAGCTATGCCACACAGGCTGTGCTTTGATCATCAACCACAAGACTCCTCTTTTCAACAGAAGCCTTGATCATTTGCATCTTAGCATGCCACACAGGCAAACCACTCCATGCAACCGATATCCACCAATCACACAGAATAATATCCAATGTCAAACACACAGTCCATTTACAAGTCCATTCTGGGTCTGAACGAAACCGGAGGAACCTTATTCCTCACATATCCATCGATCTCCAAGTACGTCTGGACGATCACCAACTGATTCTCTCCTCTTGGGTGTACATCACAATCAAGATCATCAGTAATCACCCAAACGACGTGAAGACCTCCGGTCTTCAACCACCGTCTTCATCTTCGACTAATCGTCAAATCAGTTATTCAGAATGGGATAAACCCGGTCTTTCTGAATAACTCGCGAATATAATAAACAAGTGTTACGCAAACACAACATACGCCTCATTCTAATTCATCAGTCACTAACCGTAAATTAGTAAGAGAACAATTCCCCAAACATTAACCCCGAAGGCCGAAACCAACATCAGATCAATACCCAGGAAACCATTCATCTTAGCCAACCTACAGTTGTTTCTAAATTTCACATTCTTAGGGAAAGGTTCCTATTAATTTTATCAAAGATAAATTCTTTTAAATTTATTCTTTAATCTTTCTTTGAATATCACTTCAAACTAGTCGGGATTAGCAAACCACACCGAAGTAATTATTTATTTTATTTCTGAATCCCAACCTATTTACCCCGTGAAGTAAACCTGGTCATACTTCATATCTAACACCACGGTGTTATAGGTAAATTCAATTACCATTTCAAGTTCAAATCTAATGAAAGATTTAACTATCGCCTGGAGCAAAACTGGTGACACTCCACTCTCGATCTTTTCAATCTAATTAAAGATTCATTAAAACTCCACTTAGTTTTAATCTTTAACCGGGTTAAAGAATCAGTGTCATTTAAAACACGGTTCACGGTAAACCCCAAAATTACCTTTCAATCAGTACCTAACCGTAAATTAGCAAGTGAGCAATTCCCTAAGTATTAACCCCGAAGGCCGAAACCAACATCAGATCAATACCCCAGAAACCATTCAACTTAATAATCTCCAGTTAGTTTCTGATTTTATTAACTCCTTTGGGTCTAAGAACTGTATTATTGAAGATACCGTTCACGACAACCCAAAATCGCATTCCATTAATTATCGGGTTAAAGAACAAGTGTTATTTAAAACACTGTTCACGATAAACCCAAAAATCAATACCAATTCAATTCCAATTAAATATCATTTAATTGGTACACTTCATTAAATCTAAATAAAAAGATTTAATCTTTTTCTCAACTGGGGTTAAGAACAGTGTTAATGAAGACACCATTCACGATAAACCCAAATCCCATTTGATATTAAATACAAGGCTATGAATAGAAAATATATCGGCTTATATTCAATATCAAATTCTACGACCAACAAATATCGTATTGGAAATAACGATATAAATATATCTTTCAAATTTCCATAACAATATCTGTATAATCACGAAATCCAACATCGAAATATTCCAAAGACAATTTCGATTCAAATCCATTCCAATTCAATTATTGGAACTTCTGGTTATTTTCAAAACCATTTCAAATCCACTTTATTTATTTTAAAAATAAATGAATTATTATTCTAATTCAAAACTATTTCATTTCGATAAAAATCTACTTTTATCTTTTCAAATATGGGATTTTTCATCCCAATTCTTACCAAATCATTTCTTATGATTTTACACAAATTATTACTATTTTTAATAATTTTATCAAGGCCCGTACAGTCGATTTCCATCAACGGCCATCAAACTGCACTTACAGCGACCTTTTCCAAATTTGATTTGGACATAATTCGAAATCCAACCATTAGATTTTAAATCTCTATTATTCATTAGAAAGCTCTTTTTGATACGAACCCAACGGTTCTGGTTTTAGGAGAATCCGACGGTCGGATCTCCCGTAATGTCTGTTCGAAGTCAATGGTCGAAATTCACGAACTACAGCAGCGCAGCGCGTTTTATTCAGGCCATTATATTATATATATATAATATGTATAATATATACTTCGTCGGTTTCCTTTTAAAACGAATTTTATAAATCGCTTCAAATTTGTTTCAAAAACAATTTCAACCTTCATTTCAAATTCAAATCTTTGAATTTTCCATTATAAATTCTTTTTACATTCATTTCTATTTGATTTCAATTCAAATCGATTTCAATTCAATTTCAGTTCGTTTTCAATTCGATTTGAATTTGTTTCAATTCGAATTCATTTTCTTTTCAATTCAATTCAAATTCATTTTATATTCAATTCGAATTCATTTTATATTCTATTCAATTCGAATTAATTTTCTTTTCGATTCAATTCGAAATTTATTTTCTAAATATTCGATTTTTAAATCTATTTTCAATATTCATTATAAAAACGAATATAATCTATATAAACATCGTTCGCATCAAAATAGCGCATCTCTAATCAACACGGCTTTATATTTTTCAATAACTTCGTTATTCTATTCAACAAATGAATATTTATTCTATTCAACACATGAATTTGAATTTCTTTCAACACGTGACTAATCTCAACAAATGAGTACTGTCAACACGTGCCTATTCTCGTTATTTAATATATTTTATAAAATTATGATTCCTATCGTTTAATTTTTAATCCACATGAAATTACGATAACTAAGTGGTTTTGAAGAGCTAATCGATAATAGGCACGTTTTGAAAAGAGCTTTCTAATGAATATTAGAGATTTAAAATCTAACGGTTGGATTTGGAATTATGTCCAAATCAAATTTGGAAAAGGTCGCTGTAAGTGCAGTTCGATGGCCGTTGATGGAAATCGACTGTACGGGCCTTGATAAAATTATTAAAAATAGTAATAATTTGTGTAAAATCATAAGAAATGATTTGGTAAGGATTGGGATGAAAAATCCCATATTTGAAAAGATAAAAGTAGATTTTAATCGAAATGAACTAGTTTTGAACTAGAATAATAATTCATTTATTTTTAAAATAAATAAAGTGGATTTGAAATGGTTTTGAAAATAACCAGAAGTTCCAATAATTGAATTGGAATGGATTTGAATCGAAATTATCTTTGGAATATTTCGATGTTGGATTTCGTGATTATACAGATATTGTTATGGAAATTTGAAAGATATATTTATATCGTTATTTCCAATACGATATTTGTTGGTCGTAGAATTAGATATTGAATATAAGCCGATATATTTTCTATTCAGAGCCTTGTATTTAATATCAAATGGGATTTGGGTTTGTCGTGAATGGTGTCTTCATTAACACTATTCTTAACCCCAGTTGAGAAAAAGATTAAATATTTTTATTTAGATTTAATGAAGTGTACCAATTAAATGATATTTAATGGGAATTGAATTGGTATTGATTTTTGGGTTTATCGTGAACAGTGTTTTAAATAACACTTGTTCTTTAACACGATAATTAATGGAATGTGATTTTGGGTTGTCGTGAATGGTATCTTCAATAATACTGTTCTTAGACCCAAAGGAGTTAAGAAAATCAGAAACTAACTGGGGATTAGTTAAGTTGAATGGTTTCCTGGGTATTGATCTGATATTGGTTTCGGCCTTCGGGGTTAATGTTTGGGGAATTTTTCTCTTACTAATTTACGGTTAGTGACTGATGAATTGGAATGAGGGGTATGTTGCATTTGTGTAACACTTGTTTATTATATACGCGAGTTATTCAGAAAGACTGGGTTTATCCCATTTTGAATTACTGATTCGACGATTAGTCGAAGACGAAGACGGTGGTTGAAGACCGGAGGTCTTCACGTCGTTTGGGTGATTACTGATGATCTTGATTGGGCTGTACACCCAAGAGGAGAGAATCAGTTGGTGATCGTCCAAACATACTTGGAGATCGATGGATATGCAAGGAATAAGGTTCCCCCGGTTTCATTCACACCCAGAACGGACTTGTAAATGGGCTGTGTGTCTGACATTGGATATCATTCTGTGTGATTGGTGGATATCGGTTGCATGGAGTGGTTTGCCTGTGTGGCATGCTAAGATGCAAATGATCAAGGCTTATGTTGAAAAGCGGAGTCTTGTGGTTGATGATCAAACCACAGCCTGTGTGGCATAACTTTGTGTAGCGTCGATTCGCGAGCCTCACACCCCGGTTGTGAACCAGAAACGGGAGAGGACCTCAGGGAGGGCATGCGTTTCCTTCTAGTTAGAAGTGGCGTCAGGGGTTTTACACGCCCTGACGAGTTTGACTTATGTGGTTGTTGCTGTTGCGAGGCGCCTCGGATATATCGGTGACTATGTGAAGCCGATGGAGTCATTTGTTGGCTCATTTACGCCCCAAAGGGCGAGGAAACGCAGTGTTCAGGAATTTTAATCCGCATCAGTGGACCGGCCCTGTCACTCCAATGGTCACTCGAGCTCTGACCTGAAACATGGGCTAGATTGTCTCGAATCGATAGAGGACTATCTTTTGCCTCGGTTCACAGATGGAAATCCAATTTCCAAATAATCGATATTATCGGTAAATTCAATTACTATTTCACGTTCAAATCTAATTAAAGATTTAACTATTGTCGGGAGCAAAACTGGTGATACTCCATTCTCGATCATTTCAATCTAATTAAAGATTCATTAAAACTCCACTTAGTTTTAATCTTTAACTGGGTTAAAGAATCAGTGTCATTTAAAACACGGTTCACGATAAACCCAAAATCACATTCCACTAATTATCGAGTTAAAGAACAAGTGTTATTTAAAACACTATTCACGATAAACCCAATATCAATACCAATTCAATTCCAATTAAATATTATTTAATTGGTACACTTCATTAAATCTAAATAAAAGATTTAATCTTTTTCTCAACTGGGCTTAAGAACAGTGTTAATGAAGACACCATTCACGACAAACCCAAATCACATTTGATATTAAATATAAGGCTTTGAGTAGAAAATATATCGGCTTATATTCAATATCAAATTCTACGACCAACAGATATCGTATTGGAAATAACGATATAAATATATCTTTCAAATTCCCATAAAAATACCTATATCATCGCGAAAACCAGCATCGAAATATTCCAAAGACAATTTCGATTCAAATCCATTCCAATTCAATTATTGGAAAATTCTGGTTACTTTTAAAACCCTTTTCAAATTCAATTTATTTATTTAAAAATAAATAGAATTATAATTCTAGTTCAAAACTAGTTCATTTCGGTAAAAATCTATTTTTATCTTTTCAAATATGGAGTTTTTCATCCCAATTCTTCCCAAATCATTTCTTATGATTTTACACAAATTATTACTATTTTTAATAATTTTATCAAGGCCCGTACAGTCGATTTCCATCAACGGCCATCGAATAGCACTTACAGCAACCTTTTCCTAATTTGATTTGGACATAATTCCAAATCCAACCGTTAGAATTCTAATTTCTAATATTGTTAGAAAGCTCTTTTCGATACGAACCCAATGGTTCCGGTTTTAGGAGAAACCGACGGTCGGATCTCCCGCAATATCCATTCGAAGTCAATGGTCGAAATTCACGAACTACCGCAGCGCGGCGCGTTCTATTCAGGCCATTATATTATATATATAGTATATATAATATATACTTCGTCGATTTCCTTTTAAAACGTATTTTATATATCGTTTTAAATTCATTTTCGAAACGATTTCAACTTCATTTTCAAATTCAAATCAAGATTGAATTTTTCAATATAAATTCATTTTAAATTCATCTCAAATTGATTTCAATTTAAATCGATTTTTAATTCAATTTCAGTTTGTTTTCAATTCAATTCAATTTCAATTCGAATTCATTTCTATTCAATTTCAATTCGAATTCAATTCTATTCAATTTCAATTCGAATTCATTTCTATTGAATTTAAATTTGAATTCATTTCAAATTGATTTCCATTCAATTTCAATTCGATTCGAATTCATTTTCAAAATATTCGATTTTGAAATCACTTTTCAATATTCATTATAAAAACGAATATAATCGATATAAATATCGTTTGCGTCAAAATGGCGTCAATCTAATCAACACGGCTTCATATATTTCTATTTTCAAATATTCTATTACAAATATTTCTTTTTCAAATATTTCTATTTTCAAATATTTCCTTTTCAAATATTTCTATTCAAATATTTTATTCCAAATATTTCTTTTCAAATATTTCTTTTTCAAATATTTCTATTCAAATATTTCTTTTCAAAACGGGAATGAGGCCCAATCAATTACCATAGATTTTATTTCTATGGATTTCCATACAACGCATGTATATATCAACAATGACAAATAATCAACCATCATCCAAAGTGCATTCTACATTGTATAAGCATCAAATATAAATATTCAATGCTTATAATAGTCTGTCAATCAATCGATCGACATACAACTAATTATTGGGATTAGTGTATGTCATATATCACCACAATACCCGTGTGGGGTTTTCAAACAATCAAACACAGATTTTATTTGTGCAGTTGGGCGATGTGTAAAATTTATCGTCCCAATCAATATCATTCAAAGCAGTGTATGTAAACAAATCGTCCGATTCATTTATAAATATTTATTTATTCACATTCACGTTAAAAATTATATTTTCAACTATAAAATATTTTTTTACTACATAAATATTTTATTTCATTTCACATCATACAATCAACTACACATCAAAATCAAACAAACAAGCATACAAGCCGTCCATGGTCTGTGGACGATGGGTGTCGGATGCTACTAAACACCGTCTGCATCCTAGTATATATTTTAACTTGAAAATTTAATTAAAGGTGAGGAGTTCTCACCGACTAGCTAAACCAACCGCCACGACTCTTCATATGTAGAACATCTCGCCGTGCTCGCCTTTTGTCAATTTTACTGTACGTAGCCACTACACATATAAAAATCACATTTTTATATAGTTGCTATGTATATAAAAATCACATTTTTACACTGCTGTTTCATAGATAACAATTCTATTTTTATACCACTACTATATAGATAAAAATTCTATTTTTACTACGGTGTTCATATAATAAAGATTATATTTTTATATCGCCACTCATATAAAAATCACATCTTTGCTTCTTCTACATAATAAAAATCATATTTTTATTTCGCTAACTATATAAAAATCCTACCTTTCTTCTAAAAAAAATCCGACCTTTTTAAATAAAAAATAAAAAATCACAGTTTTTAAATTAAAAACCCAATTTTTCTCATGCTATAATATATGTGAAAATCTGATTTTTCCCTATGTTATAATCTACACAAAATCTGATTTTGTTAAATAAATGATAACAAAAAAACAACTTACAGGATTTCTAAGAGGAGCAGAGGGGCTAGTGCGCGTTCAACGGAGGAGGGGGTCGTAGGGGGGTGGAAGGGCGGCGCACTGGCCGGAGTCAATCGGAGGTGGTCGATTTGTGTATGGGGGCTAGGGTTCTCGCGTTTGTGCGTTGGGGGTTGAGGAGGTGAGAGAAGAGGAGCTCCGGAGCAAGAGGGGATCAGAGAGGGGGAGGCGCGCTGGCCGGAGTTGGGCGCACGGTGGCGTGCGACGCCATTTTGGGGGGGAGGCGACGGGGATTAAGCGGTTTCCTTTTTTTCCTATTTCGTTGACTGGGTAATGGGAAAGGAGGGAGATGAGGGGAGGGTTATATATATTTTTAATTATTTAATTTTAAAGTCCAAAAAGTAACTTTTTATTTCTAACTCGAAACCAAACCCACCGACTGTCGTCCCTAGCTAATTACCCCCATTCCGAACACAATGGGATATGTATCATAAGCCAGTTCTATCGTTTCGACCAGTTTTGATCTAAATTAAAATATAAATCTTTATATATTCAATCTAAACGCACATTTCAAATTACCGGGCCACACACTAACTTGAAAAATTCCAGAAAAATATTTTCTAGCTTCGTATTGACGATACGGTCCTAACAAAACTAATTTCGTCAAATTCTGAGACTGTTTGAAAAATGGCCATTTTCCAGTCGATTAAAATCAACTGAAACTGGTCAAACGCGTTTTCCTTTGCCACGCTCACATATTGATTCGAAAATTTATGAAATTTGAAACCTAGCAATAACTTGACATCACGGATCCAACAAAATTGGTTTTGTCGAAAACCGAGGTCGTTTGCAAAATGGCCATTTTTAAGGGCCATAATTCCATAGCGACTATTCTGAATTTTCAATTGGACATAACTTTTTATCCCCGCTATGAAACTTCGATTTTTTGGATTCGTTGGAAAGATATTCTCAATTAGATTCAAATATTTTTGGTTTCACTAAAATCCGATTTATTTTGCACTCGGTACATTCATTTGAATTTTGAAATCGAATTATCGAACTACAACGTCATTTTCAATTCCTTTTATATATATATAAATATTTATATTCTAATGACGTTTCGAATAAATATATACGTTCGAATTCTATTCAAAATAAATTTCTCGTCATTATTATTTAAAATAATTCATTTTAAGTATTCAAAATTCACTAAAATTACCAATATAAAAATTTTAAATTGGTCCAGATTTCCGGGTTATTACAATCTCCCCCACTTAAAATTTTTCGTCCCCGAAAAGGAACGAAGCCGAAAGTTGTTTCACAAATCAACTCAACTTCCAGTATTTTCATTACGGCTTAAGTTCTTCAACTTTTCAGTTTCTAAGAACTTTTCAAATTTTTTAAAAAATTTGGCTAACACCCTAAATTTTCGAAAAATTTCGCCATAACCTCCCCTCCAACGGGGACTTCGGGATATTTCATATAGCCTTCCATGGCCTTCTTCAATCAAAAAGAAAAAGCCAAGCGGCTAGCCAATCAGCTCATAAAATCATCATCACTCAAACAAAACAGTAAATTATGGTAAACATGTACCTATTTGTCGGGCAAACAAATTTATTCTTCTGCTCTAGCCTCCTTGCTATGACATGTTCAATGTAAGTACATGTACATGCATGCAAATACGACTAATTTTCAATACAATTCAATATTTGGTTCAATTTGACTAAAGGTTCAACATTTAATTAATCAACCAATAATCAAACAACACAATCAGCAATCAATTAGTTGATTAGCTTTTCAAATTCATAACTTTGATACATAGTCAAAAATCACATTTTTGATGCCAAATCACAACAGTAGGCCCTATCTAATTTTGGTTCTCACACCAGTCTAATGGAAATATATAGATATCACACTTTCGGCACTCGAACATCAACTCTGATGACGATGCATCAATCATCAGAATCATCTCCGGGAGACTAGAATGTGATTCTATATCTATCCAATATATTAAAACTTCGAATATACGTTTGCAAGGCGTATATGCAAAATCTTTATATATTGGATCGTCCAAATTAATTTAAAATAAATATTCAAATACGTATACAACGATTTAAATTTCAAAACAAAATTGTTTTCATTTGAAAAATATACTCTTCACACTCGTTCTAGGATACTACTGATCCAATCTCTAACGAGTCATTCCCATTGGATATTACTAATCCAATCTCTGGTGAATTCTTTCGTATGGTTCTAATGTGTCTTGTTCTCTGAGCTATGTAAACCAAAGCTCTGATACCACGATGTAACGACCAGGAATTTCGCTCGATCCGAATCAGTCGGTAAACCGACCCAGACCGTTCGAAACGCCTGATTGTTTTGAGAACCCGACAAATCAAAACACAAACAGAAGAACACTTCATTGTTAATTAGAACAATTCCATCAGAATACAAGAATATACAGAGTAAGAATAAATATTACACAGACAATATCAGAGATTTAAATTACATTTAAATACATTACTACAGCGGAAAAATAATACAATACACAACTAGAAGTAATACACGGATACAGAGCTTTCCGAGTATCGTTCCAGCTGTTAATCAGGATTCTGTGAATATAAACCTGCAAAACCAAAGCTACTAGCTTCCCGTGTCAAAATAAGGGCACCCAGAGTTTAGGTTAAAATAATAAACTCCAGGTCAGTCATGGGACTGGTGTGAGAACTAAAACAGTTAATAATCTTTATTTTAAAGTTAGATAAATCAAGGGACCACGCCATATAACACGGAACGGGCTTCTTCCCAAGAATACCAGTGAATAAAACAACAACGCAATGCTAAATAAAGAAAAATGAAGCTATTATAAGACCCAGGTCCCATCACACAATGCAACGCAAGCCAGAGGATAGGGTTTTTACTTATAATAGCCAAAGAATGCTTGATACGTTTAAAACAAATCATTTGATACTATTACAAGTTCATAGTGTATAAAACAACTTCACATCATAAGTGTCAATCGTAGACGGCATAAGCGCCCCATCCCATTATGTCGCCATATATAGGGTTACAACTAAAACCGAAACGTCACGTATTGGAAGTTGGATTTCCATCTGTGAACCGAGGCAAAAGATAGTCCTCACCGAATTCGAGACGCTCTAGTCCGCCCCTCAGGAAAGTACTCAGTCAAGCCTTTGGATCGTCAGGGCCGGTCCACCGATGTGGATTAAAATGCTTGAACACTGCGTTTCCCCGCCCTTTGGGGCTTAATGAGCCAACGAATGACTCCATCGGCTTCACATAGTCACCGGTATATCTGAGGCGCCTCGCAACAGCAACAACCACATAAGTCAAACTCGTCAGGGCGTGTAAAACCAATGACGCCACTTCTAACTAGAAGGAAACGCATTCCCTCCCTGATGTCCTCTCCCGTTTCTGGTTCACAACTGGGGTGTGAGGCTCGCGAATCAACGCTACACAAAGCTATGCCACACAGGCCGTGCTTTGATCATCAACCACAAGACTCTGCTTTTCAACAGAAGCCTTGATCATTTGCATCTTAGCATGCTGCACAGGCAAACCACTCTATGCAACCGATATCAGTCACACAGAATGATATCCAATGTCAGACACACAGTCCATTTACAAGTCCGTTCTGGGTCTGAACGAAACCGGAGGCACCTAGTACCCCACATATCCATCGATCTCCAAGTACGTCTGGACGATCACCAACTGATTCCCTCCTCTTGGGTGTACGGCCCAATCAAGATCATCAGTAATTATCCAAACGACGTGAAGACCTCCGGTCTTCAACCATCGTCTTCATCTTCGACTAATCGTCGAATCAGTTATTCAGAATGGGATAGACCCGGTCTTTCTGAATAACTCGCGTATATAATAAACAAGTGTTACACAAACACAACATACGCCTCATTCCAATTCATCAGTCACTAACCCTAAATTAGCTAGAGAATAATTCCCCAAATATTAACCCCGAAGGCCGAAACCAACATCAGATCAATATCCAAGAAACCATCCCACTTAGCTAACCTACAGTTAGTTTCTAAATTTCACATTCTTAGGGAAAGGTTCCCATTAATTTTATCAAAGATAAATTCCTTTAAATTTATTCTTCAATCATCCTTTGAAAATTAATTCAAACCAAATTTTGGTTTATCCAAACTAGTCGGGATTAACGAACCTTACCGAAGTAATCAATTGTTAAATTTCCCAACCCCAACCTATTTATCCCATGAAGTAAAACTGGTAATACTTCATATCTAACACCACGGATTTCGCCCGGACCTAATCGATCGCTAAACCGACCAAGATCGTTCGATTTCCGCATACGCTAACTCTGGGCATACAACACATCAGAACAGATAACAGAAGAATTTTATAAACATCATAATAATGTTACATCAGAGTACAAAATATCAGAGTATCTCGAAAATAATACACAGCGGAAGATAAATTTACATAAATGTAAAACAATGCACAACGGAAATATAAACTACACAATGGAAGACTGTAAATGCCTGGACACAGCTTAAAGCTTCAATCCAGAATCCTGCTTATATATTTGCAAAATAAACTACTCGACTGCCCGTATGGAAAATAGGGGCACCCGAGTTTGCAAGGGAAAAGCAAACTACATGTCAATCATAGGACTGGTGTGAGAACTCAAAAACAGTTAAAAACTTATATAAAATGATAAGGCAAATCACGAGAACACGCCGCTAACGCGGAACGGGTTTACCCCCATGAATGCCAGTGTATAAACAACAATCAATATAGATATATGGATCTACTATGCATCAATCAACATGCAATATCCCAATCTACCCATTTAGATTAATCACCACTCTTAGATTTTCTAAATCCAATTCAATTTACAGAAATTATTCCTTTGGATTTTATTCCCGATTTCTTATTTCAAATCATTTGAAATACATATCAAACTTTCTATATCAAAGTAGATTTCACTTCGGGATCTCAAATCAAATCGTTTGGAAATATGAATTCCAAAACATAACAATGCATACAAACAAGTATGCAACCAAATATCGTGCTCCCCATCGACAAGGCAAAGGGTACGCACCTCGCAACTCGATATATAAATGTGCACCTACCCCACATAGGAGCAGGCTACACCGACGATGCACCTACCCCACACAGGAGCAGGCTACACCGACCTCTCACCCATACTTTTAGTCTCAGGGTTACCCGACTCTTTAGCCACATACTAAATCATTTCATATCCCGAAGTAGGGAAGATCATTTCACAACATAATAATCACAAGTACTTTCAAAATATAGTACTTCACATCAGTAATTCACACATATGATCAGTCACTATTAATCACATAACCTTTGAGAACGTCTCAAAGAAGGGTGTTAAGCAAGAGAATAAATTCTCCGCCACCAAACAGATACATCATTAATAGCAACTAATCAATACGCGATGAAATACAATGTAAAACCATAATACATTTCTAAATCATTTTAGAAATCATAAGGTTTTGGGCCTCGAAATCCTTTCTGTTTTACAAAACGTTTTTATAAAACATTCCCTGTCCAAAATCGGGAATACATTTCTTTTCACTTAAGAAAAATATCATTTCACAATCATTCATTAAATTTGAAATGAACACAACATCGCTAAACACCTTATCGTCAAATCGTGAAGTGTTTCACAAGGCGTTAGCACACAGATATTTTCAACCCAACCCAATGCTAAATGTAAAAGCATATTCTGCTCATAAACTGGTCGAGCACCATCCAAACAATCAATCAACCACAATCAATATCAACAACTAAGTAAATTTGGTTTAATCCCATCACGTGTTTTGGTGAATTTAATCACCATTCATTCATCCAAATCTAATTGAAGATTTATTCAAACCTCAATTGGTTTCATCTCTAAAATCATTTCATATTGATTGTTCTATATTTTGGAAATTAATCCTGCTTTTACGCGGGTTAAAGAACTAATGTCATTTAAACACGGTTCACGACAAACCCCAAATCCAATTTATTTATTTATAACAATTGGATTATTTTTCTAGTTAATAACTAGTTCGTTTCGATAAAAATATATATTTATCTTTTCAAATATGGAATTTTTCATTCCAATTCTTTCTAAATCATTTATTATGATTTTACACAAATTATCGATATTTTTATTTATTTTATCAAGGCCCGTACAGTCGATTTCCATAAACGGTCATCGAACTGCACTTACAGCAACCTTTTCCAAATTTGATTTGGACATAATTCCAAATCCAACCATTATATTTCAAATTTCTAATATTCATTGGAAATCTCTTTTCGATACGAACCCAACGGTTCCGGTTTCAGGAGAATCCGACGATCGGATCTCCTGTAATGTTCGTTCGAAGTGAATGGTCGAAATTCGCGAACTGCCGCAGTGCGGCTGGTTCTATTCAGGCCATTATATTATATATATATAATATATATTTCGTCGATTTTCTTTTAGAACGAATTTTATAAATCGTTTTAAATTCGTTTCCAAAACAATTTCAACTTCCATTTCAAATTCAAATCAAAATTGAATTTTTCCTTATAAATTCGTTTTAAATTCATTTCAATTCAATTCAAATTTCAAATTCATTTCAATTCGAATTCATTTCAATTCGAATTCATTTTCTATTCAATTCAATTCGAATTCATTTTCTATTCAATTCAATTCGAATTCATTTTCAATTCAATTCGAATTCATTTTCTATTCAATTCAATTCGAATTCATTTTCTATACATGACAATTTTATACAGTGTATATATATATGTTAAAAATTGTATTTTTAACAATCAAATCATTTTCACATCTCATATATATATATATCGTTTTCATTTCATATATACATCGTTTTCACATTTCATATATATATATATCGTTTTTATTTCATATATATATCGTTTTCATTTCATATATATCATTTTCATTTCATATATATATATTGTTTTCACATTTCATATGTACGATATTTTCACTTTTAATATATACGATATTTTCACTTTTCAATATATACGATATTTTCACTTTCAATATATACGATATTTTCACTTTTCAATATATACGATATTTTCACTTTCAATATATTTATTGTATTCAACACATGAATTTCCAATACGATATTTGTTGGTCGTAGAATTTGATATTGAATATAAGCCAATATATTTTCTATTCAGAGCCTTGTATTTAATATCAAATGTGATTTGGGTTTGTCGTGAATGGTGTCTTCATTAACACTGTTCTTAAGCCCAGTTGAGAAAAAGATTAAATCTTTTTATTTAGATTTAATGAAGTGTACCAATTAAATAATATTTAATTGGAATTGAATTGGTATTGATTTTTGGGTTTATCGTGAACAGTGTTTTAAATGACACTGATTCTTTAACCCAGATAAAGATTAGAACTAAGTGGAGTTTTAATGAATCTTTAATTAGATTGAAATGATCGAGAATGGAGTATCACCAGTTTTGCTCCAGGCGATAGTTAAATCTTTAATTAGATTTGAACGTGAAATGGTAATTGAATTTACCGATAACACCATGGTGTTAGATATGAAGTATTACCAGTTTTACTTCATGGGATGAATAGGTTGGGGTTGGGAAATTTAACAATTGATTACTTCGGTAAGGTTCGTTAATCCCGACTAGTTTGGATAAACCAAAATGGTTTGAATTGATTTTCAAAGGATGATTAAAGAATAAATTTAAAGGAATTTATCTTTGATAAAATTAATGGGAATCTTTCCCTAAGAATGTGAAATTTAGAAACTAACTGTAGGTTAGCTAAGCAGAACGGTTTCCTGGGTATTGATCTGATGTTGGTTTCGGCCTTCGGGGTTAATATTTGGGGAATTATTCTCTTGTTAATTTATGGTTAGTGACTGATGAATTGGAATGAGGCGTATGTTGTGTTTGTGTAACACATGTTTATTATATACGCGAGTTATTCAGAAAGACAGGGTTTATCCCATTCTGAGTAACTGATTCGACGTGGTGTCGAAGATGAAGGCGGTGGTTGAAGACCGGAGGTCTTCACGTCGTTTGGGTGATTAGTGATGATCTTGATTGGGTCGTACACCCAAGAGGAGGGAATCAGTTAGTGGTCGTCCAAACGTACTTGGAGATCGATGGATATGCGAGGTACAAGGTGCCTCCGGTTTCGTTCAGACCCAGAACGGACTTGTAAATGGACTGTGTGTCTGACATTGGATTTTATTTTGTGTGATTGATTTTTATTAAATATATATCTGTTTAGCGGCGGAGAATTTATTCTCTTGCTTAACGCCCTTCTCTGAGACGTACGAGCTTAGAGGTTATATACATCCCATGAAGTAAAACTGGTCATACTTCATATCTAACACCACGGTGTTATCGGTAATTTCAATTACCATTTCACGTTCAAATCTAATTAAAGATTTAACTATCGCCTGGAGCAAAACTGGTGATACTCCATTCTCGATCATTTCAGTCTAATTAAAGATTCATTAAAACTCCACTTGGTTCTAATCTTTAACTTGGTTAAAGAGTCAGTGTCATTTAAAACACGGTTCACGATAAACCCCAAAAATCAATACCAATTAAATATTATGTAATTGGTACACTTCATTAAATCTAAATAAAAAGATTTAATCTTTTTCTCAACTGGGCTTAAGAACAGTGTTAATGAAGACACTATTCACGACAAGCCCAAATCACATTTGATATTAAATACAAGGCTCTGAATAGAAAATATATAAACTTATGTTCAATATCAAATTCTACGACCAACCAATATCGTATGGAAATAACGATATAAATATATCTTTCAAATTTCCATAACAATATCTGTATAATCACGAAATCTAACATCGAACTATTCCGAAGATGATTTCGATTCAAATCCATTCCAATTCAATTATTGGAAATTCTGGTTATTTTCAAAACCATTTTCAAATTCAATTTATTTATTTAAAATTTCTATTTTTACACCGCTATAATATAGATAAAAATTCTATTTTTATCACGCTAACTTCATAATAAAAATTATATTTTTATCACTTCACTTCAATAAATAAAAATCATACTCTTATCATCACTTCACATAGATAAAAATCGTATTTTTATCTACTAAAGATTATATTTTTATTTCTACTTCATATATGTAAAAATCGAATTTTTATTGCAACTTCATACATGTAAAAATCGTGTCTTTCTAAATTTAGAAATCCTGTCTTTCTAATGTTAAAGATTTAATCTTTTCCATATAAATAATCTAATCTTTTTATATAAAGATCCATTTTTATTTTGCTACTTTATAAATAAAGAACACGTTTTTATTTTGAAATCTAATTTTATTTCAGATCTTAACACATAAAAACTCTATCTTTATTTCTATACTCATCACAATCTGAACTTTATACTTATAAAAATCTAAGTTTTATACCCACAAAAACTAAGCTTTATACTGCTATTATTATATATTAAACAGAGAATAAAATCAGTAAAACAACTCATGGTTTTCTGTTCAGAGGGGGCCCCCACACGTCGGAGGAAGGAGAGGGTGAGCACAGCCGTTCTGGTGGTGGCGGCAGACCAAGGCGCCGGCTCTGAAGGGGGTAATGTGGCTGCGCGATTTAGGGTTTGGGCTTTGGGCGTTCAAACAGAGAGAGAGGAGAGGTGGGGGTTGGCGGTTGACTACGAGGTGGCGGAGTCTGGCGATGGGCGTTGGGTGACGGGGAGCGCCCTCCGTTCATCTCTTCGATTGCCTATTTTTTTCTTCCTATCGATTTGGGGTTTGAAGGATAAAGGGGGGGCGGTCTGAAGAAACTAAAGGGGAGGAGGTGTTTCTTTTATAAAGGGTTTTTATATTTAATTTATTTAATTTTCAAAAAGTATCTTTTTATTTCGAACTCGAAACGAAACCCACCGCCTGTCGCCCATAGCTAATTACCCCCATTCCGAACACAATGGGATATGTATCGTAAGCTGATTCGATCGTTTCGATCAGTTTTCGTCAAAATCAAAACATAACTCTATATATTCAATTTTAAACGTACATTTCAATTTACTAGGGCCGCATACTAACTAGAAAAATTCCCAAAAAATATTTTCTAGCTTCGTATCGACGATATGGTCCTAACAAAACTAATTTCATCAACTTTTGAGACCGTTTGAAAAATGGCCATTTTCCAGTCGATTAAAATCAACTGAAACTGGTCAAACGCATTTTCCTTTGCCACGCTCACATATTGATTCGAAAAATTAAGAATTTTGAAACCTAGCAATAACTTGAGATCATGGATCCAACAAAAGTGGTTTCATCGAAAACCGAGGTCGTTTGCAAAACGGCTATTTTCAAGGCCTTTATATATATATATATTAAAATATATATAAATTCCACAGTGACTTTTCTGAATTTTAAACTCGGCATATCTTTCAACTTCTAAAGTGAAATCTCAGTTTCTTACATCCGTTAGAAAGATATAGTTAAACAGATTCTAATATTTCTGGTTTCGCTCAATTCCGACTTAAAACGAATTATGTATATTCATTTGAAATTTGAAATCTAATTATCGAACTACCGCGTCATTTTCTATTCCTTTTATATTTATAAATAAATATTTATATTCTAACGACGATCTATATAAATATATACGCTCGAATTCTATTCAAAATAAATTTCTCGTCGTTATTATTTAAAATAATTCATTTTAAATAATCAAAATTTGCTAAAATTGCCAATTTAAATTTTTTAAATTGCCTTGGATTTTTGGGTTATTACAGGTCACATGTGAAAAACGGACTTACCGTTTGGGAGATATGGCTGAAATAAGCTTTAGAAGGAGAAAACTGCTTAACCGGGCCAAATGAGGTGATTAGTGAATGGGCCCATAACCCATTTCGGGATTAGGTTATGCGGAGGCTGAAATGAGTTAGTTTTTCATTCTATTTCGGTTTTCTAGCCGCCACTTACCTCATAGAAACCCTAACAATGGCCTCCACCTTCTTGTTTCATCCCAAATCGCTTCTAATCAAGGATTAAGCTTAGCAACATCAAATCAAGGAGAAATAGCACCATTTCAGAGTAAGTGCTACTGTTAAACGCTGGAGATCACTCCAAATCCGTGGAGTTTCAGTTTTGATATTTTATTTGTGGCCAAGGTGAGTGATTAACATTGTTTTTACACTAATTAAGGTTAACTAAGGGTAATTAGTGATAATTAGTGAATTTATACATGATTAAATTCTAGAAAAATATTTTTAAATTTCGAAATACTGTATTAGGCCTCTGATAGAAATTTGGGTTATTTTGGTTAAGTTTTGCTAACCTTATCATTAGTTATACTTAAACACGATTGAAGGGAAAACAAGGGTTTTGGGTATGTTTGATCTATATTATCATGATTGTTTGTTGTTTTGGTGTTTGTGGATGACTATACATGTTACTATGACTGTTTGGAATGTTTTGTCATTGTTTAGAACGATTAGAATGGTTTAAAACGTCGTCATGTGGCGTAAAAACGGTCGCTGGAAGTTGCAGGAAAAATATGCAGGAGCCAGACCGGATCGGATCGCCCCTCTCCGACCCGACCCACTCGTGATGATGGAGACCGACCCGGCTGCTTGCACCTAAAGCTCTTTGACCGATCCTCTCGTGAATGGTGGCATGACCCGACCCGATGGAAGCATCATTCTCTGAGCCGACCCGCCTGCACAGGCCAAGGGGAGTTTGACCCCGAACCGGAGTCCTATCCGACCCGACCTGACCTGAACTAGTGTGACACCACGACCCAGCTTGGAGCACCATGATCTTACCCGATGGAGGGCACGACCTGACCCGAACAGAGTTGACGACCATGGACTGAACGAGAAGAAGAGAGTCGATCTGAATAGAAGCTTGTTCCGAACCGATCTGGAGAAGACCAAAACCCGAGATGCAAAGGTAGTCCAAATGGGAAGTTTGCACTCAGGATCCAGTTGGGAACCTGTGACAACCCGTATTTTTATAAAGTGTAATAACCATAAATCAAGGCAGAATTAATTTTTAAAATAAGAATCAAGGGAAACGGGTTACGCCATTGCGTTCATCTCGAAATTCTGCTTGGAAACGAGTCCAAGTTTTCGAAAATCGGAGTCCGTATGACCAAGTTATGACCTTTCGAAGTTTTCAGAAGTTTTCAAGTTCAAAACAGCTCAATTCGAATTCAAACGTCAGAATGGACTGGGTGGGAAATTTCCCGCCCAGGACCAGGTCGACCTGGGGGCTGACTATGTAGTCGACCTGCCCAGGACCAGGTCGACCATAGTGTCGACCTGGGGGTCGACCTGGTGGCCGAGTCCACTTTTGAAGCTGGATTCACTCTGATGTTCCTGGCCTCGTTTCTGTCTACATTCGTTGACCTGACCCTATATACACAGCCCATCACACTAGTCTCTCTACACAAAATTCTTTCTGACCTTATGCTGTTGTAATTCTGGTTGAAGAGTTAGAGAAAGGGACTACTTCTTCTATGTCGAAACGACGTTGCTGATTTGGGGATTTCTGTTAGGACTTGACTAAGCATATAAAGATTCAACATCGTCTCTCTTTCTAATTCTCGAACCACGATCTGTAAGCCCCAGTTATTTTTAGATTTAAATTGTAAATGTAATATGAATATGTTGTAAACTGAAATTAGACCTATGTATGATGATTGTTTTGCATCCATTCTTGTTCATCTTGGATCTTGACTCTTGGATATTACTATGACATTGATTTGGGGCCTATTCATGTTGTAAATCAAAAAGAAAAACCCCTCATATTATCATGTTGAATCTGCTATTAGTCACAAGTTTATGACTATCACCTTATGTCAATCGCTAACCATGACTATACTATCACCTTATGTCAATCGTTACCATGACTATACTATCACCTTATGACAACTGTTATCTTGACTAGTATTTTATTTTGCTAGATTTGGAATCTTTATATTTGAGGCCAATATTCCATATGCCAGTAATTTTATAATCTTTTATCTCAAGTCATACCATGCTATGCTAGTAATCACTTTTGCTACCTTATACCCGTCCCTTTTTATGTTATTCCCTAATTAGATTTATTTGTATCGATCCGAGCTTACGTGTGATGGGAATACGATTTGGGTAGACTAGGTAAAACATGAATTGACTTTGAACATGAACGTTATTATAACTTGAACCTGGATATCGACATGAACTTGACACGATTTGACATGAAAACTTGAACGTGGGCATGACAATTAGATAAACATGAAAATGGCCAACTCGAGGTTGGGTTGAGTTTGCAGTGTAAATCTTCCCGGAACCGCCCGGCAAATCCAGTGACTGCAAACAGTAGGATCCAATGTGGGTAGTTGGTCATATCGCACGAAAAACCCGAGGTTAGACTATGTTGTGGTGTAAATCTGCCTGGAACCGCCCGGCAAATCCAGTGACCACAACAGTTAGTCTAATGTGAGAGGTTGGGGTGCACTAATGAATTAACGCCACATGATAGGGTTAAGTCATGAACCACTTGAATATACTTAACCAACTTGACACGATGATTTGATAGGGTTAAGTCATGAACCTCTTGAACACACTTAACCAACTTGATACATGATCTGGATAGGGTTAAGTCACGAATTTGAATGACAACACTTAACCCATTAGAAACCCTAGTTACGCGGTCCTTTTCAGCAGTAACCCACTTGGATGTATCACGGTACCCTGGAACTAGGCAGGGTGGGGCACGATTACTGGGATGATTGTAAGCGACCAGAACGACGGCTGAGTAGGTGCGCCATTGTAGGTTCAGGCGGACTATGGTCGTGCACGTAGTCCGGAGTTGAAAAAGCAGGCATTGGGCACCCGTAGATTTACACTGTGCGTGCTTGATTCGTGTCGGTGGTTGGCACCATAGGACTTGATACACCCTATGGTGGACCTAGCACAGGTAACTACATTTCAGGATAGGGCCGTATGACACAGACACATGACGAGCTAGGACTTGTAGGGAGCCGATCGATTAGTAGATCGTACCGTAGGAACCCGTAATGGGTCACTTCACGATACTGGACCAAGGGATCATTTCATGATTAATATTTGACATGGGTTAGAACACTAGTACAGTTGGTGCAGCGAACCTTGAATATGCGATGCTAGACTTGACTTATCTTGTTATCTTAATTATCCTACCAGTTCTATTACCATCCTTATGTTTAATTCCAAATTTCACATATCATGTTACCTTTACTAGTTTTCATACTGAAAGTCACTAGGGCTTACCAGTCTTTATGACTGACCCTTTTTCTTTCGCCTCATTTTCTTTCGTTTTCCCCCCCAGGTTCTCAGGGAGGAAACACTAGCTCTTAGCTTGGACTTAGCTTGCTTTCTGATAGCTTATGTACGGTTTGGTCTTGCGCTATGCTATGGCTGCTCCTGCTATTTATGGGGAATAATTTACTCTTGTTATCTTAAGTTTATGCATCTTTATTTGGAACTTGATGTAATGGAATAATTTGTATCTTGGATATATGAGGTTTTGACACTTTTCTTGAAAGAAATAAAAAGCTAGTTTTTAATTTCTACCGCTGCTTTATTTATGTTCTGCCTTGTGATATCTCTGTGCATGTTTACCTAGATAATACTCCACCAAAACTAGTGCATTCCCTTTGTGAGTGACCCTAGAGGAGGTGGGGTGTTACATTTGGTATCAGAGCCGAAGGTTACCAGGCTGGGAAAAAGTTTTAATAACCTTTAGAAACTATTTTCAAAACCATTTATAAAGAAGCATTTTTTAAGAAAAGTTTTATGTTTAAAAAGGATATTCCCCAAAAGCCATTAGCACTTCCCTTTGTTTCCTCGTTTGAATCTTTTTCTTTTCGTTTTTCAACATGGCTGATCTTAACCTTCCTAAGGGAATACCCGTGCCTGGATGGTTCCGAAGGTACTTAGAAGCCAGGGCCAACGACGCGGGCACGGCAGACATCCCTTCTCCTCCTCCCCCAGTGGTCGCGTTCCTCCTCCTCCTGGTACTGCCTTTGCCAAAATATGCAAAGACTTTAAAGCAATGGGTGGCAAGAACTTCGTTGGAACTGAAACCTTTGTTGAGGCAAGAAACTGGCTAAAGGAGACTGAAGACTTGTTCATTATCTTTGATATGGAGGACCATAGGAAAGTTCTGTTGGCAGCATGGTTGTTGAAAGAGGAAGCTGCATTTTGGTGGGAAGTTACCAACGCTACCAGGCCAGTTGAGACTTGGGCAAACTTTAGAGAGAGGTTTGGGCTTAAATTCTTATCGTCAGCAGAAGAGAACCTTCAGATGGAGAGGTTCCTAGCACTCAAGCAAGGGGACATGCCTGTTAGGGAGTACATGAATAAGTTTAATCAGCTTGCTCGGTTCGGTTTGGATTTGGTCAACAAAGCCCAGAAGAAGGTTGTACGCTTTGCTCGAGGATTGAACGAGCCACTACACAGCTTGGCCCTAACTCATATACCCATGGGGGCGACCTTTGAAAGCTTGGTGGATATGGCTCTACTTCATGAGGAAGACAAGAATAGCAAGAAGGAGGTTAAGCCTAATGAGACTCAGAATAAGAAAGCTGACTTCAAGAAGGGGGAATAAGAATAACAAGAGCAACGACAAACCACATGAGACGAGGAAGTGCAACTTCTGTGGTATTACTGGACATCTAGCTAAAGACTGTAGAAAGAATAAGAGGAAGTTGGGTGAATGCTTTCATTATGGAAATACTGGACACATCATCAAGGACTGTCCTAAGAAGCAAGGGCAGGGGCAAGGGCAGACCCAGCGAGCAGGACCTTCTGGAGGGCAGTTGCATGCTCTCAACACCACTCCAGCTCTTGACTGAGGTAGTAATATTTCCGTAGAAAGCCTTGTTAACATTTCTGACTTTCCTGTTCGAACCTTATTTGACTCTGGCACATCGCATACTTTTATTTCTTCAGATATTGTTGAAAATCTGTACCTAAGTACTAGTCTGGTTGAGGATCCCGTTATAGTTTCAAATCCAATTGGGGGCTTCGCCCATTTATCTATGATGTGTGTGGATTTGAGGATCTCTATCTTAAGCATAGAATTCACGTGTAATGCCTATGTTCTCGGATTTATGGGATACGGTTTGATCCTAAGTATGGATTGGCTATCCGATTATGGAGCCATTCTTGATTGTGAACGAAGGGTAGTGAGGCTCATGACTCGCCTTGGTAATACCCTTGAAATTTCTTGTATCCCTAAGGGTCCGGTCATGTTGTGTTATCTTGAATCCCTTGACTCGTCCGACGATAATTTGCAATCTGTAAAAGTGGTCCGAGAATATCCAGATGTCTTTGATGAGGTGAGGGGGTTACCTCCTAAACGCAAGATAGACTTCTGAATTTATCTTGTTGATGCCCAGCCAGGTTCATTGCCCATTAGGCACATGGCCCCGCGAGAAAGAAGAGAGCTCAATAAACAAGTTAACGAGTTTCTTGAGAAAAATTTCATAAGATGAAGCATTTCTGAATGGGGTGCTCCGGTGGTATTCGCTACTAAGGCGGATGGATCGCTTCGTCTGTGCGTAGATTATCGTGAGTTAAACAAGCTAATAAAGAAGAATAGGCACCCACTACCAAGAATCGACGATTTGTTTGACCAGCTTGTGGGAGCATCTGTTTTCTCTCAACTCGATCTAGCCATAGGATTCCATCAGCTTAGAGTGGCTGAGGATAGCATTGACAAAACTACGTTTAGGACTCCAGATGGGTTCTTCGAATGGCTCGTCATGTCGTTTGGGTTAACAAATGCACCCGCATACTTTGTGGATTTGATGAGTAGGGTGTTTCGGGAGTTCCTTAACAAGTTTGTGGTAGTTTTCGTGGATGATATCTTGGTCTTCTCAAAAGATGAAGAAGAGCATGCTAGACATCTCAAGGAGGTCATGGAAACACTTAGAGAACATCAGTTAAAGGCTAAGTTCTCCAAATGCCATTTTTGGAGGAAGGAAGTTCGGTTCCTTGGGCATGTAGTTTCTAAGCAAGGCATAGCCGTGGACCCCCCAAAGGTAGTTGCGGTACAGGACTGGAAAATTCCTAAGAATGCAACGGAGGTGAGGAGCTTTCTCGGTTTGGCGGGCTACTACAGGAAGTTCATTATGGACTTCGCTAAGATTTCAGCCCCTCTTACTAAGTTAACAAAGAAGAACCTAGCTTTCGCATGGGACATAGAGTGTGACGCTGCTTTTCAGAGACTCAAGAGAGCCCTCACCACAGCTCCAGTTTTGGCATTACCCGATGGAGGTAAGATGTTTACGGTGTACACAGATGCGTGCGGCATGGGATTAGGCGTTGTCCTAATGCAAGAGGGAAGAATAATATGCTACGGGGGCAAACAACTTAAAGTTCATGAGAAAAACTATCCCACTCATGACTTGGAGTTGGCCGCGATTGTTTTTGCACTTAAAGCTTGGCGCCATTATCTTCTAGGAGAGAGGTTCGAGCTGTATACCGACCACAAATCGCTTAAGTACCTCTTCTCACAGAAAGATTTGAATCTGAGACAACATCGGTTGAAGGAGTTCTTGGCATCATATGACTTCGATATAACTTATACCCCTGGCAAGGGTAATGTGGTGGCGGACGCGCTAAGTAGAAAAAGGTTGACTTTGAGCCCCTTGTTTGTTGAAAGGAAAAGCCTTGAGTTTATAGCAACCTTTGATTTTACACCTGCTGTTGAGTCATTGACTGCTACGTTTGCATCTCTTGAGTTAAGACCTACACTTCTAGATCAAGTAGGGACTTCACAGAAGGAAGACCCGCAGATAGTCGAAATCATGTACAAGCTGATTAGTGGTGAGACGTCAAGTCACCTCAGTAGGTACGCCATAGATGACAAGGGATGGCTAAGGCGCGATGGAAGGCTATGTGTCCCACAAGTGGGAGACCTAGTAAGGAAAGTTCTCGAAGAGGCGCATCACTCGAAGATGACTATACATCCCGGAGGGGATAAGATGTACAGGGATATGAAACGCATTATCTTTTGGGCTGGAATGAAAAAGGATGTGGCAGAGTTCGTTTCGAAGTGCATGGTGTGCCAACAAGTAAAGGCCGAGTCGAAGAAGCCTGGTGGGCTATTACATCCTTTAGAGGTTCCGCAATGGAAATGGGAGAGTATCTCGATGGATTTCGTGGATGGACTGCCTAGGTCAAGGAAGGGAAATACTAGCATATGGGTCATAGTTGATAGACTCACGAAAAGTGCTCACTTCATTCCGGTGAAGAGCAAGAGGACCGCATCAGGGCTAGCGTCTATTTACCTTCGAGAGATAGTATGGTTGCATGGAGTTCCTTCTAGTATAGTTAGTGATCATGACCTGATTTTCACTAGCCAGTTTTGGAATAGTCTGCAAGAAGCAATGGGAACACGACTGAATTTAAGCACGGCCTATCACCCGCAGACGGATGGACAAACCGAAAGGGTAAACGGAGTACTAGAAGATCTCCTGAGGCTATGCATTCTTGACTTTGGTGGTACTTGGGAAGACCATCTTCCTCTCGTGGGGTTTGCATGTAACAATAGTTACCAAGCTAGCATCGGAATGGCACCGTTCGAAGCCCTGTATGGAAGACCGTGCAAATCGCCAACTTGTTGGTGGGAGACGACAGACAGACTTATACTTGGGCCCGACATGATAAGGGACACTTCTGAGAAGATTGAGTTGATACGAAGACGGATGAAAAAGGCCTAAGATAGACAGAAATCTTATGCGGACCAGAGAAGGACAGACCTAGAGTTCGAAGTCGGAGATATGGTCTTTATAAAAGTTTCTCCGTTACGCAATGTAGTTCGTTTTGGAGCAGTTGGAAAGCTAGCACCAAGGTTCGTAGGACCGTTCCCTATCACTGAGAGGATTGGACGGATGGCCTATAAGGTAGACTTACCCGAGAAGTTATCTGGAGTACACAATGTCTTTCACGTCTCGCATCTCCGAAAGTGCTTGCATAAGTCGGCCGAAGTGGTTGAGCCAAGCATCCTTGAAGACGTAGAAGTGGAAAAAGAAGCAACATTGAGGCGAGCTCCGATTCGTATCTTGGGAACGGAGATTAAGAAGTTAAGGAATCGAGAAGTCAAGCTAGTTAAAGTGCAGTGGAGTGAAGCCCAAGAAGATGCAACTTGGGAAACCGAAGAGAAGATACGCGCGCTTTACCCATTTCTTTTTGAGGGTACATTCTCGATCTCTTTTTCCTATAAACTTGAAAACCTTTTCGTATCATGCTTCTACTATCTACGTTTGTCTTGTTATCTTCTCGATCTTATCTTGAGAACCTTAGGTAGAACCATATGGATGTAAACATGTGATTGAAACATGTTATGGTTGATGTTTGCAAATGGTTGCAAGTGGTTGCTAGTGGATGCATGACACACATTAGGCACTAGATCGGCTCAGTCACATTTTCATGTTGCATATGCATGAGTGCTTATACTTGTACATGGATGGAACTTGTTATGCTATCACTTGGATGTTGCATATGAATGAATGTTTGTGCACTCATGTAGAGATAATAAACTATGTTAGGAATTTGCATACATGTTGGATTCATTACACTAACATAATTTTGCATTAAGGAGGTTTACTGAATCAGTAACCGCCTGATCTTTTGCATTAGATAAGCACATATACACACACTTTCTGCATATGTTCATACAGCACTAGAAATCTTTTACGGACAATGGTTGCCTGTGGATGATGCTTTGAGTAGATGGATGATGGATGGTAGGACACATCCTCCCTAACTTAGAGATTTCGGGAACGAGATCCTTTAAGGAGGGGAGAATGTAACAACCCGTATTTTTATAAAGTGTAATAACCATAAATCAAGGCAGAATTAATTTTTAAAGTAAGAATCAAGGGAAATGGGTTATGCCATTGCGTTCGTCTCGAAATTCTTCTTGGAAACGAGTCCGAGTTTTCGAAAATCAGAGTCCGTATGACCAAGTTATGACCTTTCGAAGTTTTCAGAAGTTTTCAAGTTCAAAACAGCTCAATTCGAATTCAAAATTCGAAATTCAAACCTCAGAATGGACTGGGCGGGAAATTTCCCGCCCAGGACCAGGTCGACCTGGGGGCCGACTATGTAGTCGACCTGTCCAGGACCAGATCGACCATAGTGTCGACCTGGGGGTCGACTTGGGGGTCGACCTGGTGGCCGAGTCCACTTTTGAAGCTGGATTCACTCTGATGTTCCTGGCCTCGTTTCTGTCTACATTCGTTGACCTGACCCTATATATACAGCCCCTCACACTAGTCTCTCTACACAAAATTCTTTCTCACCTTATGCTGCTCTAATTCTGGTTGAAGAGTTAGAGAAAGGGACTACTTCTTCTACGTCGAAACTACGTTGCTGATTTGGGGATTTCTGTTAGGACTTGACTAAGCATATAAAGATTCAACATCGAGTCTCTTTCTAATTCTCGAACCACGATCTGTAAGCCCCAGTTATTTTTAGATTTAAACTGTAAATGTAATATGAATATGTTGTAAATTGAAATTAGACCTATGTATGATGACTGTTTTACATCCATTCTTGTTCATCTTGGATCTTGACTCTTGGATATTACTATGACATTGATTTGGGGCCTATTCATGTTGTAAATCAAAAAGAAAAATCCCTCATATTATCATGTTGAATCTGCTATTAGTCACAAGTTTATGACTATCACCTTATGTCAATCGCTACCATGACTATACTATCACCATATGTCAATCGTTACCATGACTACACTATCAACTTATGACAACTGTTGTCTTGACTAGTATTTTATTTTGCTAGATTTGGAATCTCTATATTTGAGGCCAATATTCCATATGCCAGTAATGTTATAATCTTTTATCTCAAGTCATACCATGCTATGCTAGTAATCACTTTTGCCGCCTTATACCCATCCCTTTTTATGTTATTCCCTAATTAGATTTATTTGTATCGATCCGAGCTTACGTGCGATGGGAATACGATTTGGGTAGACTAGGTAAAACATGAATTGACTTTGAACATGAACGTTATTATAACTTGAACCTGGATATGGACATGAACTTGACACGATTTGACATGAAAACTCGACATGAATTTTGACATGAAAACTTGAACGTGGGCATGACAATTAGATAAACTTGAAAATGGCCAACTCGAGGTTGGGTTGAGTTTGCCGTGTAAATCTGCCCGGAACCGCCCGACAAATCCAGTGACTGCAAACAATAGGATCCAATGTGGGTAGTTGGTCATATCGCATGAAAAACCTGAGGTTAGACTATGTTGTGGTGTAAATCTGCCCGGAACCGCCCGGCAAATTCAGTGACCACAACAGTTAGTCTAATGTGAGAGGTTGGGGTGCACTAATGAATTAATGCCACATGATAGGGTTAAGTCATGAACCACTTGAATATACTTAACCAACTTGACACGATGATTTGATAGGGTTAACTCATGAACCGCTTGAACACACTTAACCAACTTGATACATGATCTGGATAGGGTTAAGTCACGAATTTGAATGACAACACTTAACCCATTAGAAACCCAAGTTACGCGGTCCTTTTCAGCAGTAACCCACTTGGATGTATCACGATACCCTGGAACTAGGCAGGGTGGGGCACGATTACTGGGCTGATTGTAAGCGACCAGAACGACGGCTGAGTAGGTGCGCCATTGTAGGTTCAGGCGGACTATGGTCGTGCACGTAGTTCGGAGTTGAAAAAGCAGGCATTGGGCACCCGTAGATTTACACTGTGCGTGCTTGATTCGTGTCGGTGGTTGGCACCATAGGACTTGATACACCCTATGGTGGACCTTGCACAGGTAACTACATTTCAGGATAGGGCCGTATGACACAGACACATGACGAGCTAGGACTTATAGGGAGCCGATCGATTAGTAGATCGTATTGTAGGACCCCGTAATGGGTCACTTCACAATACTGGGCCAAGGGATCATTTCATGATTAATATTTGACATGGGTTAGAACACTAGTACAGTTGGTGCAGCGAACCTTGAATATGCGATGCTAGACTTGACTTATCTTGTTATCTTAATTATCCTACCAGTTCTGTTATCATCCTTATGTTTAATTCCAGTTTTCACATATCATGTTACCTTTACTAGTTTTCATACTGAAAGTCACTAGGGCTTACCAGTCTTTATGACTGACCCTTTTTCTTTCGCCTCTTTTTCTTTCGTTTTCCCCCCAGGTTCTCCGGGAGGAAACACTAGCTCTTAGCTTGGACTTAGCTTGCTTTCTGACAGCTCATGTACGGTTTGGTCTTGAGCTATGCTATGGCTGCTTCTGCTATTTATGGGTAATAATTTACTCTTGTTATCTTAAGTTTATGCTTCTTTATTTGGAACTTGATGTAATGGAATAATTTGTATCTTAGATATATGAGGTTTTGACTCTTTTCTTGAAAGAAATAAAAAGTTGGTTTTTATTTTCTACCGCTGCTTTATTTATGTTCTGCCTTGTGATATCTCTGTGCATGTTTATCTAGATAATACTCCACCAAAACTAGTGCATTCCCTTTGTGAGTGACCCTAGCGGAGGTGGGGTGTTACAGAACCAATGAGTTAACTTCATGGTTGGAATTTTCTGCGGGACATGTGCAAAGGAGTTGTCGACGTCCATAGCTTTGATACACCACGGAAAGACAAGTGTTTGGCTGCAGATCAGTGCAGTGGGGTAGTTACTACTCCATGGGGCAGAGTGATCGTAGCATGGCTATGAGCCAGTGCATGACTTCATGAGGCAGAGTGGACATAGCAAGGACTAGTGGCTATGGATCAGTGCAGTGGTGTTATTATGACTCCATGGGGCAAAGTGATCATAGCAAAGAATGGGTGGTCAAAGCAGTAGATATCGTATGCTTTACGCACTGAGTGAGAGATGTGAGGATGGTTGCTATGCTTGATTGTTTGCCATCATTATGACATGCGCACCCCACCCCCACCCCGTATCTTTACACCATATGTTAGTGTCACCTTAGAGTATTGTGCATCTTGTTTTTCTAACTCTTTGGTTGCAGGTCTAGGTTCAGGTATGGTTTAGTATACCTGTTATCGTTTTGTTTTGCTACTTATTGCTCATACCAGATGTAATGACCCGGAAAATCTGAACCAATTTAAAAATTTTAAATTGGCTATTTTAGTGGATTTTAAATATTTAAAATAATTATTTTAAATAATAACGACAAAAAGTGTATTTGAATTGGCGTTTGAAAATAAATATAATTAATTCTAATTATAAACAAGGCCTGAAATGGCGCGGTAGTTTCAAAATTTGAATTCAAACTTTGACTGACTGTACCGGGTGCAAAACAAAACGGATTTTAGTGAAACCAAAAATATTTAAATCTGTTAGTGAATATCTTTCTAACGAATCTGAAAAATCGAAGTTTCATAGCGGGAAGAAAAGGTTATGGCTAAATGAATTTTCAGAAAGGTCGCTATAGGTTTATGTAGCCCGTGAAAATGGCCATTTTGCAAACTACCTCGGAATTCGACGAAACCACTTTTGTTGGATCCAGGATGTCAAATTATTGCTAGGTTTCAAATTTCATAATTTTTGAAGTTAGTATGTGGGCGTGGCAAAGGAAAATGTGTTTGGTCGATTTCTATTAAATTGGATCGACCAGAAAAGGGCCAATTTTCAAACGGTCTCAAAATTCGACGAAACTATTTTTGTTGGGACCGTATCGTCAAAACATAGCTAGATTTATTTTTCGGGAATTTTTAGAGTTAATATGTGGCCCCGGCAAATTAAAATGTATGTTCAAATCAAATATTGAATGTTTTATATTTTAATTTGAAGGAAAACTGACTGAAACAGTCGAATGGGCCTACGAAACATATCCCATTGTGTTCGGAAAGGGGGTATTTAGCTGGGGACGACAGTCGTTGGGTTTGGATTGGAGTTCGTAGGAGGCAAGGGGTATTTTTGGAATTTAAAATTTATAAATATAAAAAAAAATGGTCCACATCAGATCTCTCCCCCTACCCCCCGACATTCTCTCTCCCTCCACGATTAAAGGCGGAAAGACGTTCAAAACTTCCAGCCCCGATTCCGACCGCCACGTCCATCTTTATCCCCCGCTCCAGTTGAAGTTTTTGAAGAGCTCCTCCTCCTCTTCAAATCCATACACGTCTGGACCTTCCTCGTGGCGCGTGCGTGGAGAATCGAGCTCACGAAGTCCGGCCGTTTTCGCCGCCGCCCCACCTGCCTCAGGCGATCGAACGCCTCCCCCCTCCAGGCACAGGTGCGCCGCTCCTCCCCCTCCGACGCTGCAAAGGCCGATCGACGAATAGCTACACGGATTTGAAGAAAAATCGAAACCTAGTTTTGAACAAATCAGCTGAGGTACGGCCTATTTTAAATAAACTATATTATAGCACTTTAAAGCGCTACGGTTTTTTATTTCACTGTAAAAATCATATCTTTTTCGTCTGTTGACGAAATTCAGTGAAACAAGAGACAGTGGACTCGTGTGGACGTCTTCTACATTCTAGAAGAGACCGCATATTTTTCTGAGCCTACTGCTATTTTTGGTGGAGTGGAACCCAATGTGAGATTTCTAAACTATAAACGATATGGAAAACGACGATATATAAATTATATAATCGATGTATGGGTTATATAAGCGTTGTACACCACATGTATAAGCATTGTATAAGTTGTACGGTCGATGTATAAGTTATATATGCGTTGTAAAAAAATTATATATGTGTTGAATAGAAGTGAAATTTACTTATATATATATATACACACACGCCCCTCATTCACAAACCATGGACGATATTTATTGGTTGTGATTGGTGTGAAAATTGGTTGATAGTGAATGGTTGATTAGAATTGTTTGTGGTTGAAATTGATTGATTGTGGTTGAAAAATACCCGTTTGTGGTTGTGAATTATTTGGTTGAAACCACATAGGATTAGTTTGTGGAAAAGAAAAAAAAATATACATACCGCCTGCGTGCGAACTAGATGCATGAAATCCCCATTATCAAAAGCTGCGAGGCTTTAAGGTAGAGCGAGTAGCCGTACTAGGGACGACTCCGGTTTTAACTACCCTGCCGTTATGCTGCCGAAATTTTCTGAAATATTCATGTGTTAGAATTATTTTCATTTGTTGAAATTATTTTCATATGTTGAAACCTTCATGTGTTGAATAGCAATTCATTAGTTGAATAGAAATTCATGTGTTGAATGGTATTCGTGTTTTAAATAAATTGCTTTAACAATAAAAATCACATTTTTATTGTATATATACGAACTATAGAAAACGTTCATGTGTTGAATAGAAATTCATTCGTTGAATAGAAATTCATGTGTTGAATGGTATTCGTGTTTTAGATAAATTGTTTTAACAATAAAAAACACATTTTTATTGTATATATACGAACTATAGAAAACGTTCATGTGTTGAATAGAAATTCATTCGTTGAATAGAAATTCATGTGTTGAATGGTATTCGTGTTCGAAATAAATTGTTTTATAATAAAAATCATATTTTTATCTTCTATAGGAACTATATAAAATCGTCGTGTTTGAAATAAATTGTTTTATAATAAAAACATATTTTTATCATCTATAGGAACTATATAAAATAGTCGTGTTCGAAATAAATTGTTTTATAATAAAAATCATATTTTTATCATCTATAGGAACTGTATAAAATAGTCGTGTTTTGAAATAAATTGTCTTATAATAAAAAACATATTTTTATCATCTATATGAACTATATAAAATAGTCGTGTTTTGAAATAAATTGTTTTGCAATAAAAATCACATTTTTACTATATATATGAATCGTTAAAAATAGTGAAGTGTCAAAATAAATGTCTGTTGGATAAAAATATCATTTTTATCGAATGTATGAAAAGCATATGGTTTTGAAATCGAAGAATAGATTATATTTGTATATATATATATATAATTAAAATAAATCGAATAACGAAGCTGCAGTTCGGGTTTTGAAACCGTGATTTCAAACGATTAGTGCGGGAGATCCGACCATCGGATTTTCCCGAAACCGAAACCGTTGGGTTCGTCTTGGAAATATCTTTCCAACGATACCCACTTTGTGAAAATCCAATGGTTGGATTGTCTGGAATGTATAATTCAAATCTGAAGAAAAACAGCGCCAGAGTCAACTATATATATATATATATAATTAAATTAAATCGAATAACGAAGCTGCAGTTCGGGTTTTGAAACCGTGATTTCAAACGATTAGTGTGAGAGATCCGACCATCGGATTTTCTCGAAATCGAAACCGTTGGGTTCGTCTTGGAAATATCTTTCCAACGATACCCACTTTGTGAAATCCAACAGTTGGATTGTCTGGAATGTTTAATTCAAATCTAAAGAAAAACAGCGCCAGAATCGATTATATTTATATATATATATATAAATATAATTAAATTAAATCAAATAACGACGTTGCAGTTCGTATTTTGAAATCGAAACTTCAAACGATTGTACCGGGAGATCCGACCGTCGGATTTTTCCTGAAACTGAAACCGTTGGATTCGTTTTGAAAAGATCTTTCTAATGATATAAAATTTGTGAAGATCCAACGGTTAGATTTTCAGATATGTGTAAATCAAATCTGAAGAAAAATAGCGTCACGGCCGCTTTATGGCCCGAAGCGTCGTTTGAATAAATTGGCTTATAAATAAATAAATAAAAATAGCGATAAATCATTATAAAATATTATAAACGATATGGAATGGAAATAAACCGAATTTACCCGGTTTATTGAATATTTGATGGTTGAATGTGAAATTTATAAACTAACTGGAGGTTAGCTAAGTCGGATGGTTTCCTGGGTTTTGATCTGATGTTGGTTTCGGCCTTCGGGGTTAATATTTGGGAAATCGTTCTCTTGCTGATTTACGGTTAGTGACTGATGAATTGGAATAAGGCGTATGTCGTGTTTGTGTAACACTTGTTTATTATATACGCGAGTTGCTCAGAAAGACTGGGTTTATCCCATTCTGAATAACTGAATCGACAATAAGAAGTCGAAGATGAAGACGGTGGTTGAAGACCGGAGATCCTCACCTCGGTTGGATGATAACTGATGTCCTGATTGGGAGGCATCCCGGAATATGGATAATGAGTGGTGATCGTCCAGACGTACGTGGAGATCGATGGGTATGCAAGGTATATAGTGCCGTCGGTTTCGTTCCGACCCAGAACGGACTTGTAAATGGACTGTGTGTCTGACATTGGATTTCATTCTGCGTGATTGATAGATGTAACGACCCGCATTCTACGCATCATAGGATCGTGGAATATTTATTTCTTTCACATATGAAGACGTATGGTCATGTAACTTTGGGAGACAACTATTGGGGTCATTTCCCATGTTCATGATTTTTGTCGATTTTTTAAATGACTGTTTTGCCCCTAGCTGGTCTTGTTTTGGCCATAACTTTTGATTGAAAAGGAATTTTGACCTAAAACCACCTCCATTAGATTCGTTTGATGGTTTACCTTTCCGTAGAGTGGTCATAATAGCCAAACGGACTTACTGTTTAGGAGATATGGCTGAAATAAGGTTTGGAAGGTGAAAAACTGCTTAACCGGGCCAAATAGGGTGATTAGTGGATAGGCCCATAACCCATTTCGGGATTAGGGTTATGGGGATGCTGAAATGAGTTAGAGAATCATTTTCATTTCAGTTTTGAGCCGCCACTTTCCTTCTTGAAACCCTAGTAATGGCCTCCACCTTCTAATTTCATCCCAAATCGTCTCTAATCACTTTCTAATCGAAGATTAAGCAAAACTACATCAAATCAAGGGAGGGTAGCACCAAATCAGAGAGAGAGCTGCTGGAACACATAGGGATTGGACCCAAATCAGAGATTATTTCAGATCTAAAGTTTGTTTGTGGCTAAGGTGAGTGATTTGCATAGTTCCTCACTAATTATGGCTAATTAAGGGTAATTAGTGTTAATTAGCGAATTTAAACATGATAAAATTCTGGAAAAATGTTCATAAATTCTTAAATGATGTTTTAGACCTCTGATATGAATTTGGGTTAATTTGGTTAAGTTTTACTAATCCTATCATTAGTTTCACCTAAACATGCAAAAGGGAAAATATGGGGTTTTGGGTATGTTTGATCCATTTTAACCTATCATGTTGATGTTTTGATGTTTGTGGTTGATTATGCATGTTGCTATGACTGTATGATATGCTTTGTGATTGATTTCAATAGTTAGAATGGTCGAAAACGTCGTCGAATGGCGTAAAATACTCGCTGGAAAGGTTGCAGGAAAAGTGCAGGCTCTGGACCGGATCGGATCGGATATGGGGGCTCGGATCGGATAAGTGAACTGGGCAAGGGATTCGATCGGATCAGAACTTGACACTTGAGAAATCTGGCAGAAAGGAAGGCCATGCTAGCAATATTGGGATCGGATCGGATAAAGGAGGGGGATCGGATCGGCTAAAGGAGGAGGATTGGATCGGAACAAATGAATGGCGAGGGAGCTGATCGGAGCGGAAGCATGAGCTGGATGGGAGATGGCACCCGACCCGACCCGAAGTGAGACACCCGATCTGACCCGAAGCGAGACACCCGACCCGAACCGACGCGATGGAGTGGACCCGAACCGAACCGTACCAGAGGAAGACCATGAACTGACGCAACGGAGTGAACCCGACCCGAACCGAAGACTTGAAGGGAAATCCGACCCGACCCAGTATTGACCAATAACCCGAGATGCAAAGGTAGTCCAAATGGAAGTTAGAGCTCAGGATCCAGTTGGGAACCAATGAGTTCACTTCACGGTTGGGCTTTGTTGCGGGACGTGTGCAAAGGGGCTGTCGGTATTCATAACTTTGGTTCACCACTGAGAGATGGATGGTGGGCTTGTAGTGATAGTTACACGGGATTGGATTCCGTCATGGCCCAAAGTATTAGGTGACCAAAGTAGTGGATATCGTATGCTTTACGCACTGAGTGAGGGATGTGAGGATGATTGCTATGCTTGATTGTTTGACACCACTATGACATGCACACCCACACCCCCGTATCTCTTACACAGTATGTTAGTGGCACCTTAGAGTATTGTACGGTATGTAGTGCTAACTCTTTGGTTGCAGGTCCAGGTTCAGGTATGATTGGATTATACCTGTTATTGTTATGTTTTGATGCTTATCGCTCATACCAGGCTTTATGTCTGACCCAGAGTTTTTATGTCTCCTCTTATTACTCTGGGTGCTCACACGAGCAGACTAGAGACAAGTTAGCTGGTGATGCGCGAGTAGCTGATTCGGAGGCGAGCAGGAGGCTTCCACGTATGATGTATAGATATTCTCCCTGTGTCGTTAGTGGTCGCTACTTGGGCATTAGTAGTGTACCTCCTTTATCTTGCTTTTTTTTTGGAGACAGCTAGAAAAGTTGTAATAATGTTGGCTTTGGATCATAAGCTGTATTTGGATTTTCCGCTGCTATGTTAGTTTATTTTCAGCTTATGCATTGTCTCACCTGTTTTATGTCAAGTATGTTGTTATTATATTTTATCCTATGCACTGTGAGACATTCTACAGGTTCCTTGATTAGTTCATTTCCTTCTTCCCTTTTTCTTCTGACGATCCGTCCCGTGCTAACTGGACATGTGTACAGCGCACTTTTGGAGTAAATGTCGGTTGGTGCGGGGCGGGCCGTCACATTTGGTATCAGAGCTCTAGGTTGCGTAGTTAACCTAGGGAGAGATAGTACGTATACGAGAGCGCGTATTTGTGATTACTTTGGTTTTCAAAAGCTATATATATATACTATTAGTAGTATAAGAATGAAGTCGTACTGCACTTTAATCGTTTCCCTTTTTTAGATTGACGATGAGTAGAGACACCAGGGGTGCTGGTAGAGGGACCAACCATGGGAATGCTCCTGACATGAGGACAATGTTTACTAACTTCATGAGGGAGATGCTTAGGGATGTTCGGGGAGCAGTTCCCAATCCCGCAAATGGTGGTGGTATAGTAGTGCAGGCGCCTAGGGTCGATTTCGCCAAGTTGTGCAAGGATTACACTAACCTTGGTGGGAAGCCGTTCCACGGAACGGAGTCGGCCATAGATGTTCAGGATTGGTTGGATAGCTGTGATCGTATCTTCGACGACTTGGGTCTTGAGGATGCGATGAAGAGAAGGCTAGCGTCTCGTCAGCTGCAAGGGCGAGCGATGAATTGGTGGAATGCCATTAGAACAGCTACTCTAGAAGATCAAGTTACTTGGAATCAGTTTAAGACTCGCTTTTGTGATAAGTTTATTCCAGCTGCTCATAAATCAGAACTGTTCAGGAAGTTCTTGGAGCTTAAGCAGGATGGTAGAGCAGTCTCGGAGTATATCGCTAAATTCGACACTCTATCGAAATATGGATGGTCCCTTATCGATACAGTCGAAAAGAAGAACGAGAAGTTCATAACTGGCTTGGATGGGTACTTGGAGGAAAGACTTATAAACCATATCGATGAGATGTTCGAGTCTATTGTAGGAAAGGCATTAAGGTCAGAGAGCCTTTTCCCTAAGTCAAAGACTGAGGTTGCTACGGCATCTGCAGAGGAGCCAAAGCCGCAAGCAGGCGGTGAAGGCAAGAAGAATTCTCAAAACAAGAGGAAGCAGAACCCGACCAAGGATGGTCAGACTAAGAAAAATAAGAAAGATGGCGAATGCTTTAGTTGTGGCAAGAAGGGCCACTATGCCAGAGATTGTCGAGAAAAGCCTGGGGAAAGGAAGTGCTTTAACTGCGGCCAGGCGGGACATCACAAGGATGATTGCCCACAACCTCCTAGGGAGAAGCAGATTGTGAAAGCGTATGCTATCAACGCTGTTCCTTCTTCGTCAAATGCCCCAACTGCGGCGCAGAAGGAAAAAGGTGTCGTTATTCGAGGTATGCTTTCTATTTAAGATGTTTTGATCGGGTTTTGTTTGACAAACCTGAGTTAGTCGATAGACCTTTAGTAGTGACGAACCCGATTGGTGGTTCGACTAGTTTTGGCATGATTTGTTAATGTGGTCTTATCGAGTCATGGATGTATGTTTCCTTGTGATTGCTTTGTTTTGGGCTTTACTGGGTTTAGCATTATTTTGGGGAGTCGATCTACTCCAAAGGAATAGGGTGGTATTAGGTACCTACCTAGTGATGGCGATAGTAACTGGAGTTAAGGAAGCTAAGAGGTTATCGTTGTAATAAGTTCTAGTTGTCTCTGGGAGGCAAATGAGTACTCCAGTGCTAGATTGTTTTGCTAGTATCACCTCATGTGGATTGTCCGAACTCGGAGGAGATGTTCCTTGGGTGCTTGTCTGATATTGGTTTAGGCCATTGGGGCTTGTGCTTGGGGAATGTCGATTTCGACTAGGATGGTTTGCGTGAGGGGTAAATAGTTGTTGTGATTTTTCATTGGATGATATCCTGGTTTACTCGAGGAGTGATGGGCAGACGGAACATGATGAGACTGTTCAATGGTATAGACTGCCCAGAGTTAGACTCGATAGGGTTATGAGATTGCTCGAGGGGACTTGGGAAAGATGCAAAGTAATGGATTGTTTAGGACCCTGTGTTGATGTTCTCTATTGGATAGTAGAACTTTGAAGAAATAGGATGTGTTCGTTGATCATGGAGGATACAACGAAGATTAGGGCGATTCAAGTTGGACTTGAACTCGTAAAAGAAAATGGGTGTTCGTTGATCTTGGAGATGCAACGAATAGGGAGACGACTCACGTTGGACTAGAGTTTGTCACTAATGGATACTCAAGACTGGGTCTGAGTTATAGATTGACTCGAGTTGGACTCGAGAAGGCTGCAAGGAATTGGATTCATCTCGAGTTGGACTCGAGAGGGCAGCAAGATAATGGATAGACTTGGCTTGGACTCAAGTATTTTAGGAGGACTAAAAGCAGGGGTACCTGGGGACGCCCGTTACCTTGGATCCGTTGGACGTGATCTAGTTATCCTTGGAGGATAAACGTACGTTGGATGTACGGTAGTCCGATTGGAGGCTGGGCTTCCATTAGTTTAATTATCCTTGGAGGATAAACGTACGTTGGACGTACGGTAGTCCGTAGGGAGGCGGGGATTCCATTGGCCTGGGATTGGTTGGACCAGTCAAGTAGGCATCGGTGTATGTATGGAGGCTGGGCTTCCATTAGTTATTGATGTTGGTTAGACCAGACATACTAGAATCGACATATTGGGATTGGTTAGACCAATCATGTAGGTGTCGATGTGTTTATGAATTTAGCAGGTGATAGGTAGGACTTGTTTGATGGATGTTATGGTTGCTAGGTTGTTCCTATTTTTCTTCCCTTGAGTAGACTATCACCTGTAGGGTTCCAGCGATGGGGAACAAAGTGATTGTAGTAGGACTATGAGCCAGTGCAGTAGAGTCGTCATGACTCGAGGGGCAAAGTGGACATAGCAAAGGACTAGTGGCTATGGATCAGTGCAGTGGGGTCGCCATGACTCCATGGGGCAGAGTGATCATAGTAAAGGTTTTGGGTGCGGTAATAGTTGCATTGAGTAGGAAACATGCCAGTTTAGGGGTTTTGTTTCTAGGATGGAAGCAACTAAAGTATATCACAGGATATGATTTCGGGCCCAAGAGTGAATTGGATTCAGAAACACTAGTAAGCTTGACGATTAGATCGATTTTGATTGAGTGGATTGTTTCCAGTTAGAAGGACGATCCTAATCTATTGGAAACCATCTCTAGGGTAGAGATGGGTATCGATGGAAAAAGAATGATCAAGTAAGGATTTGATCGAGAAGGGTGGCTTCGAAAGAATAAGGGACTAGTTGTACCCAATGTAGATGGACTGAGAGATGAAATGCTTAGAGCATATCATCACTCGAAATTGACTATGAATCCCGGTGGTAACAAAATGTATTGAGACATGGATTAGACCTACTACTGGGAAAGGATAAAGAAAGACGTTGGGAAGTTTATGTCCAAATGCATAAATTGCCAGTTAGTTAAAGCTGAGCAAAAAGAAGCCTAGTGGTTTGTTAAAACCATTGGAAACAAGTCTCAATGGATTTCATTGATGGTTTACCAAGGACCAGGTCAGGTCATGATGGTATCTAAGTAAATTGTATATTAGAGAATGAAGGCTACCCAAGATAAGCAGAAGACTTATCTCGATAAGAGACGAAGAGATTTGGAATTCTTCGTTAACGACTTGGTGTTCGTCAAGATCTCTCCATTGAGAATGTGATTCGGATGGGTTGGAGAGGTAAGTTAGCACCAAGATTTGTTGGCCCATTCCCAGTCCTCGAGCAAGTTGGGAATTTGGCGTATGAAGTAGAGCTACCTGACAAGATGGCGGGAGTTCACAATGAATTTCATGTTTCCCAGTTAAGGAAATTCGTGCACGACCCTAGTGTGGCTATTTCACCTGATCAGTTGGATAACATCGAAGTTGAACTCGAGGCGGTTGGGAACCGCAAGTCTATGCGTATTGTTGGGAACGATACGAAGCAGCTTCGAAGGAAGGCGGTGAAACTAGTCAAAGTCCAGTGGGGTGAGAATGAAAAAGACTATACTTGGGAAACAGAGGAGGGTATAAGGAAGAAGTATCCAGAACTCTTTGCCTAGTAAGGTTTTGGTAGTGATAGTTTCTTCCCTTGTTAGTAAACCGCATGCTAGGATAGACTTGTTTTGCATGTTGATTGTTGTTTTATGGTTGATAGGCATGCAAAACCCTTTGTGTGTTTTGGTTAGGGAATTTCGGGGGCGAAATTTCTTAAGGGGGGGAGAGTGTAACGACCCGCATTCTACGCATCATAGGATCGTGGAATATTTATTTCATTCACATATGAAGTCGTATGGTCATGTAACTTTGGGAGACGACTATTGGGGTCATTTCCCATGTTCATGATTTTTGTCGATTTTTAAATGACCGTTTTGCCCCTAGCTGATCTTGTTTTGGCCATAACTTTTGATTGGAAAGGAATTTTGACCTGAAACCACCTCCATTAGATTCGTTTGATGGTTTACCTTTCCGTAGAGTGGTCATAATAGCCAAACAGACTTACCGTTTGGGAGATATGGCTAAAATAAGGTTTGGAAGGTGAAAAACTGCTTAACCGGGCCAAATAGGGTGATTAGTGGATAGGCCCATAACCCATTTCGGGATTAGGGTTATGGGGAGGCTGAAATGAGTTAGAGAATCATTTTCATTTCAGTTTTGAGCCGCCACTTTCCTTCTTGAAACCCTAGTAATGGCCTCCACCTTCTAATTTCATCCCAAATCGTCTCTAATCACTTTCTAATCGAAGATTAAGCAAAACTACATCAAATCAAGGGAGGGTAGCACCAAATCAGAGAGAGCTGCTGGAACACATAGGGATTGGACCCAAATCAGAGATTATTTCAGATCTAAAGTTTGTTTGTGGCTAAGGTGAGTGATTTGCATAGTTCCTCACTAATTATGGCTAATTAAGGGTAATTAGTGTTAATTAGCGAATTTAAACATGATAAAATTCTGGAAAAATGTTCATAAATTCTTAAATGATGTTTTAGACCTCTGATATGAATTTGGGTTAATTTGGTTAAGTTTTACTAATCTTATCATTAGTTTCACCTAAACATGCTTAAGGGAAAATATGGGGTTTTGGGTATGTTTGATCCATTTTAACCTATCATGTTGATGTTTTGATGTTTGTGGTTGATTATGCATGTTGTTATGACTGTATGATATGCTTTGTGATTGATTTCAATAGTTAGAATGGTCGAAAATGTCGTCGAATGGCGTAAAATACTCGCTGGAAAGGTTGCAGGAAAAGTGCAGGCTCTGGACCGGATCGGATCGGATATGGGGGCTCGGATCGGATAAGTGAACTGGGCAAGGGATTCGATCGGATCAGAACTTGACACTTGAGAAATCTGGCAGAAAGGAAGTCCATGCTAGCAATATTGGGATCGGATCGGATAAAGGAGGGGGATCAGATCGGCCAAAGGAGGAGGATCGGAGCGGCTAAAGGAGGAGGATCGGATCGGAACAAATGAATGGCGAGGGAGCTGATCGGAGCGGAAGCATGAGCTGGATGGGAGATGGCACCCGACCCGACCCGAAGTGAGACACCCGACCCGACCCGAAGCGAGACACCCGACCCGAACCGACGCGATGGAGTGGACCCGAACCGAACTGTACCAGAGGAAGACCATGAACTGACGCAACAGAGTGAACCCGACCCGAACCGAAGACTTGAAGGGAAATCCGACCCGACCCAGTATTGACCAATAACCCGAGATGCAAAGGTAGTCCAAATGGAAGTTAGAGCTCAGGATCCAGTTGGGAACCAATGAGTTCACTTCATGGTTGGGCTTTGCTGCGGGACGTGTGCAAAGGGGTTGTCGGTATTCATAACTTTGGTTCACCACTGAGAGATGGATGGTGGGCTTGTAGTGATAGTTACACGGGATTGGATTCCGTCATGGCCCAAAGTATTAGGTGACCAAAGTAGTGGATATCGTATGCTTTACGCACTGAGTGAGGGATGTGAGGAAGATTGCTATGCTTGATTGTTTGACACCACTATGACATGCACACCCCCACCCCCGTATCTCTTACACAGTATGTTAGTGGCACCTTAGAGTATTGTACGGTATGTAGTGCTAACTCTTTGGTTGCGGGTCCAGGTTCAGGTATGATTGGATTATACCTGTTATTGTTATGTTTTGATGCTTATCGCTCATACCAGGCTTTATGTCTGACCCAGAGTTTTATGTCTCCTCTTATTACTCTGGGTGCTCACACGAGCAGACTAGAGACAGGTTAGCTGGTGATGCGCGAGTAGCTGATTCGGAGGCGAGCAGGAGGCTTCCATGTATGATGTATAGATATTCTCCCTGTGTCGTTGGTTGTCGCTACTTGGGCATTAGTAGTGTACCTCCTTTATCTTGCTTTTGTTTTGGAGACAGTTAGAAAAGTTGTAATAATGTTGGCTTTGGATCATAAGCTGTATTTGGATTTTCCGCTGCTATGTTAGTTTATTTTCAGCTTATGCACTGTCTCACCTGTTTTATGTCAAGTATGTTGTTATTATATTTTATCCTATGCGCTGTGAGACATTCTACAGGTTCCTTGATTAGTTCATTTCCTTCTTCCCTTTTTCTTCTGACGATCCGTCCCGTGCTAACTGGACATGTGTACAACGCACTTTTGGAGTAAATGTCGGTTGGTGCGGGGCGGGCCGTCACAATAGATGTTAGTTACATGGCGTGAATTGCCTGTGTGGCATGCTAAGCTGCAGTGATCATGGCTTCTGTTGAAAAGCGAAGTCTTGTGGTTGATGATCAAAGCACGATCTGTGTGGCGTAGCTTTGTGTATAACGTTAATTCGCGAGCCTCACACCCCGGTATGAACCAGAAACAGGAGAGGACCTCAGGGAGGACATGCGTTTCTTTCTAGCTAGAGGTGGTGTCGGTGCTTAAACTGGCTGACATTCATATTATTTTCATCTGTGTGGTTGTTGCTGTTGCGAGGCGCCTCGGATATATCGGTCGATCCGGGACCGATGGAGTCATTCGTTGGCTCATTTATGCCCCAAAGGGCGGGGAAACGTAGTGTTCAGGCATAATAATCCACATCGGTGGACCGACCCTGAAGATCCAAAGGGTTGATGCGTTCTGATCCTGAGGCTCATGCTAGAAAGTCTCGAATTCGGTAAGGACTATCTTTTGCCTTGGTTCATGATGGAAATCCAATTTCCAAATACGTGACTGTGCGATTTTGATTGTATACCTATATATGACGACATAGTGGTATGGGGCATTAATGCCGTCTATGATTGATACTTATGATTTGAATTTGTTTTTGAAATATATAAACACTAGTAATAATATCAAATTCTTTTGTTTTATTTGTATCAATCATATTTTGGCCATTATAAGGTAAAACTCTATCCTCCGATTTGCGTTGCATTGTGTGATGGGAACTGAGTCTTATAATGGCTTCATTTTTATAAAAAGCATTGCGATGTTTAAAAGATTTACTTGTTTTAAAAGCACTGGCAATCCAATGGAGTAAACCTGTTCTGCGAAAGTGGCATGGTCCTATGATTAGCCATATTATAAATGTGTTAAGTAGATTTCTCATACCAGTCTCATGACTAACTCGTAGTTTGTTTCACTTGCAAACTCGGGTGCCTTTATTTCTACACGGGCAGCCTTGTATTCAGGTTTTAGCAGGCTCTTTCTGGATAGCTGGAGCTGAAGATGGATTCTATCATTTATCTCTTTTTATGCTGTTCAGCTCCTATTGTACATATTATGTTGTTTTTCCGCTGTAGACATTTATGTATAGCTGAATTGTATTTGTACTAAGTATGATCCTGTATACTGTGTAACTCTGATGATTGCATTTATCCAGTGTATTATTTGTTCTTTATCTGGTGTATTTATTTAATTCTGTTATGCTATTATCTGTTTATGTGTTATATTCCAAAGATTACCCTTGCCACCGTCAGTACGGGGTTTGGGGTCATCACACCAGACTTTTGTCTGACCCAGAGTTTTATGTCTCTTCTTATTACTCTGGGTGCTCTCAAACTGGCAGACTAGAGACATGTCAGGTGACTATGCACGAGTAGTTGTGCCGGAGACGAGCAGGAGGCTTCCACGTTTGATATATATAGATATTCTCCCTATGTCGCTGCTGGTCACTACTTTGGGCATTAGTAGTGTACCTTCCTTATTTTGCTTTAAAGACAGTTTTTAAAAGTTGTAATAATGATGAAGTGGAACATAAGCTGTATTTAGATTTTCTGCTGCTATGATGGTTTAGTTTTCAGCTTACGCACTGTCTCGCCTGTTTTATGTCAAGTATGTTATTATTATGTTTTATTCCATGCGCTGTGAGACATTCTCTAGGTTCCTTGCTAGTTCAAATTCCATTCTTTCCTTTCTTTGGCGACCATCCCATGCTGATTGGACATTGGCACATCGCACTTTCATTGAAATGTCGGCTGGTGCGGGGCGAGCCGTCACATTTGGTATCAGAGCTCTAGGTTGCGTAGTTAGCCTGGGGAAAGACACCATGGAGGGATAGTACGTATATGAGAGCGCGTATTTGTTATATTTTGGTTTTCAAAAGTTATATACATATATATATATATATACTATTAGTATATTTAAGGAGAAGTCGCATTGCACTGGCACCACTGAAGAGACGATTAATCGTTTCTCCTTACAGATTGAACGATGAGCCGATATACTAGGGGTACTGGTAGAGGAGCTAATAATGGGAATGCTTCTGATATGAGGACGATGTTCACTGACCTCATGAGAGAGATGCTTAGGGATGTTCAGAGGGCAGCTCCTAATGCTGCAATTGGTGGTGGTGCAGCGGTGCAGGCGCCTAGGGCCGATTTCGCTAAGCTATGCAAGGATTACACTAATCTTGGTGGGAAGCCGTTCCATGAAACGGAATCGGCTACAGAAGTTCAGGATTGGCTTGATAGCTGTGAGCGCATCTTCGAAGATTTGGGTATCGAGGATGTGACGAAGAGAAAGCTAGCATCAGGTCAGCTGCAAGGACGGGCGATGAATTGGTGAAATGCTATTAAGGCAGCTACTCCAGAGGATCAAGTTACATGGGATCAGTTTAAGGCCCGATTCAGTGACAAGTTTATCCCAGCTGCTCAGAAGTCAGAGTTGTTTAGGAAGTTCTTGGAACTTAAGCAGAATGGTAGAGCAGTCTCGGAGTATATTGTTGAGTTCGATACTTTATCAAAGTATGGATTATGTCTTATTGACACTCCCGAGAAGAAGAATGAGAAGTTCATAATAGGCTTAGATCAGTACTTGGGGGAAAGGCTTATAAACCATATCGATGAGACGTTTGAATCAATTGTAGGGAAAGCTTTGAGATCAGAGAGTCTATACCCTAAGTCGAAGACTGAGGTTGCATCTGCAGAAGAGCCAAAGCCGCAAGCAAGCGGTGGAGGCAAGAATGGTTCTAAGAAAAAGAGAAAGCAGAATCAGACCAAGGATGGCCAGAAGAAGAATAAGAAAGATGTTGAGTGCTTTAGTTGTGGCAAGAAGGGCCGTTATGCTAAAGAATGTCGAGCAAAGCCTGCGGATAGGAAGTGCTTCAACTGTGGACAAGTGGGACATCACAAGGATAAGTGTCCGCAGCCCCCTAAAGAGAAGCATATTGTGAAAGCATATGCTATTAATGTTGTTCCTTCATCGTCGAATGCCGCAACCGCGACGGAGAAAGGAAAGAATGTCGTCATTCAAGGTATGCTTTCTGTTTATGATGTTCCTGTTAGAGTATTGTTTGATATCGGAGCTTCCCGTTCCTTCATATCTAATGACCTGGTAGATAGGTTGGGATTGGAACCCAAGATAGTCGATAGACCTTTAGGGGTGACGAACCTGATTGGTGGTTCGACTAGCCTTAGCATGATTTGTCGTAATGTGGTCTTATCGAGTCATGAATGTATGTTTTCTTGTGATTACTTTGTTTTGGGCTTTACTGGGTTTGGCATTATTTTGGGAGTCGATTGGCTCCAAAGGTATGGGGTAGTGGTAGACTGTGAGGGCTTTTTGGTGACAGTTAGAGCGGATGATGGGTGGAGGGTAGTGTTTGGTCGTCTACCTAGTGATGGAGCAATGGCTAGTTTTTTAAATTTCCTCGACATCCCGCATGATGAGTTGTCAGATGTGCCCGTGGCTGGCCAGTATCCGGACGTCTTCGAGGAATTGACTGGACTTCCACCACACCGAGAGATTGAGTTTCGTATTGATTTAGTGAAAGATGCCAGGCCTATAGTGATGCCACTTCGTCGTATGGCGCCAAGAGAGCAGCGAGATCTCGGGGTGCAAGTAAGTGATTTGTTGAAGAAGGGATTTATCAGAAGAAGTGTTTTTGAGTGGGGAGCACCAGTTGTGTTTGCTACCAAGGCAGATGGTTCCCTTCGATTGTGTGTAGACTACCACGAATTGAATAAGGTGACGAGGAAGAATAAGTATCCTCTACCACTGATAGATCATTTGTTTGATTAGTTGAGAGGCGCGAGAGTGTTCTCCCAATTGGATCTCGCGATAGGTTTTCATCAGCTTAGGGTGGAAGCTGAGAATTTAGCTAAAACGACATTTCGGACGCCGTCTGGATTCTATGAGTGGTTGGTCAGGCCATTCGGGTTGACCAATGCACCAGCATATTTTGTGGATCTTATGAATAGGGTATTCAGGGATCAATTGGATAAGTTTGTTCTTGTGTTCATGGATGATATACTTGTTTATTCGAGGACAGAGGAAGAACACAAGGAAAATTTGAGAGTAGTGATGGAGGTGTTGAGAAAACACCAGTTGAAAGAAAAGTTCTCTAAGTGTCACTTCTGGAGGAGGGAAGTGAGATTCTTGGGATATGTTGTTTCAGAGAATGGTATTGCCGTGGACCCTGCAAAGGTGTCTACGGTACAAGATTGGTCTACGCCCAAGAATGCAACAGACATAAGAAATTTCTTGGGGCTGGTTGGATATTATCGTAAGTTTATCCAAGACTTCTCCAAGATAGCGGCACCGTTGACTCAGTTGACCAAGAAAATAAAGCTTTTGTTTGGGACAAAAAGTGCGATAATGCATTCAAGAGTCTAAAGGAAAAGTTGACATGTGCACCAGTTTTAGTCATTCCTAAAGGGAATGAAGAGATGACGGTATACACAGATGCTTGTGGTACCAGACTAGGTGCTATATTGATGCAAGGAGGTAGGGTTGTAGCTTATGCTAGTCAGCAACTAAAACCGCATGAGAAAAGATATCCTACGCATGATTTGGAATTGGCAGCAATCGTGTTCGCATTGAAGATGTGGAGACATTATCTCTTGGGAGAAAGATTCGAGTTGTTTACCGACCATAAATCGTTAAAGTATCTTTTCTCTCAGAAGGATCTAAATCTTCGACAGCAAAGATGTTAGAATTCTTGGCTTCCTATGATTTCGATATCGCATATACACCAGGGAAGGGCAATGTGGTAGCTAATGCATTGAGTAGAAGGTATGCCAGTCTATGGGCTATGTTTCTAGAATGGAAGCAACTGGAGTACATCGTTGGGTATGATTTCAGACCAAAGTGCGAATTGGATCCAGAAGTATTAGCAAGTTTGACGATTAGACCCACGTTGATTGAGCGGATTGGTTCCAGTCAGAGAGACGATCCTAACCTATTGGAAATTACCTCCAAGTTAGAGATGGGTATCGACGAGGAGATGAACAAGTATGGGCTTGATCGAGATAGATGGCTTAGAAAGAATGGAAGACTAGTTGTACCCAATGTCAATGGATTGAGAGATGAAGTGCTTAGAGAATGTTATCACTCAAAACTGACTATACATCCCGGTGGTAATAAAATGTATCGAGACATGAAGCAGACATACTATTGGGAAGGGATGAAAAGAGACATTGGGAAGTTTATATGCAAATGCATGAATTGCCAGCTAGTTAAAGCTGAGCAAAAGAAGCCTAGTGGTTTGTTGCAACCATTAGAAATTCCAGAATGGAAGTGGGAATAAGCCTCAATGGATTTCATTGATGGTTTACCAAGAACTAGATCGGGCCACGATAGTATTTGGGTGATTGTGGACTGATTAACCAAGAGTGCAAGGTTTATACCCGTCAGGTCGAATAGAACAGCAGCTAAGTTAGCAGAACTGTATATGAAGTGGGTAGTCAGATTTCATGGACTACCAAAAACCATTGTGAGTGACCAAGACCCATTGTTTACTAGTGGGTTTTGGAAGAGCTTACAAGAGGCTCTAGGGTCAGAATTATATCTCAGTACCGCATACCATCCTCAAACCGATGGTCAGACAGAGAGGGTGAATCGAGTATTAGAGGATCTCTTGAGAGCTTACATATTGGATTTTGGTGGATCATGGGATGACCATTTGCATCTAGTAGAGTTTGCATATAATAATAGTTATCAATCCAGTATTGGTATGGCTCCATATGAAGCTTTGTACGGAAGACCGTGCAACTCACCGTCATGTTGGTTAGAAACCGGTGAAAAATTTGTGCTTGGGCCAGATGTGATAAGAGAAACCTCATCAAGGTCATCCGACAACGAATGAAGGCTGCCTAAGATAGGCAGAAGAGTTATGATGATAAGAGGAGGAGAGATTTAAAATTATCCATTGGCGACTTGGTGTTTGTCAAGATTTCTCCATTAAAGAGTGTGATACGATTTGGTAGGAGAGGCAAGTTAACACCAAGATTTGTTGGTCCATTCCCAATCCTCGAGCAAGTTGGGAATTTGGCATATAAAGTTGAATTACCTGAGAAGATGGCAGGAGTTCATAACGTATTTCATGTTTCCTAGTTAAGGAAATTCGAGCACGATCCCGATATGACTATTTCACCTGATCAGTTGGATGATATAAAAGTAGAACCCGAGGCGGTTAGGAACCGCAAACCGATTCGTATTCTTGAGCACGATACGAAGGAACTTCGAAGGAAAGCAATGAATCTAGTCAAGGTTCAGTGGGGCGAGGATGAGAATGACTGTACTTGGGAGACAAAGGAGAGCATTAAGAAGACGTATCCAGAACTCTTTGCCTGGTAAGATTTTAATTGCGACTTAGTTTTCCATATGCTAGGATAGACTTGTTTGTTTGTTTTTGTATATTTGATTATTGTGAATGGTTGGCAGGCAAGCGGGATCCTTTGCTTGTTTCTTAGTTAAGGAATATCGGGGGCGAAATATCTTAAGGGAGGGAGAATGTAACGACCCGCATTCTACGCATCGAAGGATCGTAGAATGTTTATTTCTTTCACATACAAAGTCGTAAGGTCATGTAACTTTGGGAAACGACTATTGGGATCATTTCCCATGTTCATGATTTTTGCCGATTTTTAAATGACCGTTTTGCCCCTAGCTGATCTTGTTTCGGCCATAACTTTTGATTGGAAAGCAGTTTTGACCTGAAGCCACTTCATTAGTTCCGGATGATGGTTTACCTTTCCGTAGAGTTTTCACAAGTGAAAACGGACATACCGTTTGGGAGACATAGCTGAAATAAGGTTTAGAAGGTGAAAAACTGCTTAACCGGGCCAAATGAGATGATTAGTGAATGAGCCCATAACCCATTTCGGGATTAGGTTATGGGGAGGCTGAAATGAGTTAGGTTTTCATTCTGTTTCAGTTTTCTAGCCGCCATTTATCTCTTAGAAATCCTAACAATGGCCTCCACCTTCTAATTTCATCCCAAATCGCTCCCTAATCAAGGATTAAGCTTAGCAACATCAAATCAAGGAGAAATAGCACCATTTCAGAGTTAGAGCTGCTGTTAGACGCTGGAGATCGCTCCAAATCAGCGGAATTTCAGTTTTGATATTTTATTTGTGGCCAAGGTGAGTGGTTAGCATTGTTTTTACACTAATTAAGGTTAATTAAGGGTAACTAGTGATAATTAGTGAATTTATACATGATTAAATTCTGGAAAAATATTTATAAATTTCGAAATATTGTTTTAGACCTCTGTTAGAAATTTGGGTTAATTTGGTTAAGTTTTGCTAACCTTATCATTAGTTATACTTAAACATGATTGAAGGGAAAACATGGGTTTTTGGGTATGTTTGATCTATATTATCATGATTGTTTGTTGTTTTGGTGTTTGTGGATAACTATACATGTTACTATGACTATTTGGAATGTTTTTTCATTGTTTAGAACGATTAGAATGGTCGGAAATGCCGTTGTGTGGCGTAAAAACAGTCGCTGGAAGTTGCAGGAAAAATATGCAGGAGCCAGACCGGATTGGATCGCCCCTATCCGACCCGACCCACTCGTGATGATGGATACTGACCCGACTGCTTGCACCTGAAGCTCTCTGACCGATCCTCTCGTGAATGGTGGCACGACCCGACCCGATGGAAGCATCATTCTCTGAGCCGACCCGCCTGCACAAGCCAAGGGGAGTTTGATCCCGAACCGGAGTCCTATCTGACCCGACCCGAACCAGTGTGACACCACGACCCAGCTTGGAGCACCACGATCTGACCCTATGGAGGGAGCACGAACCGACCCGAACAGAGTTGACGACCATGGACTGAACGAGAAGAAGAGATTCGATCTGAATAGAAGCTTGTTCCGAACATATCCGGAGAAGACCAAAATCCGAGATGCAAAGGTAGTCCAAATGGGAAGTTTGTACTCAGGATCCAGTTGGGAACCAATGAGTTAACTTCTTGGTTGGACTTTGCTGCGGGACGTGTGCTAAGGAGTTGTCGACGTCCGTAGCTTTGATACACTACGGAAAGACAAGTGTTAGGTTATGGATCAGTGCAGTGGGGTAGTTACTACTCCATGGGGCAGAGTGATCGTAGCATGGCTATGAGCCAGTGCATGACTTCATCAAGCAGAGTGGACATAGCAAGGACTAGTGGCTATGGATCAGTGCAGTGGTGTCATTATGACTCCATGGGGCAAAGTGATCATAGCAATGAATGGGTGGTCAAAGCAGTGGATATTGTATGCTTTACGCACTGAGTGAGAGATGTGAGGATGGTTGCTATGCTTGATTGTTTGCCATCATTATGACATGCACACCCCACCCCCACCCCCGTATCTTTACATCATATGTTAGTGCCACCTTAGAGTATTGTGCATCTTGTTGTGCTAACTCTTTGGTTGCAGGTCCAGGTTCAGGTATGGTTTAGTATACCTGTTATTGTTTTGTTTTGCTGCTTATCGCTCATACCAGACTTTTGTCTGACCTAGAGTTTTATGTCTCTTCTTATTACTCTAGGTGCTCTTAAACTGGCAGACTAGAGACATGTCAGGTGATTATGCACGAGTAGTTGTGCCGGAGACGAGTAGGAGGCTTCCACGTATGATATATATAGATATTCTCCCTATGTCGCTGCTGGTCACTACTTTGGGCATTAGTAGTGTACCTTCCTTATTTTGCTTTAAAGACAGTTTTTAAAAGTTGTAATAATAATGAAGTGGAACATAAGCTGTATTTAGATTTTCCGCTGCTATGATGGTTTAGTTTTCAGCTTATGCACTGTTTCGCCTGTTTTATGTCAAGTATGCTATTATTATATTTTATTCCATGCGCTGTGAGACATTCTACAGTTCCTTGCTAGTTCAAATTCATTTCTTTCCTTTCTTTAGCGACCGTCCCGTGCTAGTTGGACATTGGCACAGCGCACTTTCATTGAAATGTCGGCTGGTGCGGGGCTGACCATCACAGTAGGTCTTAAGTGATTGATTCAAATGTCCACCTTATTAATTAGAAACCCTTGTGTGTGCATGCTTGTGTGTTACGTAGACATACTTTGAAGTATATAACCTGGAAAGTATAGACTACAACCTTTAAACACATGTTATTTTCATTCACCAAAACTTTATGTTTTGACCTCTCTCCTTAACATAATAAACGGGTTAGTAGGTGAGGCATAGGCATGGTGGACGAGACGATGATGGAGCCTGAAGAAGGCAACAATACTATTATTATATTATTGGTTGTTATTGCTGTTTTGTTGTTAGAAGAACTTGATGATGAATAATAATGATGTACCTTTGTAAACATGTGTATTTGGTATTTTGTATCTGAACATGTGGTTTTTAAATAAATTGTACATCTTTACTTTGACTATTATATTTTATCATTCCGTTGTGTGAGTTTCTATGCATTTAGTACTTTGTATACTTGTGTTTATATTTCCTTAATAGGAACCAACGATTTGCTTAGAGTGGCTCTAAGTTCGATGGGCCTTTTCTGGGTCGGGATTTAGGCCCACTCCAGGCGGGTTGCTACAAGCTTGATAATTTGCGAGTGTGACTCAATACCGAGCTCAGTCCTTGATCGCTTATAACCAAGTCGATCAAGGATGAGCTGCTGCTTGCAGGAGAATAAAACAAATCACTTAACGTAGAAAATGAGCGGTTGAGGAGGGAAAATGCAGAATTTAAAGCCCAAATAGTAGCCACTGAGGAAGCCATAAAGAAAGCGGAGGAGAATGGCCATGGCACTTGAGTCTGCCTCGAATTCCCAAATCCAACATGACATAGAAACCTAGGAGCTTAAGGCGAATGTGGCAGAACTAGAGAAGATCCAAGACAAATTCGACACCCAAGTGTTGACATTTTATGCCTGCGTTCTCCGATAACTGGATTTGTCATGGGTCGTCAACTGCCCACAAATGTTGGCCGAGACTTAGGAGATATTCTTGGAAGAAGAGAAGGGTTCTTATGCAGATGGTGCAGTGAACGAAGAGGAGCTGAGGAACTGATTCCTATGTGGTGACTAGTCCGAAGTTCTTATAGAGGGTATGAGGCTTTTGAAGGAAGTGGAGGATGCGGAACGTCTCAAGCTTAAAGGAAAAAAATCATCGAGGGGGAACCCGACATGGGTAAGGGAGATGCAACTTTCATGCAATCAACCAATCAACCTACCCCTACTGTGGATCCACATGTTGAAAAAGCAACTGTTCCACCTCATCCAACCAAGACTCCAGAGAGTGTCGAGAATTATAACCCCGACAAATCGGGAATTTTCTCATGGAAGGTGCTAACTCCTATTCCTGAGTTCAAGACTCCCGCAACTTCTGGAGATGCTTCAGCCGAGGGTATTTCTCTTCTTTCCCCTTAATTTCAGAAAATAATTATGGCATGTTACCTAGCAGCCGGGCTTCCTGTCAGGAGAACCGTTATTCCACTTGGACTGATTGATGCTCTTCCTGCTTTAGGTACACCTTTGACCAAGACCACTTCCGAGGTGGAAGTAAAGATAGTCGAGGAGCATCATGTACCCCATGGTGATAGCGTAGGCAAGGAGGAGGAGATGATCGACGCGCTCAAGAACTTAGACGGGAAATGGACTCGTGTCGAAGGTGATGACGATGTCATATACACTGGCGAGTCTAGAAAGACTGGGTCCTTGAACGTTGCATAATTTAAGGCACTAGATGAAGGAAAGCTTGTCCATATCAAATGGGAGACAACCTCTGGACCCCTCTCCATTAAGCCATTGCAAATAATTTCACCTTACGGTATGGATACATCAATCATGCAAACTGAGTCACAATCCCCGGGAAAGCGCCATAAGAAGAAACATGATAAGCCCACGTAAAGGGCTGAGGAGTTCTCAAATGAGAAGTTCTGGAAGCGCATTCTCACCGAGGAGGAGCTGGCTGAAAAGAAGAGGAAGAAGTCCAAGATGGATAATAAGTCATCGAAGACTTAGTAGACCCATCTCATGTTTTGTCCTTAAGCCTGTTGTTGTTGTTGCGAGTGCGATCCTCGTGTTTTTGCTTTGTAATTCTATATAAAAACCTGCACTATAATTAAAGCATTTTTGTTTGTAAGTTTTGTATCATTTTCCATTCAATGTACTAGCATCTGAATTCTTCACTAAATCAAGTTTAAGTCACAAGCAATCCTACTTGAAATAAAAATATGAATTTCAAGCCTCAAGCAATTCCTGCTTGAAATAAAATATGTAAGTGATAAGCCATCTCGCTAAGAATGATTATGTGTCAGTAAAAATATGTTAAGTGTTAAGCCGTCTCGCTTAAGCGGTTAGCTCATAAATTGTCTCGCTTAGGGTGATTAAGTGTCATAGTTCGAAGTTATAATGTATATGCCCCCAATTAACTTTGAATCATGAGTTGCGTCCAAGACATGTTCAAAGTTAATTTATAAGTTTGTACCCATGACCCCAACATTGGTGGGGACCGAGCTAAGTCAATTGGACGTCCGGTCCTTAAGTGCTTTATACTCACCCGTCGTTAGTTCGGGTTAGAGTTACAGGTTTAGTGATATTAAGTCATGGTGCACCGTTCACGTTGACCCAAATGCTTTATACTCTTTATCAAGTTGTGAGGGTTAGAGTTAACAGTGTGAACATTCGTGTTATATTCGCTTTGGTGTCATTCCTACACTTTAGTTTCCAAAGTGAGGACCTCCATATCGAGTGTCGATGTTAATCTCGAATTTAGTTAACCCACATCCGGCTAGTCACGGAGTTAAGTTAGCTTATAGAAACGTGAGCCAATGAATGTCATTGAGGAATTCGTCATTCCCGTAGTTCAAGCTTTGGCACAGGTCAGTCGATTCACAACACATAGCCAAATTAGTAAACATAGTCATAGAGCATAGAAAGGGATTTTATGTATAAATAATGATAGTTGGCGAGTCATGCCTTATTATAGAGAAAAAATGAAATAATTATTTACAAAAATAAAAGGTTAAGTCAAATAAGTCCATAGGTGCTCAATATTTAATGCTCTTAGAAGATGATCGCCACCAACAGTCGTTAACCTGAAATTTCCATTATCAAGCTTTTATTGAATGACGTAAGGCCCTTTCCACTTTGGGCCCATGTGAACTGGGGCCGGGAAAGATGCGCTTCGGAACGAGGTCGCCATGATCAAAAGTTCTAGGCCAAACCTTCTTGTTGTAATACTGGGCGACCCGATGTTTATGTGCTGAAGCACGCAAGTTCCTCTCTCTTCTTGTCGATCATGTCAAGTGATTCGAGGATAAGTGCCTTGTTAGTCAAAGGGTCATCATACAGTGTTTTGTGAGAGGGGACTTCGAGCTCTACTAGTATCACCGCCATGGAGCCATAGGACAATGCAAATGGAGTGCGGCATGTTGCAGACTTGTGGGTTGTACGATATGCCCAAAGGGATAACGGTAGTTCATCGACCTACTTGACTGTAGCCCGCTCCAGTCGCTTCTTTAGGATGAACTTTATAACCTTATTTACATCTTCTACTTATGCATTCGATTGCGGGTGCGGAACTGCTGTATATTTCTTCTCGATGTGATGTCATCGACATAAATCTTTAAATTCTATGTTATTGAATTTTCCCCATTATCTGTGATGATAGTCATAAGAAGTCCAAATCGACATATGATGTTCTTGAGGATGAAGTTGATCACCCACTTCATCGAGTTCGTGGTCAATGGTTCAGCTTTGGTCCACTTTGTGAAGTAATCAACTGTCATGATCACATACTTTTCTCCACCCTTCAAAATGGAAAGGCTTCCGATGATATCCACTCCTCATACTTCAAACAGTAAGGGAATAGGTGAGTTGAGTTGGCGAAGCTCTGGAAACCTCGCAAACCTATGACATTTGTCGTAGTATCGTGAATAATTAGCCACATCTCGGTTCACTGTAGGCCAGAAGTAGATGTACCTGAGTATCTTCTTTGTCGGAGTTTGCCCCCGGTATGATCGCCACATTCGCCCCTATGCACTTCTCGCAGCACGTGCTTGGTGTCGTCGTTGGCGATGCACCATAGTAAAGGAACTGAGAAGACTTTACAATACAAAGAATCTCCCTGGATTATGTATCTTGAAGCTTTACACCCGAAAGCACGTGTTTCATTCTTTTGCTTGGGAAGGGTTCCTTTGATGAGGAAGTCTTTGATAGGAGTCATTCATGATTATCTTTTAGGCTCAACATCCAGCACCATATCAACTTCCATATGATTTATGTTAGGGATTATCAACGTTTCTATCAGGATCGACTCCGTATACTCTGGGTTGTCCAAACTAGCTAATTTGGCAAGCGAGCCAGCCTTTTGATTCTTCTCTCTTGGAACATGAGAGAAGTTGTAATAGTTGGACCATCCTATAAACTGCTTCACTTGACCAAGATAAGCAGCGAGTCGTTCCCTACACACAACAATTTTCGAGTAACAAAATATGTCAATAGTTTTACACCTAATTCCTTGGCGAGTTTCTGCCCATCAATCAGGGCTTCATACTCAATGTCATTGTTGGTTGCTATGAAGTCCAGTTTCAATGAATAGCACACCGATCGTCCCTCGGGAATTAATAACACAACTCCGACGCTGGAATGTCGATCATTTCGGGCTATGTCGGCGAATAGGTTCCATGTGACTGTTGATGGCCCAATCTCTACATCCCCCTCATCCTTCGGAGCAGTGAATTCGGTTATGAAGTCAACCAATGCTTGTCCTTGGATAGCCCTCTGGAGAAGGTAAGTGATATCGAATTGGCTCCACTCGATGTTCCATTTGAGGAACCACCCAAATGCCTCAGGTCGCTGAAGGACCTGTCGTTAGGCTGGTCGGTATACACTTTGATAGGATGAGCCTGGAAATAGTGGAATAGCTTCCTCAAGGCTATCAAAAAGCTATAATCAAGCTTCTTAATCTTTGAGTAATTATGCTCTTCCTCCATCAATTTCTTACTTACATAATACATCGGTCGCTGAGCCAAGTCGTCTTCGCGGACTTACGCTGAGCTGATGGCATGTAGGGACACTGCTAAGTATATAAACAAATCTTCGTGATCTACTGGCTTTGACAGGATATGAGTCCTTCCCAAATGATTCAAAAAGTTCTGGAATGCTTCGACACAGTCAGACATGCAAATGAAATTGCGTTTTTCCCGCTTAATCAAATCAAAGAAGGAAATGCACTTTTCAGTAGCCCTAGATATAAATCTGCCCAAAGCTGCCAATTTATCAGCTAGACTTTGCACATCCTTGATATTTTGAGGTTCCCGAATACTCTTATAGCTTCTATTTGTTTGGGGTTAGTTTCAATCCTTCGTGAACTGACGATGAAGACCAAAAATTCCCCTGACGCAATGTCGAAAGAGCATTTCAAAGGGTGAGCTACATCTCATAATGATGGAGATTACAAAACATTCATAGTAAGTCTTTGATGTGATTGGATGATTGCTTGGACTTCATAAGAAGACATCTACGTATTACTCCATCGATCTCCGAATTTGATTTAGGAACATGAAGTTGACCAAATGTTGATACGTCGCCTTGACGTTCTTTTGTCTGAAGGGCATGATCACATAACAATACAACCGAGATCCATTATGAAACCGGTATGCTCCTGATCTGGAACATGCATTGGGATCTGATGTATTTGTAATAAGCATCCATGAAATAAAGAAGTTTGTGTCCAGCCACTAATTCGATAAGATGGTTAATCCAGGAAGCAAAAAAGCTGTTTTTGCGGCACGACTTATTCAAGTCTGAAAATTCAATGCTTGTAGCCACTTACTTTTGGCCTTCTTCACTAGAATTGGGTTCGATATCCACTTGGGGTATGCCAAGTCTCAAATAAACCCATTGTTCTTTAGTCTTTTAACCTCTTCCTTTAAAGTTGTCGATCTTTCCGAGCTGAGGATACGTCTCTTTTTCTCTACTGGGACGTATTTTAGATCGATATTAAACGAATGGCTCATGATCGACGGAGATTCCTCATACATGTTAGCATGGGTCCATGCAAACATATCAAGGTTCGCTTGGAGAAATCAGTCGGTTCCCTCATTCGAGGGGGTCCAGGTGGGATTTGATCTTCAAGACCTTAGTCGGGTTGTCATTATCGATCGGGATCTTGACTATAGTTTCAATAGGAGTCTCCCATCTACACTTCAGTTCTTCATCCTCTCTCAGATGAGTCCCCGAGTTGGTGACTAGACGGTCTAGCCTGGATGTCTCCTGTACTTGCTATGCATCTAACTCCTTGATGGGAGGAGGATTATCTTCAGATTCTCCACTATCTTTGATGCAGACTTCTTTCCATTTCGCTAAGTAGCACGCTCGTCCTATTACTTGGTCTCCTTGCATGACACCATCTCCACCTTTTGTTGGAAACTTCAAGAGCAGGCACAGAGGAGCTATGCATGCTTGAAATTCCATTAGGGTCGGTTGGCCCAAAAATGCATTATATGGAGAGTTTATATGTATCATAAGAAGTGGGAGGATCTACGCTCTCCTATAGTCCCCTCACCTAATTCCACCGGTAATTCAACCATTCCTATCGGTTCGTTAGTTGTGTCATTGAAGCCATGTATCCTGCCCTTACATGGCTTAAGTCTCTCACCTCCAACCTCATTTGGTTATAGGCTCTTTTAAATAAGTTATTTATAGAACTCCCGTGGTCAACAATGACTTTATGTAATATAATTGGGCCAGTGATGGCCAATATCACCAATAGATCAGTGCTTGGGGTCTCCGCCCCCACATCCTCTCTATCATAGAAGATGATATCGTCCGCCATCATCCTTCTTTGCTTCAAAGGAACTACTTCTTCAGGGGCGCTAGACTCCCTAACCTCCAAATGCTTGCAACATTTACATACTGCTCCATTGTTCGTGTACTAAATCCTGTAGGAAGCGGTCCTCCGACAACTATATTGATGACAATACCTTTACCTTTTATCCTTTTGTGTGGCGGCATCTCGGGAAGCTGCCTGACCTTGTCTAGGATCAGAAGTCCCCTTCCCCCTATCCCTCGGGGCCACCTTATATTCATCAAGTTTTCCTTCTCGAATCAACTTTTCAACTATATCTCTAAGATGACGGCACTCAAATTGTCGTATAGTCGTACATCTCGTGGAATAAACATAATTTACCTATCTTAACTTCTTTCTCTATGGAATTTCACGGAGGTGATTTCTTATAGTTAAATGTTCTCCAGCGTATCACTCAACGGTGTGTAGCTGTCAAATGTTTGAAATCGGGGTCCTTTCTTAGCATCAACCTTCTTATTATGGCCCCTTCTTTGACGTTCCTACGTTAGTTACCATTCTGCTTACTATGATTCCCAACGTTCGCTTCAACTTTCGTGGAATTATCTACAAATTTCTTTATTGCCACATTACTTTGTACTCCTTCATTCACCGTGTCGTTCGATCTCCTCAATCGATTCTTCCTTGCCTCTTCAATTTGCAAGTGCACGTTAGCCTTCTCATAAAACATGTCAAGGTTTACGTGAGGCTTTAGCGTCAAATATTTTCCAAGCTCGGTCTCGGTGTCAACACTGTCGACCAATGCCATTAATACTGACTTTGGACTAAGGTTGATAACTTCATTGACGGTCGTGTTGAATTGATCGAGGTAATCTCTATGCGACTCGGCTCGAGCTTGAGTTATTCGTGAGAGGGACATTACATTCTTAGACTTGGCAACATAAAGACGGAACTGATTCAGAAATTTTCTTCGTAAATCTTTAAAGTTAGGCACCGACCTTAGAGGCGGTCGAGTAAACCACATAAGCGCAACCCCATCGAGGTAGATAGGCAACGCCTTACATTTTATGGCATCCGAAGCTGCCACTGTGCTCATAAAACAAGTGTGTCTCACCAGGTGCTGGCTGGGATCGGTCCTGCCTGAGTAATGGTTCATTTTAGGCACATTGAACCTTCTGGGGAACTCAACTTCTAGAATATCATCAGTGAATGAGGTGTGACTATGCTCCAATCCCCAATCTTCATTGGTATACCCCTTTCTATCATTGTATGACTATTGCCGCACCTTGGCATTAGTAAGCACATGTTTAGAATCTTAACTCTCGGCCCGTTAGGTCCTCCTGGCTCCCGCATCAGGCAACGTCGTCTAGGCCACCGTCCATGCGGAACTTCCTTGGCCCCTATTATGTCGTTCAATCATAGGCCGCAAAAGAGGAAGTGCAGGAGCATGCATAGAGAGGGTTACTCTTGAATTTCTATGAGTTTTTTGATTTTTTCTCATGTTTTTGTGTTATGATCGTTGTATGTTAGATAAGCCTGGGTAATTAATACATTAATTAAGATACAACTAATGATTTTCAAACGTTTCCACATTTGAAAAATGAAAAGTCCGAATAGTTATTCAATAAAGAATTTTATTAATTAATAATGTTTTGCCAAATCATGTGGAGTAGGTAAAAAAATTGTTTTAAATGGAAATAAATCAGTTTTCAACTGATTTATCGTCGGGCCATCGACCCAGTCGATAAGCCTTATCGTTGTCGTCTCAATCGATAAGCTCTTGATGCATGGTATATCATGTAATATGGTATAAAATGTGATCCAGGCCTATCGATATCGTCATCATTGCTTAGCGGTTTGATCATTGCAGTCTGTATTCTTACTTATGTTTTTAAAGATAACATCAGACCACTTGCAAATGTTAGCTAGACCTCGATTGGTCTCTAGGTACGCTTTGAGTCGTATGTTAGTTAGGGTAATAATAACCTCAGATCAGTTACATGTGTATGATGCCTTGATTGGCTTTTAGATATGCTCTGGGTTGAATGTTTGTGATGACTAGTTAGGACAATAGTACCCTCATATTGTTTACATACTGAGTCTAGGTTGGTCTCTAAACATGCTCTAAGCTAGATTTTTGGAATGAACAATGATGATTTTTCCCTATTTACTTTGGTTTTGATATTTGGTTGTTGAAAAAACAACTTGCACTAATGACCGAGGTTGATCGCATAGCCCCATCCAAACAGACATGTAGTGACAGTAAGGTGAAAATTCCTTTTCCAAAGAGCAAGTGGATGGACTTATATAAAAAGTAAATCGCCTCATCGGAGAGTGAGAAAATCAGTTACTTGATTGTTGGGTCCTCTCACTAGAGAGCGAGTAGATAGGCTTAATAAGGATCCGAAGATACTAAAAATACACCAAGTAGAGAGCATCTATGCTGACTTATTGTTGGTTCCCCTTGTTGGAGAGCGAGCAGATTAGGCTCAATACGAATCTTGGGAGATCAAAACCATAAACTGGATAATAAATAGTATGGAGAGATCGAAACCTAAGATGTGATGATAAACGGCCCAGAGAGAACAAACACTAGATTGGATGATAAACGATCCAAATATATTGAACCCTATATTTGAAGATAAATGACCCAGAGAGATTAAACCTTTGGTAGGAAGACGTATGATCCAATGCGGTCGAGCCTTCGAATGAATTTGGTAGAAGGATTTATATGCTTTGAAAAAAATCAATCACACATTTATCTGCCTTATACCCAAATGTGATAAACCCACTAGTATTGCAGATTATAGGCCCATTGCATGTTGTAATGTCATCTACAAAATCATCAGCAAGGTTTTGTGCAATAGGCTGAAATTGATTCTCCCTGATCTCATTGTTGAATGTCAAATTGCATTCATTAAAGGTAGGAGCATATCAGAGAACTATTTACTTGCACATGAATTGATCAGAAATTTCAATAAGAAGGGGGCAGATCACATGTGTTTAAATATGGACTTACATAAGGCATATGATAGAATCAGTAGACATTTTATCATACATGTAATTGCCCAAATTTCCGTACCCTTTGAGTCGACTAATAACACCACACGTCCAACCCAAATTGCACAGAAAAATGAATCATTAGTAGAATGAAGTTAGAGGAAGAAACGAAGAAAACGAAGAACACAAATCTCACATCGGAACGAATAAAATATATTATATAACATAACCTTTGAAATACAAATCAGTAATTAACTGTATATACATACCATCATTAGAGCACAACAGTATTCCTGGAACAGTTATAAACACTTGTTTCCAGATACAAAATAATACACAATGGAAAATATGATAGTCTATATCTAACTAGTAAAGCCTCCTGCTTCAAGCTCTTCCAAGTGAATCTGTAAACTCCCGACTACTTGACTGCCCGTACAATTTGGTCACCCAAGGGTTTAGGGTAAAACAAAATAAACTCTGTGTCAGTCATGGGACTGGTGTGAGTAAACTCCAACCATTGGTTTAACTTTAAAAAATCCTTTCAAAAGAAATGATAATCGTAAGACTGATCCACACATAAACACAGATGGTTTTAACCTTACGATAACCAAAATATTTTTGATATCAAATCCAATGATATTATAATAGTGTCTAAATCAAATAAATAGCAATCTAGCGGAATGCTTGCATCTCACGCTCCATATATAATATAAAATCAAAAACCGCAGGGCTTTTATTGGAGATTGGATTTCCAATATGACAAGGTACGGAACCACCTTTCGATCAGTGTACTCTAGAGGGGCTACATTGGGGTTCAACAAGAACATCTTGCAACCCAGCCACACATGGTTGTCCACTCATTTAACTTGAGTGTACCGAGCATATTATCACCAATGGTTGTGATTAGCAACCGTTACCAAAAGCATACAGCAGCGAATAGAATAAGAAACAAATAGAATTTCTCTAGATCAGGTGATAATACCCTTAATGGGAATGACCTACTTGGCCATGCTGCCTGCCCAATTTCTGTCATTCCCCGGTTGATGAGGCTTGAGGTCACGATTATCTTTTTAAGAACAACTTGCCACCATTTACTTTGAATGCCACATCGTCAGACATTCATCCATATACATTGTCCTAGGACTGGACAAACCGAAGGTACCATTCTATCAATTTATCTTGCAATTTCTACCTAGGATTAATAGAACAACCCTTGCACTTAACTCCGTCTTCATATATCTTCAACATAAGTTGATTCATAATGGTTATGCCAACACGAAGTGGTTTTCAAATAATAACCTGATCCCGGTCTCTCCGTATTGACAACGAAGGTATAAAATAAAATAAAACTTTGATAGTCGGTGATTTAACTATCAACGGAACATCCATACAACCAATGATCCTATTTCCAAATGGAAACTCTATCGGTCAAGCATCAAACAACACTGGGCTCTTTTAAATTAATTTCTTATTTAATTATTATTTCCAATTCCTGTTTCCCTATCTTTCATATCCTTTCAAAGCTCTATTTTCTCTCTCGATTCTTGGAAAAAAACATCCTAATATCTTAATTTCTTTATTCGAGAAAATATCTCTTATTCCAGTTAGAAAACATTTCTAAATATTCACGAATCCTCGTTTTCTATATTCAGAAAATATACCTTATTAATATCAGAAAATATTTCCATATTCCCTTTCTTAATTCCTCATTAAACAATTCATTTCATTTTCTATGCGTAGAAAATATCTCTCATTTTATTTAGGAAAATATTTCAAAATCCTTTAAATTAACGCGATGTTATAAAACACCGTTATTATAACTCAAACCATTAATCATTTATTAACTAACCATATTGCTAACCAATCTTCACTATCGAACCTTAACCATTCCTCAATCAATCATGAAGTCAATCAAGTTGGGTTATAATTACCTTTTAGACCTTAATTGAACAACACTCTCAACTTTGAAATAGTCAAAGCTCATAACTTCAAACAAAACATCGCTTACGCGGCTCTCAGATTCAATTTAAGAATCCACTTTGTTACACTTTGTTTACGAGAAGATATTGATTATAATGATAGCGTTATAATCTCTGTTTCCAAGTATTTGATTTATAGAACATTTATTATACCAGTAGCACTAAAATCGTTGTTTATTTTTATAAAACATTTATTATAACGATAGTGCTATAATCACTATTTTCGAAATATATAGTTTTAAAATATACTTTTATTCAGTTTAAATAAATAAATAACTTAATAAATAAATAAATAATTAAATCTTGTTTTAAAAATGGAAAGTAAAAAGTACTTTCCTCAATTCGATAGAATCGAATTTCGATAAATAACTCTATTCCGAATATGCTATATTCGATTAATATTTCGAACTTCGGAATAAACTTACCATTCAAGTTTACTTATATTTCCTTATGATTTTTCACATTCGCAAAACATTTGCTTCCAATCGTGATTCACTTTCAAATATGAATATCATGCCTTAAATAGGAATATGTATTCATTTTATCAAATCGACTTGATTCTTATTTGGAAATATCATTTCAGAATCTAGTTACTATGTGAACCCACATCATTTTTGCAAATTCCGTTTATAAAACGGCTACCAACACCTTTTTTGTTTATCAACAATTCACATTTCCTTTTTAAACGTATTTACATATTTACCTTCCATATTTTTGAAATCAACTTTATTTAATTTCAACAATTCCCTTCTTGTTTAATGGTTCTAATTTAAAATAATATTAAATTATCTCAAAACATATAATTTATTTAAATAGCCTAAACATTGAAATATCATATTTCATTTAAATTATAGATTCACAGAAAACAAAGTTTAAATTGCTTTTCTAAAATAAATCATTTTAATAAGGTTCGATACTATTGAATTCTAAACATAAACCCCTTGGATTTATCTTAATTTATTTTATATTCCAATTTTTAGAATAAAACCCAACGTTTTCTTTGAAAGTGATTTCCCTTTTTTTCTCATTTAAATTTCTTTTTGAATTTCTATTTCTGCTCAAATTCCTTTGTCGATATCTTCAATTGTAAAATATATGTCTTAAACTATTATTCACTTCAATCGTAAATAATATTTCTTTTATACATATAGCTATATTTGATTTCATAGTGTTTAAAATCCAAATTCCATTCATTAGCTTTTATTCATAGGATTATTTAGGTAAAGTCCATTTTTATTCCATTCATAAAACTCTCATTTGTAATTTCCTTTGAAAATCGCTGAGTTCATTTCCCATTTACAAATGTCGGTTTAAAAACCGATTCCCACTTTTCTAACTTTAATTTATATTTTTGATTTATCCAATGATAAATATTTACTAAATTTATAAATATCATTTTAATCAACTTCTTGTTTAATCTGCGTAATCAAGTTTCTATTTCCAGTCCATTTGAAATCTAATTTCTATTTTAGAAATAAATTCCCTTTTTAAATCTTAGATTTCTTTTCCACATTTGAAAATATTTTATGGTATTTAAATACCAAATTCTAGGGCCTGTACAATTCGACCATAGTTTAATATCATAGATTACATATCGTGTTATATATCACAATATATGAAAAACAGTAAATAAAATGTTGAGGAACCTCCAACTTGTTCCCCTGCATTCACAGATGTTAATCAATAAATTTCACATCAATATGAAATATCATAGCAAACAGAATTAATAATCGATTAACGATATATATATATATATATAACTACATCAACCATTTCTACCAATTTTATCAATCATTCATCCAAACAATATCGCACAGTATAAAATTACTGTATATAAATTTAAAACTCATTTATATAAAAAAAATATAAACGAGTCAGAGTTAGTAAGTTTACTCACCTTGCTTTGCAGTTGACCGTTCTGCTTCTGTTTTATTTAAAATCAAACAAGCATTTGATTTTAACACAAAACTCCAATAGCTTCGTTCTTAGCCACAATAATTCCATAATGTAGATTTCCTTGGTACCGTCTCATCGTGACTTGTTTAGTGAATTTCTGTTTACGTATGCAATGGTTATAATGATTTCAATTTTATACATAAATCAATATAAACCAATTTACTAATTATTTTTAATTATTCTTTTATTACCATCTTAACGCTTGCTAATCACGTTTACTTCGTGATAATCCATCTGCAGCCTCGATAGTTTCGATCAATCCCTTTCCTACACCGAGGCAACATGCGAAAAACAACCCCCAACATTTAAATCCATAACATTCCTCAACACACGTTTAAAACCTATTGTATGTTCTTCCTCCTGAATGGTTCAAGGTCGCAAATACTGGATAAATACATAATGTTATTAACCAAACTGGCTTCAATATCTTCTTCTTTCATCACAACTACTCCGCTTGTACAAAACTCCATACAATATACTTCTAAATCCCGCTACAGTCAACACACCATCGATCACTTCTTTAACCCTTAAAACCCTTCTCTCTCCGCTTAATTCACAACGAATAATCAAAGTAACCCCTCTCTCTTTTTTTCATCAACGTAAATCCCCCATTTTGTTCTCATAGTAAAAACCGAAAATACCATCACTCCTCACTTCCTTATCTCGTTCTCTTTTATTTATTTATTTATTTATTCAACTAAATTCTACAGTTTTAAATACGTCACTCCCCCTTTACAAGATCATAACTGCGTCTCCTTCATGTATCTCCATCACCGGAATTACTCTGACCACCAACTCCCTCATGCTGGCCAAAGGTGTGGCTTTACACCATGACTCCAAGAACAGAATGCCCCCCGCCAAGCTCAACACATCAGCCCCAACAAGTTCTAGACATCTCGACCTTCTCGTACGAATCGCAACACAAAACAGTGTCGGATTCCACATAAAGTCTGCTACCAGCACGCCTTGATGGCCTGAGCACCACCGACCCTCCGATCTACAAGCAACAATCCCAGCTCCAATGATTTCCACACAAACATGTTATGGTTCCAAAAAAGGTGCGAACTTGGTTGCCCTCGAACTCAGGAAAACTCTCATGGCCTGAAGCTCTCGAGAATACGAGATGATCGGATTAAACACTTTCCGATTTCCTTTAGGTTTTAATTTGTTTAGATCTGTTGAAAAGTAGAGGAAGATTGCCTGAAATAAGAGCGAGAACTGGGTTAAAGTTTGGGGCTTAGGGATTAAAAAGTATGCTGAAAGATGGGTCACGGTTTATATAATAGAAAAGTCCAGCTTTTCATTAAAGATTCAGAGTGGCTTCCAATGAAAGGAAGCGGTTGGCTTTCGCGAGAAGGTTTAGGGTGGCTTCAAGAGGAAGTAATGGCTTAGCTTTCAACAGATGCTTCAATATTTATTTTATTAAGTATTTAAATATTAGTGAACCCCGCTGTATAGGATTTCATTATTTACAGACTGCTATAGACAAAAATAAAAATACTATCGTATCAAGCGATGTGCCATGATCCAAAAAATATAATAATATAGACAAGTTAACTTATATTGTGATATTCCATAACGCTGATATAGGGTGTAAAATGCTTCAAATAAAAAAGTTACTTATTTTTCAAAATAAAAATTACAGAAAAATTCTATAAATTAAGTTATAACTACCTCTCAAAAATCTTGTCCAAATTCGAAACCAATATTTAATTATATTAAATAAATCGTTATGGCTTATACACAACTCCACAACGACTTTCTAAAAATTTGATTTGGGCATAACTTACAATCTATAAGATGAAATCTCGATTTTTTACTTCTATTAGAAAGATACAGTTTAATAGATTCAAACATTTCTTATTTTGAAGAAATTCGACTTATACGAATCATGTATATTCAATTGAAGTTGAAAACGTTAAATTACGAACTACCGCGACATTACGAGCTCGATTTAAATTATATTGTAAATTGTACATTCAAGCTTTGCTTTTAAACAAATTCGTTATTATAATTTAAATCTAAATTCGATTAAATTTCTCAAATTATCAAATTTACACAATATTACCAATTCAACTAATTTCAGACTATTTCAAAAATTAAATTTATTATCCTACTATTTATATTAATTAATTATTCAAAATTATTAAATAAAATTATTTAAATCTCCAAATCAACCTTTCAAATAATTAAATAAATTAATTATTCCGTCACTAAAAATCCGGGTCGTTACAATACACATGATTAGATGTATGGAAAACCCAGACAAAACTGTTGAGCTTATAAATGAATGCATTTCTAAACCTACCTTTTCTATTCTCATTAATGGGGTGCCTAAAGGTTTTATAAGCTGTAACAAGGGTATCAGGCAAGGTGACCCATTGTCACCGTACCTCTTTGCAGTGGCAATGTAATGTTTCACACTGCAAATGGAGATAGCATGCCACAAGAAATTGGTCCAGACAATGCACAACATCCAGCCCAGTATAAGCCACTTACTTTATGCAGATGACTTACTTATTTGTTTTAAAGCAAATGGGGTTGCAGCTGGACATATCAAAGACATATTTGGAAATATGGAAGTATTTTGTGGTTTAAAATTCAATGATTTAAAGACAAAATGTTATTTTAATAAAACCTACAGGCATAAGCAGCATATCCTTGAAGTGCTAAATGTGCAAGAAGGGGAACTTCTAGTGAAATATCTGGGTGCACCACTTTCTTCGAACAAAATAACTAACAGGGAATGTACAAGCTTAATTACAAGCATTAGAGACAGATTATATGGATAGAGTTCTAGGCTACTGTCATTTGTTGGACGTATTGAACTGGAGCATATAGTCATCCATGCAAAAGTAAATTTTTGGCTCCAAACATTCCAATTACCAGATGCATCGATTGAAAAGATAGAGAAGGTCTGTGTTGACTTTATTTGGCATGGTGGCTTACACAAGATCAAATTTGAGGACCTATGCAGACCCAAGGAGGAAGGGGGAGTGGGTTTAAGGGATATCAAGACTATATGAGAGACACTTTTACCCTAAAACAAGCATGGAAAATCATCAATAATACAGGTCTTTAGGCTAGATGGATGAATAACAGGTATGACAGAGATAATTTTTGGGTTATGAAGGAAGACAACAATGCTTCGACAATATGGAAGGCTATTCCACGAGTAAGAAGCACTCTAGCTAAACACTGCAAAAAGGAAATTGCCAAAGGAAATGACACTGACTTATGGAAGGACCATGGATTAATGGCAAGTCTCTTATTGATGCACATGGTTGGGACACATACTCTGCATATGGGTGCCCAAACGTGAAGGTGAACTCAATTATTCTGGACAATCAATGGAATGTGTACATTGCATGTAATGCTGAGCTAAGAGGGGTAACTGAAAATATGCAAATTCACGAGGATAGGCAATATTATACTTGGACATGGATGGGATGTGACTTCAACATACGACAGACCTAGAATGATATTAGGACCAAACATTCAAACAAGTCATGAAGCAAAATTATTTAGTGCAAACGCGATGTACCCAAAATGGCTTGCTATGCTTAAAAAGCGGTTTTGGGTCAGCTACCGACGAAGGATAGACTATGCAGATGGGGCATAATTGATGAGGTTACATGTGTTCTTTGCAAATACAAGGAAGAAAACCATAACTATCTATTTTTTGAATGCGATTTCACAAAGAAAATATAGGAAGCATGTTGTAAACAAGTAAATTACTCTATGAAAGAAACCAAATTATAGGAAATAATGGAAAACCTTGAAATGCTCAGGCAAGGCATGAGTGAGGTAACTGAAGTGAAGGCAGTCGCTCTTACAATTGCTGTTAGGAGTGCATGGAAGGAGAGAAACAACCGCATACACCAAAACAAAGAGAAGTCAGTGGATCTTATCATTAAGCTTGCAATTAACGAACTAAACTTGGCATTACGAAGGAAGAAATGAGTACTTACCAGAGAAAGGGGACCTGCAACAAGCGAAAGGGTAGGCGTGGATCGGTTGCTACTACCGGATCAACACCAAGTTACAAGCACAAGTTACTTCGCCTTCCAGCCTCCGTGATTGAAGAAGACGAGGGTTTTAATTTTTTAGATCTGAACTTTTTGCTCCTTTTGTTTAATTATTCTCGTGTGTTCAGTATGAAAAGTAGCTATATGTTGGTTTGTGGAATACTCCAGACCAATCGAAGAAACGTTATAACAAGGCCTTGGGCCTTTGTTTTCACTATGGGCTGTGATGCCCAAAAATAAAGCTTAAACCCAATTCAGAAAAAAAGTAAAATGAATATGGTGACAAGGGATAATTTTGATATGCAATATGATACCTCCAAATAAAGACATGGTGATCATGATTTATGGTTGACACTTAAGCGAGGATAAGAGTCCTTAACTATAGCAGGTTTGGAATAAACCTTGTTTGTAGGAAAATCTGGAGGAACCAAGTGATTCACCAAAATCGAGATCGATGAATGGCCGGAGAGGTTAATTATCAAAGATTGACTATGTTAGAAACTAATACTTAAGCAAAACAAACCTTACATTCCAAAGATATAGTCTGAATGGAAAGCATAACCTTTTTTATTAATCTAACAGATTTCAATAAGAATTCGAAGGTTAAAGCAAAACAACTCAAAAACTTGTAGGTCCACCTTGAAGATATAGAGAAACATCTAGGATTTTTTAATGAAAACAGACTAAGAAGATAACTCGATACTGACCATTTTTGTTGTAAGCAATAGTTCTTCCTTTTCATTATACCTCCCAGACTCTGTATACCTTATATACTACTCCAACCACTCATTATCAAATGGTTTTCCCAAAGTTTGGCAAACAACTTCAAAGACTAATGAGAAGAAAACAAAGAATTTCAAACATTATTGGGAAGATCGCTAAAATCAACTAAAAGTTAATGAAAAATGTGATGAATATGGGATTCGAACTCTACTGCCCTAAAAAAGCAACACTAATCACTATGCTAAAAGATCATTGTGTTAACTTTTCAAAACGGGTGTTAAATATTACTTCCTTTAAAGAGCCCAACGTTCTCGTTGGCTCACCACCACTCACTACTCAGGCGTTGTGGAACCAACATCAATACCACACCATTTGACATTCGCAGCATTACACACATAATTCCGCCTAGGCATAGGCTCTGATACTAAATGTGACGAATGCGGAACTCAAATCTCCACACCCTAGAAAATAATACCATGCAATAACCGTTGTCCCAAAAGATTTTTGTATTAACTTTTCAAAAGCGACGTCATGTAAAATAGTTTAGAACACATCAGATAGAGGATTAAAGAGCAGAACAAGCGAAAGAATTCAATTTGCACCAAGAAAAAAAATTAGTACCAAGTGAAAACACCCGGTAACTAGTTGTTTTCTCGATTCATTGCCTTCGTGCTTACTTGTACAACACCAAGCTATCTCCTGGATTTTAGTGCAAGCAGATCATGAACATGTACATCTGTTTTCTTATAAATGCCCGCCTAACTGCAACTTAGTGAGGATTTTTCCCATTACATTGGATAGATGACTTGTTGCTCTTCATCTTTCCCCCTCAAAATAGTCATTACTACAAAAGCGGGCATATTCGACACTAATTTGTGTGTGTTGCATGAAAAGTGTGGCGAAAGCTATGCTTTCTTTGATCTTCTACAACAACATTCATATGTTGTTGCATTAGATGTGAGTGCACTGTTGCAGTTGGAATTCTTGTGTTGTGACGTGCAACACTAGTTCAAAGTGTTGCTTTACATAAATACATGTCAGGTCTCAGCAATCCGCGTTATCAGTTTAAACAAATAAATAACCGTAGAAGTTGATTAATCCAACAGTTCAAACCGATCCCTGCTTCAGTTTAGTGAAAATTTAGCGTGATGTTTTCCCCATTCACAAAATACACCCCTCCCCCAAAACAAATTTCTCTCGTACTCTTCCTTCTGTGCGTTTCTCTCTCTCCACAAAATCCGTCCACGAACACCTCCGATTGTTACTCTACCTATGGTTACAAACTATAAATCTCTGATTGCTCTTATTTTACAAACTTTACACCTCCGATTTGGATCATTTAGGACAATTACAGGTAGTTAGGGATTCATCATTTCGGTTTTATTTAGATGATTTGATCTCTAACTTATTTTGGTCTACATTTAAAGTCTCTGGGTGATTTGGGTATACGGATTGCAATAAATTAGGGTTTTTCATACTTAAAGTGTTGTATTTATATGTTTGCATGTGTTGAAATTGTGCAAGTTCTGTATTTTTATGTTTTCCAAACCATTGATGCATTGGTAAATAATGCCTATTTCGAAAAGTGGAAACAAAATTTAGAGGGGAAATGAAATCCAATTTAAATGTTTAAATGTCTATTTCTATTTGTAGTTAAATAATTCATATTTCTTTTCCTACATCGTATGACTACGAAGATACCCTGGGCATGGCTGATCTATGACTGTCAAACCCATCATCACCAGAAACTCCTATTGATTTTTATATAGAGATGCAAGAAATGCACTATGTTGATTTGCGTGAGTATGAACTAGAGCAAGAAGAACTCCAAAGACAATGGCGAGAAGAAGAACGACATGAAGAAAAGGCAATGTAACGGCATAGTCGTGCTGCCTTGCGTCGTCAGCATCAAAACAACCAAGTGGTTAACAAACAACAAGCTGACTCACCAATCATAATGTGTGATTGTGTGTATGCCGCAGTAGCAGATGTTATTTCGATTGGATTCAACATTGATCGTCGTTATTTTAGATGTTGTGTTTATCCTACAGGGTGTACCTTTAGGCAGTGGATTGACCAGCAGTTTTCAAGTCGAGCCGCTGAGTACGCAAACGAATTACAACATCAACTTACAACGCTGCAAAATCGAGTTATTTGTTTTCGAACTGACATTAATAGACTTAACGACCAACTTCAAGGGTTAAACATTAGAAGACAAAACTAAATTATTGCATCGTTCTTTATATTGGGTACAACTATATCGTCTTTGTATCACCTGTATAGTCTTTGTATCACCTGTATTGTCTTTGTATCACCTATATCGTCTTTGTATCACATGTATAGTCCTTATGTCATGTCTTCGCAAGTGCAACAAGTATTTTATGTGGAAGATGCAGTTGAAAAGAACAATCATTACGTTTTTAAAAAATTGCCGAGAGATTGGAGTGATACTGAAAATCAGAATGCAATGGAAGAAGACATGAGCAATACGCATTCACATGATATGGGCATAGGGGATGAACTTGAACCAGAAGTTGTTGTTGGGGGTTGGATTAGGATGACGTCCCCGTAATACAACTAGAAACAGAACTAGAAGCAGAAGTTCCTGATCCTGTTCTGTCTCGTTAGGACAAAAAATTCCCCTTTCTTATTGGTTAACTAGCTTAAATTTATCATCGATGGTGAGTAATAATGCTAATCTGCTTGCAATTCTCACAACCATCAGTTTTGACGAAGTATGAACAAGAGAGAATCGCACGAATGCAAGAAAATGATGCAGTTAGTAGATCACTTGGGGTGCCTTCATTGGTTAGTTGTATGCAAGAGGCTGCCGCACGAAATAGGAAAGATAAAGGTAAAGATATTGCTGGACGTGATGAATACATCCCAGAAAATGTTGGTGAAGATGTCAGTGATGATTCGTCGGATTCAGATGTATAAAAAAGTTATTTGTTTGTTAGTTATTGTCTTTGCCTTTGTGAACGTAAAAAATCTTGAACTTTGGCTTAATTATAGAGAATCAAAGTTGCTAAGTCAAAGGATCCTTTACCTGGACCGAGAACTCGTTCTCGAACCAATGCAGCCATTGAAATTGAGAAGGAAGCGATGACCCGTGACCGCCCCCCCCCCCCCCCTCCAAAGAAAGCTGGCTCCAACAAGGAGTTGATGACACACTCGCACTCCAAAGAAACTCAGTAACCGGGAGAAATTCGCAGAAACATAAAAGAAATTGACAAAACCTACACCGTTTTATTCAGGAGTTTTAAAACCTATAATGTCTCGTCCACCCGTTTTAGTTCAAATAATCAACCAATTCATGTGAAGCTACTAGTTCAGTTTCTACTTATTTAGCGAGCCAGAAACGCCAAAAGCAGAATGTTGAAGCGCCTCTAACAATGGAAAATCTTACTAATCGATTAGAGCATGAATGAATTACATAGGAAGATGAAGCAGGTACAGGTACAATGTTTCTTTATCTGTGCACTGCACTGCACTATTGAGTGTGTCTATTTTAAGTTTTGCATGCATATTATGTTTCTATAATGCCATACATTAATTTTCTATTTATTTTTTTGAACTTGGTATATAAAGTACAAGGTTCATAAAAAACCTAGAGGGAAGTCAAAAATGACCAAGGTGCATGCTAGAACCCCTGATGATAAAGTAGTCCTTGAGTTGAATGAGGATGGTCAGCCAATATCTAAAAATATTATAGAGTTAAGCAATTTTCTTGGGACACTAGCAAAGGATAATGTGTCTCTTACTTACATCAATTGGAATGTTGTTCCTGATCAATTAAAACGACAAATGTTGGAATATGCTCTGGTACAATCTATCACCCTAAACCATGGTTCAACTGACTTCCTAAATGTTTGGTTTTAATTAATCAGTTTGTTTCCTGAATTTTGTGTTTGATATATTATAGGCTAGGTACGTCATTCCGGAAGAAGAACACAAGTGGGTCATGAACATGCTTAACGACACTTGGAGGCAGTACAAGTCCCGCGTCAAAGTAAGGTATTATAAAAAATATTCAACTGATGAGGAAAGGCTTGCAAATAGGCCCAGTACAATTCCGTTGGAGGATTTTAAAATGCTGTTGGAATACTGGAGGGATGAAGCAGTTCGGTACGACTTTAATGTGACCACAAAAGAAAACTAATGATATTCACATCTGTATAATGTTTAGTAGTTCACATTATCTTTTTTAGTGTTAATCTTTTCTTTAGTAGTTTGCATTATCTTGTTTAGTGCTAATCTTTTCTTTAGTAGTTCACATTATCCTTGTTTAGTGCATTTTTTTTGGATTTCCAGGCCATAGCTGAGACTAATTCTGCGCATCGAAATTCATTAATTAGACACATACCATGGGTCCCAAAACTCATGCAGTAGCCAAAGAAAAGATAGTATGTGTTTTTTTGAACTTAAATTAATTTTTTTGTGATTGAGTTGACTTGGCCACATGATAATTCTAATTTGTTATATCATTTAATTATATTTTATATCATTGTCACAATGTTCAGAGGCAGCAGCTAGATTTGTAAAAAATTTACATTGAATGCTAAAAATTCTATTTAATTTTTGGTAATCCTAATACTTGACAGAGAAAGAAGGACCCAGAAAAAGCTGCCCCATCCGCTGCCTTGGTCTATTTGGAAACGTGTAAACGAGAATCAGGGAGAACTTACAAGACTCACATGGATGAACTAAAGGCCAAATACGTAAGTACATTAGATACTGAAATAGCAATACTCGTGTCAGTATAATTGGCACATTGTACGTTTGTTAGAGCTGCTTATTAAATCAAACACATAGTTAGTTTGAAAGAAAACTAGTTCTGTTAATAAATTCATTCCTGCCAGCTGTCTGTTTATATATATATATATATATATATATGCTTGTCTGGTTTTCATTTTGTAGGCAAAGATTCAAGCAATGGTGAATGCAGGAAACATTATTGAGGCAGATGCACTTGTCTCTGATGGGAAGAGCCACACACAGAACTGGCTTGTAGGAATGCAAGGTAAAATGGCTGAAAAGTCTCCAACAACTCTTAGTTCTTCAGAAAATTATGTGCATGAGCTGACCCAAAAAATAAGGCAAGAGCTTGAGGCGGATCTGGAAGAAAAGGTGAACAGAAAAGTGAAAGAGAACGTGTCATGGGTGCTAAAAAATGCTAGGTGAAGCCAATCCAGATCTTAATTTAGATGTCGGAGACTTTTTATCTCCACAACAAGTGATGAAGATGACATTGGTACTCCTGCAACCCCGACAACTGAATGAAGTATTTGGATGGTATGTGTTAGCACTTGTGATATATTCGAATTGTTCTTTTAAATTATGGCACTTGTGATATGCGTTCGTGATGGCACTTGTGTTATGTTTTAGTGATGGCCCTTGTGTTATGTGTTAGTGGCGACACTTGTGAGTTGGTATATATAATTGGTTGGTTTGACTATGGTGATGAATATTTTGGGAGGATTTATTGTATGAATATTTTGGTATATATGTATGAATGTGGTACAATGTTTTGGATTGTATATATGTACTGTAGAATTTGTAATTACAGGGTTGTATTACAGTTGCAGTTGATTTTTTTCTGGTGTTGCATTTGCTTTTTTTACTATTGCAACTGATTTTTCCTGTTGCTGCATTAAAGTGTTGTGTTGTTGCATTAGATAGTATTATGGTGTTGCATTACAGTGTTGTGGTGTTGCATTAAGTGCAATATTATTAATTCCAAAATGGTACGGCATGTGGGCCCACAACTTACGTGGTGCCACGTAGATAACTGACGTGGCATGTGACATATGTGCAGCTGACGTGGAGAGATGATGTGGCATGTAACACGTTGGCAGACGACGTGGAAAGATCATGTGGTCCCCGCTGCCATGACCTGGAAGCCAGACTCTTGCTTCTGCTTGAGGCAACGCTGTGTGTTGTTACATTACTTGCATATACTGTTGCAATAGGGTTATAACGCAACACTTTCTTTCTGTGGCCGTAGATGGGTGAAAGCGTTGCTTTAGAGGGCTAATGCAACGGCTGCGGATGCCACGCCCCTCTGGTGTTGTCTATTAGAAAAAAGGCCTATGACAACGTTTTTTTGATCTATGGCCACATAAAAATAGTGCCGAATATGCCTACTTTTGTAGTAGTGAGTCACCATGCCCTTACTCTTGGTAGTTCTAGACCTGAGAACTTGTATACTTTTTGTACATATGGTTTTTAATTGGTACAAACCCTCTCATATCCGTAATAAATAAAACAACAAAGTGGATGTACGATAGAGATTACCGAATCACTGAAAAAATGTCATATCTCCCCACAAGGCCGGTCTTAGAAGTATTGGTACCTAAGGCCAAAAGCAAAAATGAGGCCATCATATACAGACCATAATGTATTACATTAAAACGATTTATATTGCATAAAAATAATGAGATGATGAAAAAAGAAAATAACTTCATTTGTAACAAAAATTCAAGTTATATGTTGTGACGGCAAGGAATTTCGCTCGGTCCGAACCAGTCGCTAAACCGATCCAGGTCGTTCGAAACGCCCTATCGTTTGAGAACACGACAAAATAGAACGCATATAAAAGAACATTTCATTGCTTATTACAACAATGCATCAGATCACAAGAATATACAGAGTATGAATAAATATTACACAGAAATAACAGAGATTTAAATTACATTTAAACACATAGCAGCGGAAAATAATACAATACACAACTAGAATGAGATATACGGATACAAAGCTTTCCGGATATCGTTCCAGCTGTAAACCAGGATCCTGTGAATATAAATCTGCAAAACCAAAACTACTAGCTGCCCGTGTCAAAATAAGGGCACCCAGAGTTTAGGTTAAAACAATAAACTCCAGGTCAGTCATGTGACTGGTGTGAGAACTAAAACAGTTATAAATCTTTATTTTTAAAGTTAGGTAAATCAAGGGACCACGCCGTATAACACGGAACGGGTTTCCTCCCAAGAATACCAGTGCATAAAACAAACAGCGCAATGCTAAATAAAGGAAAATGAAGCTGTTATAAGACCCAGGTCCTATCACACAATGCAAACGCAAGCCGGGGGATAGGGTTTTCCCTTATAACAGCCAAAGAATGCTTGATACGCTTAAAACAAATCATTTGATACTACTATAAGTGCATAGTGTATAAAACAACTTCAAATCATAAGTATCAATCATAGGCGGCATGGGTACCATATATCATGTCGCCATATATAGGTTTACAAATAAAACCGCAAAGTCACGTATTGGGAAATTGGATTTCCTTCTATGAACCGAGGCAAAAGATAGTCCTCAACCGATTCGAGACGCTCTAGCCCGTGTCTCAGGATCAGAGCTCGAGTGACCCTTGGATCGTCAGGGCCAGTCCACCGATGTGGATTAAACTTAAACCCTGAACATGCGTTTCCCCACCCTTTGGGGTGTCAATGAGCCAACGAATGACTCCATCGGTTCGAGAACGACCGATCAATCCGAGGCGCCTCGCAACATCAACAACCACATAAGTCAAACTCGTCAGGGCGTGTAAAACCACTGACGCCACTTTTTAGCTAGAAGGAAACGCATGCCCTCCCTGAGGTCCGTCTCCCGTTTTTGGTTCATACCGGGTGTGAAACACGCGAGGTAAACGTTACACAAAGCTACGCCACAAAGGTCGTGCTTTGATCATCACCACAAGACTTTGCTTTTCAACAGAAGCCTTGATCATTTGCATCTTAGCATGCCACACAGGCAAGCCATCCTATGCAACCGATATCAGTCACACAGAATGAAATCCGATGTCAGACACACAGTCCATTTACAAGTCCGTTCTGGGTCTGAACGAAACCGGAGGCACCTAGTACCCCGCATATCCATCGATCTCCAAGTACGTCTGGACGATCACTAACTGTTTCCATCTTCTTGGGTGTACAGCCCAATCAAGATCATCAATCATCACCCAAACGACGTGAAGACCTCCGGTCTTCGACCATCGTCTTCATCTTCGACTTATCGTCGTATCAGTTATTCAGAATGGGATAAACCCGGTCTTTTCGAATAACTCGCGTATATTTTAAATAAGTGTTACACAAACACAACATACGCCTCATTCCAATTCATTAGTCACTAACCGTAAATTAATCAAGAGAATAATTCCCCAAATATTAACCCCGAAGGCCGAAACCAACATCAGATCAATATCCAGAAAACCATTCTGTTTGGCTAACCGACAGTCAATTTCTAAATTTCACATTCATAGGGAAAGGTTCCCATTAATTTTATCCAAGATAAATTTCTTGAATTTATTCTATAATCTATTTTTGAATATCAATTCAAACTAGTCGGGATTAACGAACCTTACCGAAGTAATCATTTGTTTTAATTTCCCAATCCCAACCTATTCATCCCATGAAGTAAAACTGGTTATACTTCATATCTAACACCACGGTGTTATCGGTAAATTCAATTACCATTTCACGTTCAAATCTAATTAAAGATTTAACTATCGCCTGGAGCAAAACTGGTGATACTCCATTTCGATTATTTCAATCTAATTAAAGATTCATTAAAACTCCACTTAGTTTTAATCTTCGACTGGGTTAAAGAATCAGTGTCATTTAAAACACGGTTCACGATAAACCCAAAATCACATTCCATTAATTATCGGGTTAAAGAACGAGTGTTGTTTAAAACACTGTTCACGATAAACCCAAAAATCAATATCAATTCAATTCCAATTAAATATTATTTAATTGGTACACTTCATTAAATCTAAATAAAAAGATTTAATCATTTCTCAACTGGGTTCAAGAACAGTGTTAATGAAGACACCATTCACGACAAACCCAAATCACATTTGATATTAAATACAAGGCTCTGAATAGAAAATATACCGGCTTATATTCAATATCAAATTCTACGACTAACAAATATCGCATCGGAAATAACGATATAAATATATATATCTTTCAAATTTCCATAACAACATCTGCATAATCCCGAATTCCAACATCGAAATATTCCGAAGACAATTTCGATTCAAATCCACTCCAATGCAATCATTGGAAATTCTGGTTATTTTCAAAACCATTTCAAATCCAATTTATTTATTAAAAAAAATAAATAGAATTATATTTCTAGTTCAAAACTAGTTCATTTCGATAAAAATCTATTTTTATCTTTTCAAATATGGAGTTTTTCATCCCAATTCTTCCTAAATCATTTCTTATGATTTTACACAAATTATTACTATTTTTAATAATTTTATCAAGGCCTGTATAGTCGATTTCCATCAATGGCCATCGAACTGCACTTACAGCGACCTTTTTCGAATTTGATTTGGACATAATTCCAAATCCAACCGTTAGATTTCAAATTTCTAATATTCGTTAGAAAGCTCTTTTCGATACGAACCCAACGGTTCCGGTTTTAGGAGAATCCGACGGTCGGATCTCCCGTAATGTCCGTTTGAAATAAATGGTCGAAATTCGCGAACTGCCGCGGCGCGGCGCGTTCTATTCAGGCCATTATTTTATATATATAATATATATAATATATATTTCGTCGATTTCTATTTAAAACGAATTATATAAATAGTTTTAAATTCGTTTCAAAAACAATTTCAACTTCCATTTACAATCCAAAGCAAAATTGAATTCTTCTTTATAAATTCGTTTTAAAATTCATTTCTATTCAATTCAAATTTCAATTCAATTTGAATTCATTTCAATTCGCTTTCAATTCAATTCATTTCGAAATCGTTTTCAATTCAATTCATTTCGAAATCGTTTTCAATTCAATTCATTTCGAAATCGTTTTCAATTCAATTCATTTCGAAATCGTTTTCAATTTAATTCATTTCGAAATCGTTTTCAATTCAATTCATTTCGAAATCGTTTTCAATTCAATTCATTTCGAAATCGTTTTCAATTCAATTCATTTCGAAATCGTTTTCAATTCATTTCATTTCGAAATCGTTTTCAATTCAATTCATTTCGAAATTGTTTTCAATTCAATTCATTTCGAAATCGTTTTCAATTCATTTCATTTCGAATAAAATCGATATGAATATCGTTCACGTCAAAATGGCGTCAATCTAATCAACACGGCTTCATAAATTTCTATTTCCAAAATAGTTGTTATTATCAAAATATTTCGTTCAACACATGACCAATCTCAATGGATGAGTACTGTCAACACATGAACTTTTATTTTATATTGATAAAGAAGTAAATTTTATTACTAAAATATTTCGTTCAACACATGACCAATCTCAATGGATGAGACTGTCAACACATGAACCTTTATTTTATATTATTCTTTATTCTTCAAATTGGAGTGAGGCCCAATCAATTACCATATAAAGTTAATTATATGGATTTTCATACAACACATGTATATAATAGCATTGAAAAATAATCAACCATCAACCAAAGTGCACTACACTGTATAAGCATCAAATATAGATATCTAATGCTTATAACAGCCTGTCAATCTATCGATCGACATATTTAATCAATCAGGATGAGTGAACTTCAAATTTCATCCCAACACCCGTGTGGGGTTTCGAACAATCAAACACAGATTTTATTTGTGCAGTTGGGCGATGTGTAAAATTTATCGACCCAATCAATGTCCTTCAAATAGGTGTACATAAACAAACCGTCCGGTCTGTAAATGAATATTTATTTATTTACATTCACGTTAAAAATTATATTTTTAACGACAAAACATTTTATTCCAACATATGAACTTCTATTCAATTCATTCTTTAAATAAAATGATATTTTTATTTTTCTAACATATTTTAGAAAATTTCGGCGGTATAACAGCACGATACTAGAAACGGGACGAGGCCTAGCCTTATCCCCGGACTAGTGAAGGCCCACGCCATTCACACATCAATCAAACCATTCAATTTCACCAAACAATTCAATTCAATCAAATAATCTAATTAATTCATGCAACCAAACAAACAAGTCCATGGTCTGTGGACGATTGTGTCGGGTGCTACTAAGCACCGTCTGCATCCTAGTATATATATATAACTAGAAAAATAAATTGAAAGGTGAGAAATTCTCACATATAGCTATCCTAGCTCCACGGCACTTCTAATGCAGGAAATCTTGTCGTTCTCGCCTTTTGCCACCTTCGTTGACCGTAGCCACTACATATATAAAAATCGAATTTTTACTTCGTTATTCAATATATAAAAATCGAATTTTTAATTCGAAGTTCAATATATAAAAATCATATTTTTCTATCGAAGTTCAATATATAAAAATCATATTTTTCTATCGAAGTTCAATATATAAAAATCATATTTTTCTTTCGAAGTTCAATATATAAAAATCATATTTTTCTATCGAAGTTCAATATATAAAAATCATATTTTTCTATCGAAGTTCAATATATAAAAATCATATTTTTCTTTCGAAGTTCAATATATAAAAATCATATTTTTCTATCGAAGTTCAATATATAAAAATCATATTTTTTTACTTTCTACATATAATAAAAATTATATTTTATTCTTTCTATTGTATAAAAATCATATTTTTCCCCTAACAAAATCAAATCTTTTTATATTTGAAAATCTCGTCTTTTCATTATCATGACTCTTCTTTACTTTCTACTTTCAAAACAAAGTATGTTTTTCTATTTTCAAAACAAAATATGTTTTTCTATTTTCAAAACAAAATATGTTTTTCTAAAACAAGAATTGATTTTTATTTCTAAAACAAGAATTGATTTTTATTTCTAAAACAAGAATTTTACAGTATTTGAAATGAGGAAGGGGGGGGGGGAGTGCTTACAGGTGCGGATCGAGGAGGGTGGTCTGCGTGGCCCAGGTTGGTTTCATGAAGCAGATCTTTCTGAGACGATTCCATCGCAACTCGGTTTTTTGAATTCCGACATCATTCGAATAAGTTATGGAATTTTAAACTTTTGAACAATCATGAATTAATTAACCACTTAATTAATCATTAATTAATTACCCCAGTAATACACTAATCACGGTCAAACCAATCTGCTCATCGTTCTCTCAGGTGCTTACAACCGAACGCAACATCGAGTTCTTCCTCTCACTGTCGCTCTTCACAGTCATCGTCGGCGGCCGATCCAAGCTATCCACGTCGGAGAGCTCCACTAGCGCTCCCATCGCCTGGCGCGGCGCACGGCTCGGTGGCCTCAGGCGCCAGCAAACCTCCATCTAACGTCAACACTTTGGGGCCAAAATCCGTGCAAACCGCTTTACGAAATCTCATCATTTCGGTTTGGATTGAAAGCTTGCAAAAATAACTAGGGTTTTCGTTTTGAATTTGGAGGCACGTTCGAATTATTTTGAGGGGGATTGGGGATTTTAGAATGGAGCTTCGTGGCCCTTCAAAGAAGACTCGGTGGCGCATTCCCTGAAGTGGAAAAATTAGGGTTTCTCTTGATTGGGGCTATTTATACCATTAAATAATAATATTTAATTAATCTCTTTATTGTGAAATCTTCGATAAAGCTCTAAATCCAACCCAACGATTGTCCCCCTTAGCTAATTACCCCTATTCCGAACTCAATGGGATATGTATCGTAGGCTGATTCGGCCGTTTCGATCAGTTTCCGTTGAATCTACATTTAAGTCATTATACTGAATTTTAAACGTACATTTCAAATTACCGGGGTCACATACTAACTAGAAAAATTCCCGAAAAATATTTTCTAGCTTCGTATTGACGATACGGTCCTATCAAAACTAGTTTCGTTGAATTCTGAGACCGTTTGAAAAATGACCAATTTCCAGTCGACTAAAATCAACTGAAACTGGTCAAACGCGTTTTCCTTTGCCACGCTCACATATCGATTCGAAAAATTATGAAATTTGGAATCTAGCAATAACTTAACATCACGGACCCAACAAAACTGGTTTCGTCGAAATCCGAGGTCGTTTGCAAAATTGCTATTTTTAAGGGCCTTATATATATAAAAATATATATAAATTCCACAGCGACTATTTCTAATTTTAAACTGGACATATCTTATCATTTCTAAAATGAAATCTCAGTTTGTTAACTTCGTTACAAAGATATAGTTATACAGATTCAAATATTTCTTGTTTCGTTCAATTCTGACTTATATTGAATTCTGTATATTCATTTGAAATTAGAAATCGAATTTTCGAACTACCGCGCCATTTTCAATTCCTTTTATAATTATATATAATTATTATATATTCTAACGACGACGTATATAATATATACGTCGAATTTCAATTCAAAATAAATTTCTCGTCGATATTATTTAAAATATTTCATTTTAAATAATCTAAATTCGCTAAAATTGCCAAAATAAAATTTTCAAACTGGCTCGCATTTTACGGGTTGTTACAATATCCCCCACTTAAAACTTTTCGTCCCCGAAAAGGAATAAAGTCGAAAGTGGTTTGATTAATCAACTCTACGTTCGATCCGGCTTCCATTCTCCAACTCTTTAGTTTCTGAGAATTTTCAAAATTTCAAAAATTTGGCTAACACCCTAAATTTTTGAAAAATTTCGCCATAACCTCCCCTGCACCGGGAGCATCGGGGAATTTCAAATAGCTTCCCCGGTCCTTCAGATCTCAAAAAGAAAAAGAAAAAGCCAAGCGGCTAGCCAATAGGCTCATAAAATCATCATCACCCAAACAAAACAGTAAATTATGTAGTAAACATGTACCTATTTGTCGGGCAAACAAATTTTATTCTCTGCTCTAGCCTCCTTGCTATGACCTGTTCAATGATATACATGTATATGCAAGCAAACGCGACCAATTTTCAATATAACTCAATATTTGGTTCAATTAGGCATAATGGTTCAAAATTATCAAACCAATAAACAAACAACACAAACATCAATCAATTAGTGAATTTAACGTTTCAAATTCATAATTTTGATATATATACAAAAAATCATGTTTTGATGCCAAATCACAACAATAGGCCCTATCTAATTTTGGTTCTCACACCAGTCTAATGGAAATATATAGAAAATCACACCTTCGAAACTCGAACATAAATGTTGATGATGCGATCGCTATCATCAATATCATCTTCGGGCGACTAGAGTGTGATGCTATATCTATCCAATATATTAAAACTTTGAATACACGCGGATCAAACGTATACGCAAAACCTATATATACTGGATTGTCCACATCAATATAAATAAATAACCAAATACGAATAATTGATTTAAATTTTCAAAACAAGATTTGATTTTCACCTTAAAAATATACTCTTCACACTCGTTCTAGGATACTACTGATCCCATCTCTAACGAGTCATTCCCATTGGATATTACTAACCCAATATCTGATGAATTCTTTCGTATAGTTCTAATGTGCCTTGTTCTCTAGCTTTGTAAACCAAAGCTCTGATACCAACTGTGACAGCAAGGAATTTCGCTCGGTCCGAACCAGTCGCTAAACCGATCCAGGTCGTTCGAAACGCCCTATCGTTTGAGAACACGACAAAATAAAACGCATATAAAAGAACATTTCATTTCTTATTACAACAATGCATCAGATCACAAGAATATACAGAGTATGAATAAATATTACACAGAAATAACAGAGATTTAAATTACATTTAAACACATAGCAGCGGAAAATAATACAATACACAACTAGAATGAGATATACGGATACAAAGCTTTCCGGATATCGTTCCAGCTGTAAACCAGGATCCTGTGAATATAAATCTGCAAAACCAAAACTACTAGCTGCCCGTGTCAAAATAAGGGCACCCAGAGTTTAGGTTAAAACAATAAACTCCAGGTCAGTCATGTGACCGGTGTGAGAACTAAAACAGTTATAAATCTTTATTTTTAAAGTTAGGTAAATCAAGGGACCACGCCGTATAACACGGAACGGGTTTCCTCCCAAGAATACCAGTGCATAAAACAAACAGCGCAATGCTAAATAAAGGAAAATGAAGCTGTTATAAGACCCAGGTCCTATCACACAATGCAAACGCAAGCCGGGGATAGGGTTTTCCCTTATAACAGCCAAAGAATGCTTGATACGCTTAAAACAAATCATTTGATACTACTATAAGTGCATAGTGTATAAAACAACTTCAAATCATAAGTATCAATCATAGGCGGCATGGGTACCATATATCATGTCGCCATATATAGGTTTACAAATAAAACCGCAAAGTCACGTATTGGGAAATTGGATTTCCTTCTATGAACCGAGGCAAAAGATAGTCCTCAACCGATTCGAGACGCTCTAGCCCGTGTCTCAGGATCAGAGCTCGAGTGACCCTTGGATCGTCAGGGCCAGTCCACCGATGTGGATTAAACTTAAACCCTGAACATGCGTTTCCCCACCCTTTGGGGTGTCAATGAGCCAACGAATGACTCCATCGGTTCGAGAACGACCGATCAATCCGAGGCGCCTCGCAACAGCAACAACCACATAAGTCAAACTCGTCAGGGCATGTAAAACCACTGACGCCACTTTTTAGCTAGAAGGAAACGCATGCCCTCCCTGAGGTCCGTCTCCCGTTTTTGGTTCATACCGGGTGTGAAACACGCGAGGTAAACGTTACACAAAGCTACGCCACAAAGGTCGTGCTTTGATCATCACCACAAGACTTTGCTTTTCAACAGAAGCCTTGATCATTTGCATCTTAGCATGCCACACAGGCAAGCCATCCTATGCAACCGATATCAGTCACACAGAATGAAATCCGATGTCAGACACACAGTCCATTTACAAGTCCGTTCTGGGTCTGAACGAAACCGGAGGCACCTAGTACCCCGCATATCCATCGATCTCCAAGTACGTCTGGACGATCACTAACTGTTTCCATCTTCTTGGGTGTACAGCCCAATCAAGATCATCAGTCATCACCCAAACGACGTGAAGACCTCCGGTCTTCGACCATCGTCTTCATCTTCGACTTATCGTCGTATCAGTTATTCAGAATGGGATAAACCCGGTCTTTCCGAATAACTCGCGTATATTTTAAATAAGTGTTACACAAACACAACATACGCCTCATTCCAATTCATTAGTCACTAACCGTAAATTAATCAAGAGAATAATTCCCCAAATATTAACCCCGAAGGCCGAAACCAACATCAGATCAATATCCAGAAAACCATTCTGTTTGGCTAACCGACAGTCAATTTCTAAATTTCACATTCATAGGGAAAGGTTCCCATTAATTTTATCCAAGATAAATTTCTTGAATTTATTCTATAATCTATTTTTGAATATCAATTCAAACTAGTCGGGATTAACGAACCTTACCGAAGTAATCATTTGTTTTAATTTCCCAATCCCAACCTATTCATCCCATGAAGTAAAACTGGTTATACTTCATATCTAACACCACGGTGTTATCGGTAAATTCAATTACCATTTCACGTTCAAATCTAATTAAAGATTTAACTATCGCCTGGAGCAAAACTGGTGATACTCCATTTCGATTATTTCAATCTAATTAAAGATTCATTAAAACTCCACTTAGTTTTAATCTTCGACTGGGTTAAAGAATCAGTGTCATTTAAAACACGGTTCACGATAAACCCAAAATCACATTCCATTAATTATCGGGTTAAAGAACGAGTGTTGTTTAAAACACTGTTCACGATAAACCCAAAAATCAATATCAATTCAATTCCAATTAAATATTATTTAATTGGTACACTTCATTAAATCTAAATAAAAAGATTTAATCATTTCTCAACTGGGTTCAAGAACAGTGTTAATGAAGACACCATTCACGACAAACCCAAATCACATTTGATATTAAATACAAGGCTCTGAATAGAAAATATACCGGCTTATATTCAATATCAAATTCTACGACTAACAAATATCGCATCGGAAATAACGATATAAATATATATATCTTTTAAATTTCCATAACAACATCTGCATAATCCCGAATTCCAACATCGAAATATTCCGAAGACAATTTCGATTCAAATCCACTCCAATGCAATCATTGGAAATTCTGGTTATTTTCAAAACCATTTCAAATCCAATTTATTTATTAAAAAAAATAAATAGAATTATATTTCTAGTTCAAAACTAGTTCATTTCGATAAAAATCTATTTTTATCTTTTCAAATATGGAGTTTTTCATCCCAATTCTTCCTAAATCATTTCTTATGATTTTACACAAATTATTACTATTTTTAATAATTTTATCAAGGCCTGTATAGTCGATTTCCATCAATGGCCATCGAACTGCACTTACAGCGACCTTTTTCGAATTTGATTTGGACATAATTCCAAATCCAACTGTTAGATTTCAAATTTCTAATATTCGTTAGAAAGCTCTTTTCGATACGAACCCAACGGTTCCGGTTTTAGGAGAATCCGACGGTCGGATCTCCCGTAATGTCCGTTTGAAATAAATGGTCGAAATTCGCGAACTGCCGCGGCGCGGCGCGTTCTATTTAGGCCATTATTTTATATATATAATATATATAATATATATTTCGTCGATTTCTATTTAAAACGAATTATATAAATAGTTTTAAATTCGTTTCAAAAACAATTTCAACTTCCATTTACAATCCAAAGCAAAATTGAATTCTTCTTTATAAATTCGTTTCAAAAACAATTTCAACTTCCATTTACAATCCAAAGCAAAATTGAATTCTTCTTTATAAATTCGTTTTAAAATTCATTTCTATTCAATTCAAATTTCAATTCAATTTGAATTCATTTCAATTCGCTTTCAATTCAATTCATTTCGAAATCGTTTTCAATTCAATTCATTTCGAAATCGTTTTCAATTCAATTCATTTCGAAATCGTTTTCAATTCAATTCATTTCGAAATCGTTTTCAATTCAATTCATTTCGAAATCGTTTTCAATTCAATTCATTTCGAAATCGTTTTCAATTCAATTCATTTCGAAATCGTTTTCAATTCATTTCATTTCGAAATCGTTTTCAATTCAATTCATTTCGAAATCGTTTTCAATTCAATTCATTTCGAAATCGTTTTCAATTCATTTCATTTCGAATAAAATCGATATGAATATCGTTCACGTCAAAATGGCGTCAATCTAATCAACACGGCTTCATAAATTTCTATTTCCAAAATAGTTGTTATTATCAAAATATTTCGTTCAACACATGACCAATCTCAATGGATGAGTACTGTCAACACATGAACTTTTATTTTATATTGATAAAGAAGTAAATTTTATTACTAAAATATTTCGTTCAACACATGACCAATCTCAATGGATGAGACTGTCAACACATGAACCTTTATTTTATATTATTCTTTATTCTTCAAATTGGAGTGAGGCCCAATCAATTACCATATAAAGTTAATTATATGGATTTTCATACAACACATGTATATAATAGCATTGAAAAATAATCAACCATCAACCAAAGTGCACTACACTGTATAAGCATCAAATATAGATATCTAATGCTTATAACAGCCTGTCAATCTATCGATCGACATATTTAATCAATCAGGATGAGTGAACTTCAAATTTCATCCCAACACCCGTGTGGGGTTTCGAACAATCAAACACAGATTTTATTTGTGCAGTTGGGCGATGTGTAAAATTTATCGACCCAATCAATGTCCTTCAAATAGGTGTACATAAACAAACCGTCCGGTCTGTAAATGAATATTTATTTATTTACATTCACGTTAAAAATTATATTTTTAACGACAAAACATTTTATTCCAACATATGAACTTCTATTCAATTCATTCTTTAAATAAAATGATATTTTTATTTTTCTAACATATTTTAGAAAATTTCGGCGGCATAACAGCACGATACTAGAAACGGGACGAGGCCTAGCCTTATCCCCGGACTAGTGAAGGCCCACGCCATTCACACATCAATCAAACCATTCAATTTCACCAAACAATTCAATTCAATCAAATAATCTAATTAATTCATGCAACCAAACAAACAAGTCCATGGTCTGTGGACGATTGTGTCGGGTGCTACTAAGCACCGTCTGCATCCTAGTATATATATATAACTAGAAAAATAAATTGAAAGGTGAGAAATTCTCACATATAGCTATCCTAGCTCCACGGCACTTCTAATGCAGGAAATCTTGTCGTTCTCGCCTTTTGCCACCTTCGTTGACCGTAGCCACTACATATATAAAAATCGAATTTTTACTTCGTTATTCAATATATAAAAATCGAATTTTTAATTCGAAGTTCAATATATAAAAATCATATTTTTCTATCGAAGTTCAATATATAAAAATCATATTTTTCTATCGAAGTTCAATATATAAAAATCATATTTTTCTTTCGAAGTTCAATATATAAAAATCATATTTTTCTATCGAAGTTCAATATATAAAAATCATATTTTTCTATCGAAGTTCAATATATAAAAATCATATTTTTCTTTCGAAGTTCAATATATAAAAATCATATTTTTCTATCGAAGTTCAATATATAAAAATCATATTTTTTTTACTTTCTACATATAATAAAAATTATATTTTATTCTTTCTATTGTATAAAAATCATATTTTTCCCCTAACAAAATCAAATCTTTTTATATTTGAAAATCTCGTCTTTTCATTATCATGACTCTTCTTTACTTTCTACTTTCAAAACAAAGTATGTTTTTCTATTTTCAAAACAAAATATGTTTTTCTATTTTCAAAACAAAATATGTTTTTCTAAAACAAGAATTGATTTTTATTTCTAAAACAAGAATTGATTTTTATTTCTAAAACAAGAATTTTACAGTATTTGAAATGAGGAAGGGGGGGAGTGCTTACAGGTGCGGATCGAGGAGGGTGGTCTGCGTGGCCCAGGTTGGTTTCATGAAGCAGATCTTTCTGAGACGATTCCATCGCAACTCGGTTTTCTGAATTCCGACATCATTCGAATAAGTTATGGAATTTTAAACTTTTGAACAATCATGAATTAATTAACCACTTAATTAATCATTAATTAATTACCCCAGTAATACACTAATCACGGTCAAACCAATCTGCTCATCGTTCTCTCAGGTGCTTACAACCGAACGCAACATCGAGTTCTTCCTCTCACTGTCGCTCTTCACAGTCATCGTCGGCGGCCGATCCAAGCTATCCACGTCGGAGAGCTCCACTAGCGCTCCCATCGCCTGGCGCGGCGCACGGCTCGGTGGCCTCAGGCGCCAGCAAACCTCCATCTAACGTCAACACTTTGGGGCCAAAATCCGTGCAAACCGCTTTACGAAATCTCATCATTTCGGTTTGGATTGAAAGCTTGCAAAAATAACTAGGGTTTTCGTTTTGAATTTGGAGGCACGTTCGAATTATTTTGAGGGGGATTGGGGATTTTAGAATGGAGCTTCGTGGCCCTTCAAAGAAGACTCGGTGGCGCATTCCCTGAAGTGGAAAAATTAGGGTTTCTCTTGATTGGGGCTATTTATACCATTAAATAATAATATTTAATTAATCTCTTTATTGTGAAATCTTCGATAAAGCTCTAAATCCAACCCAACGATTGTCCCCCTTAGCTAATTACCCCTATTCCGAACTCAATGGGATATGTATCGTAGGCTGATTCGGCCGTTTCGATCAGTTTCCGTTGAATCTACATTTAAGTCATTATACTGAATTTTAAACGTACATTTCAAATTACCGGGGTCACATACTAACTAGAAAAATTCCCGAAAAATATTTTCTAGCTTCGTATTGACGATACGGTCCTATCAAAACTAGTTTCGTTGAATTCTGAGACCGTTTGAAAAATGACCAATTTCCAGTCGACTAAAATCAACTGAAACTGGTCAAACGCGTTTTCCTTTGCCACGCTCACATATCGATTCGAAAAATTATGAAATTTGGAATCTAGCAATAACTTAACATCACGGACCCAACAAAACTGGTTTCGTCGAAATCCGAGGTCGTTTGCAAAATTGCTATTTTTAAGGGCCTTATATATATAAAAATATATATAAATTCCACAGCGACTATTTCTAATTTTAAACTGGACATATCTTATCATTTCTAAAATGAAATCTCAGTTTGTTAACTTCGTTACAAAGATATAGTTATACAGATTCAAATATTTCTTGTTTCGTTCAATTCTGACTTATATTGAATTCTGTATATTCATTTGAAATTAGAAATCGAATTTTCGAACTACCGCGCCATTTTCAATTCCTTTTATAATTATATATAATTATTATATATTCTAACGACGACGTATATAATATATACGTCGAATTTCAATTCAAAATAAATTTCTCGTCGATATTATTTAAAATATTTCATTTTAAATAATCTAAATTCGCTAAAATTGCCAAAATAAAATTTTCAAACTGGCTCGCATTTTACGGGTTGTTACATATGTTTTTGGTTTAGAACGGGTGTTAATTCGGTATTATAGATTTCGTATGTTTCATTTATTGCAAGGTCAATAGTTGTGCTCGATGTAAACAAGTATACCGAAACACATTTGTTTTTTGCCTTGTACCAGAGGCATATGTTTTCACTAAATGGAGTCAGTATTCTAGGTCTTTCTTTTGTTTTCCCAACATGAAAATATTTCACGACACCAGATTTTTTATATTTCTTTTCTTTGGCAAACAAATCACATACCCCAGCCTTCTAATATTTTGAAATGTTACCTAAAGCATTTTTTCCTGATAAGCATTAAATGTTGTATATTACTGCCAAATTGTTTTCATTTCCAAAAATACTATGTAACTGTGTATATATTTGCTTACTAGAAACTATAAAATGAATTTTGATGATATAAACAACATATCTTACTGCAAAAATATTATTGACAGGAAAGTATTATCTTAATGCATATATGAAGCAACCAAAGAGGAAGTCATTGCAAAAAACCGATGCCTTCAAATCCCCTTAGAAATGATACCACAAAACCCTTGAACATTAGGATTCGTCTTGATAAGTCGCAAAAGCAACATAGTGGACCTAACGTTAATGCTTAAAACTCATCTCACCGTTGATTTATAATATCAAGAAATAATTATCAACTGTTTGAAATTTACGGAGAAAGCCATTAGAGACAAACTGATCACATAGCTAAACTTAAGAAGAAATACACCATACATATGGAAAAAAATTGATCACATATCTTAATTTATAATGAAGTACACCATATATGTTGAAAACATATTAGGTGTATCAACCATGAAAGGAGTTCATGACAATAAGTACACGACTTAGGCCTGAATAATTTTAACATCAGATAAAACTAAATGACACATCCAAAGTAATGGAAGAACTAACAGTTATGCCAATTGGTATTCACTAAACCAACAGTTATGCCAATTGGCAAATGCAAAAGAAGCATAGTTTACATAGAAAGTTGCCATAAAAATTGATTTCTTCAGTTCCAACGTCACAGAATATGAGAAACAACTGAGTTTCTAAGCATACAGCTATGGAGAAACGATTCAGTTCCGATGGCATACAACTGTGGAGAAACAATCGAATCGTATTGATATGTTCACTATACTTGTTTACATCCACAATTTCAACACTAAAATTTTCTAAACAAGACAAGAATGGAAACATGAGCAAATTGAGTTTCAGTTGCAAATGTGGAAATTCAGACAATAAAAAACATATTTATCTTGCGACAATAACAAAGAAGAATTGGTCCTTTCCAGTCAACGATTAAATATTTAAAACATTGAAATGCAAATTAGTACCTTCGACTTCAACGAATCATCTTAAATTGAATTTATGCATTTGTGCCTCTAGGCTCGCAAGAGTTCGTAATTTTTTCTTATGCCCTAGCCATTGCCGACGTCGTGCCGACTGCCATGAAGATGGAAATTCACTCGCCGCTTCACTAGATGCAGATTTGCAACTGACTCGTTAGATTATCATGATTTGGCAGTTTGAGAATCGCGTTTTTCTTTTGATTCAAGCGATGAATTGATGCCCTAAGCGGTTGCTTCTCTTGCTTTGGCTAAGGGTTGGGTCTGTCTCTTCGCTCTTTGATTATTTTTGCCACTATCTGTTAGATTTAATCCCTACAAGTTTCCAGCAATCTATTTTTAAATGTTTATTCATTTTTGTAGCTAATAATTATCTAAAAATCAATGAATAAAATTGGATTACAAAGAGAACATGATTTGAGAAACTTTTGCATTTAAAATTAGTATCAATTGTCTTGAATGTAACCAATGAAGTGATGCTTAAACGCAATTTACAATTTTCTATTGAAAAAATTGAAAAATTCTAGTGCATGCATGAGAATAAGAAATAAAGATAATTTGTGGGATGTACGTTAACCGATGGCTGCATGAAGTATATAGAGGGAAGGGTTGTCAATGGGTCGAATCAGGTTGGGTTCGGGTCGGATCAAGTCGGATTCAGGTTGATTTATAAACGGGTCGGGTCAACCTATTTATTAAACGGGTCATTTTTCCCCAATCCGAACCCAATCCATTTATAAACGGGTTGACCAGACCTGACCCGCGTGACCCGTTTAACTAAATGGGTCGGGTCGAGTCGTGTCGGGTTACCCGTTTGATCCATCGACAAATATTGCCCACTAATATAAACTAAATCACCAAAAGACAACACTATTATATAATCACCAACATGCAACAAGTTACAAAATCACCAACGGGCACTACAACAAAATGACCCTATTACAACGGTGGAACACCTTTGTAATATACATTTTACAACGGTGGGTAAATCGTCGTGTATTAAGAAGTTGTAATAGACTAATATCTTTTACAACTTTTTTGCACTGTTGCAACACCGTTGTAATATGTATATTTTACAACTTTTTCCCACCGTTGTAACAAACTTTATTACAACAGTTACGCACCGTTGTAATAAAATCTACTACAACTGTTATGCACCGTTGTGATTGACATTTGGTTTTTTAAAAAATGAACATATTTTGCAACTGAAAAGAACAATACACTAAATATAGCAATACTCCATAAGCAAATCCGATATAACAATTATTTGCAAACTAATTTATTAAAATACTCAAATATTCGGTATTACAAACAATAAGTTTTAGACAACATTTCGTATATTATTACATACTAGACCGTTAGCTCATAGCTCCTACAGATGTACAAATAATGTTAAATTTTAAGGTCTTAGAGGATATGGGAAGTAAATTGCTTTGTTGCTTGCCTTTTGAAAACCGAAACATTTTTGAAGAGTGGAGCATGAAGATCAGGATCATTCGAAATAGGTGGTGCATTAGCTATTTCCATTTTGGCATAGATGAGTTCTCCGTCTACTTCCGTCAAAGCTACAAGTTTCTAAAAAATTCACATTGTAAAATGATAAATGATCCATATGCAGATATAGAAGTGTTAGTAGTGCAATACTGAAAATAAAAAAAATAAAAATTGACAACCTTGAGTTGTGAAGGTGTTGGTGCTTCTGAACTTGGGCTACTGGGTAAAGTATTGTTGAACCTAAAACTAGTAGTCGACTTCTGCAGTAACAAGCAACTTACAAGCGGTAATTTATAAATATATGAATATTTCTATATTTTACTAAATAACATATAGAACCAAACCAATCAAAAAATATGATATTCAAGAAAACTAGGTAGGCGACATCACGTCTCATTTTATAGCAAAACTAGGAGAAAGGATTCAGCATTTAGACATGAGATCATATGGTTCATGTGAATCAAAATATGTGCATTTTTTCTTCTATAAAAAGTATTTATAAGAAGAACAAACTGTTAAAATAATATCTGGTTCAGTAGTTTAAATTATACTTGCAGTCTTAACTAATCTTTACCTTGCTCTTGATGGATGGTTCAGGGGAAGGGGAGAGATTTAAAGTTGCAGGAGATAATACACTAGTAGGCACTTGAGGAAGCTGCATCAACAAGAAAAATTAGAACATAAAGATTTATTATTTTAAAGCTGAGATACACTCTTATCACCTATAAATAAAATAGAAACCTGACAAATCAGGAATTCGATAGGGAAAATTTCTCTGTAAAGAATGATCACAAAAGGACATAAGAAAATACGGACATCACATACCTCTTGCAAAGGCGGTATGTCTGGATTGCCACCACCATGTTCTAACACATTAGTTGAGTTATAAACTGGGGCAAGCAAAGGAGGGAACTTACTCAAACTAGTACCGCTAATCGAAATCTGAAACATACAAATTTTGAATAGAGTGAAACAATATTTCATGCATAATCCAGGATGCATTAGGCAGAACATATGGATTCATTACTGGTCGTGTACTCTCAATAGCAATAGAAGTGAGGCTTTCAAATTTACTTGATTGTAGTCATCAAGTTTTTAGATAAATTCAGCAACACAACGATCAATATATGGCATGTACAGTTGTACAAGAATGAAGAGGGCACTGCATGCTGACTGTGCAACAAGCACCCAATTTCTTTAACGGTTAAATGTTTCAAATAAGTACATCTACTGTGATGATATAATTGGTATACTAGGCACAGACATTAGCAAGTAGACTATATGAAAGGTATCATGAATAAACCTGGTATCGGTTCATCAAAAATCCCTGTATGGTGATAAGAACAGAGCATTGTACCACACACGTTGAAAGGTGCAAGATGATGATAAATTGATTGCGATTTAGATGCATGAGGTCTATATACGTTCATGGACGTGCACATTTCAAAACACGTCATAAGCTGCATCTCCTAAATTAACTGCGAATTACATGCATGAGTTCTATATATATACAGAGATATTTTAGAAAGTATAAAATGTTGTATATATACTACAAGACACATCGTAAGCTTCATCGCCTAAATTGATTGTGAATTACATCCTTTTTATTTATTTATTTTGGATTTCACGGTGAGATCACTAAAACTATAAACATATACTATCCTAAAAGAGCCTAAGTTGAAATTGTTAAAATTACCCAAATACTCCAGGAATTTCATGTTACAAAAAAGAACAAGGGAAAGTACTAAATTACCTCCATAACTAGAGGTGGCACAGCCACTACGCTGCCAGTAAAGTTCACCAGCTAAAAGAATAGACAGAAAAAAAGAAGAAGAAGGCAATTTAGTAAACTCCAACTAAGTCCAGAAATACACAAGCACGGAAAATATAAAAAAAGAGGTGCCTTTGTATCACGACTGCTAGAGTTGCCATCAGACGGGGAGAAGGATAACCGAGCGGTGACCGGACTGAAAGCAGAATATCATATTTGCAAATGCATAATATCATATTTGCATTGTATAAGTCGATCGACCAAACCAACTAAATGTGTAGCCCTACTTAAGCTAGGGGATAACCAGCTATTTAACATAAATAATATCTTGAGCCTAAAAATAAATGACAGACTATTAATATTTTTATCCAAACTAAGATATTTTAGCCTTCTAGAAATCAACCATCCTCATACAAACAAATTTCACAGCAAAATAAATTTACAACATCAACATAATTTAGTAACAACAGTTTTGATATTTTGAGATACAAAACAGGCCGTTGCAGTGCTTTATTCCACGAGTCCATAACATACAAAATCAAACTCCTCAGTATGTCGAAACAGGTCTACACCGCCTTGAAGGCAGTGCATTTGCACCGCCTTTCAAGGTAGTGCGTTTGCACCGCCTTTCAAGGCAGTGCGTTTGCACCGCCTTTCAAGGAAGTGCGTTTGCTCCGCCTTTCAAGGCAGTGTGTTTGCACCGCCTTGCAAGGCAGTGCTGCACCGTCTTGCAAGGCAGTGCAAACTTGCACTGCCTGAAGGCAGTGTGTTTGCACTGCCTGAAATGATACAAAGGCCCCTGCATGTTAATGCTGACATACATGCAAACTAGAAAAATAGGGGAGGGTTCCATTGAGTATGACAGTCCCTGACAGCCCAAATATACCAAAGCAATAGAACAAGAATATGTTTGTCAGTTTTTCATTTCACGAATGGTTCAACTCTCACTTTTAGATACTAAAATGCATACATAAATCCCAACCAGACTGTTGACTAGCAAGATTCTAGCATAAAGCCTACATACAACATGTATAACATGCATAGTGGGAAGCTCAAATCATGAAGCAAAAGTGATAACAAAAGGCAAGGCCATGCAGATTTAGATGGCGAAAAATCGGGATATTCAAGTGGCTACATACATAGGAGATTTTGCAGCAAACCGATGAACCCAAATTAAAAGAGGGAAAAACAAATAATTGAAGAACTTGAATTTGTTCAAGTGAGATAACTCACCTGCAGGTCGTCGGCAAAGGGGAAAGGGCTGAGTTAGCTGGCTTCGCGAGGGTGACTGGGCGCAGGCGGATTTGGCTTCAAGTTGAAGACGGCGGACGGTGGAGCGGTTGCGCTTGGAGAAGATCAACTGCAGTGGCTTCAAGCAAAAAGCGTTGCCCCTTTTTGTTCCACGGGTTCAAAGTTCAATCAGAGAGAGGAGAAAGAAGAGGGGCCGCGGCCGATGGGAGATAGGAGGAGGCGAGGCAAGGGCTAGCTTGGTGGCCATTAATTTCGGATTTTGGGGAATAATTAGTTGAATTTGGGAAAGTGATTATGAATTGGGGAAAGGTTAATACAGTGGCAACATAGAATACTGGCAAGGAGGACACGCGGTGAAAAGTAAATTTATTAAATACGAGACCGCCAATTCTTAGAGCCAAAATTTCGCAATTTCCCACCTAAATTTCATTGCTAACATTTGGAGACCGATCTTTTCATTGTTCGTTTCACCCAGATGTACAGAATTAAATGTTACAACCTAGAACCAGTACAAATTTACTGAATATAATATTTAAACGTTACAACCTATAAACAGTACAAATTTATTAAATATAATATGGATGTGTTAGGAAATATTTTGCTGAAGCATTAGATATTGCTCATTAATAATAACTATTGTTAACTATTCCTTATTTCTTCTTATTTATAATTAAATATAACTTATTAAAAGTTTATTAATTATGTATACTTTACTAATAATTATTCATTATTAAATACTTAACAGTCATTATCAAAAAACTAATTTTTACTTCTTAATTAGTGATTATTACTTCTTATTTATCGATTACTAAAATTAATTATATATTCATTACTAAAAACTAATTTTTATTTATTTATTTTTAATTTCTAACAATAATACACAATTATTATTTATTAATTATTATATAGCGAAAAGAAATTATTAATATTAGTTATTACATATTTTCAAATAAACTATTTATTATTATTAAACAATAGTTATTGAGTATTAATATTTTTATTAATTATCGAATTTTTATTAATTATTAATATGGTATTTTTGTTGTAGTGTAGTCATATATTACAACAGTCAAAAAATAAAAGTTGTTATATGCTTTTATTACAACTGGCAAAATAACACAGTTGTTAAAAATAAGTTTATTACAACTTTTCTGGGAAAAAGTTGTAAAAAAACATTTATTACAACTGTGATTTTACCACCGTTGTAAAATTAAAGTTGTAATATGGTGTTTTTGTTGTAGTGGGGTAACAAGTTACAAAATCACTAACAGGAAGCACATATATAAAACGTGAAATCACCATATCCAAAAATCATTCTCCATACATAAAAATAGATAAACATACTTCATCCATAAAAAACTAACAGTATCGAAGAAATACAATTGTGATAAATAAAATATAATTAACAACATACAATAATAAATTAGTAAAATATAACAGTTTACATAAGAATATATAACCATCTGATTACTGTATACATAAAAGACTAACACTAAAAGCATACATAAAAGACTAACAGTATGGGGTACGGAAGAGATGCTTCATATAATCGGGTTTGGCGGATCAAAATCGGGTAAGCAGGTCAACCCTAAAACCACCTATTTATAAACGAGTCATATTCGGCTGATCCGAAAATAACCCGCTATCTAAACGGATCAGGTTTCGGATCGCGTACAACAACCCAAGCAGAAATGGGCTAGAGTGATGGTTTAGGCGGATAATTTGGTCAGCGGAGATAACCGACCTCAAATTAGGACTTTCAATCATCTTCCTCCGTGAAGCTTAGGGTTTCCGAAATATTTAGGTATGCGTGGTCGAACTAGACTCTTTTGATTTTTGTTTCACTTCGATGTTTAAATTGTAATCGCCATCCAGTATTGGACTCGGATGTCCTCGTTCTGAAATAGAATCGCATATTCTACATGGTTTATGATCCGGTTTAACTCTTGGATCGGGAAGGATGCGATTCCTACCAAATAGCGTTTTGGAATGTAGGATCTCGCGATTTTTTGCAATCACTGATCTGTGGAATGCAGTCAATGAATTACAAAGGATTAAAGAATTTACCTGAGATTACTTATTTGTTAATTATTGAACTAACTTGTATTTTTATATTCTATCTCTTATTTCTCATAATTTTTACGCTGTTGGTTGTTGTTAAATTGATTTTATACAACACTAAATATAACAATATGTATTTTTGACACAGATTATAATAATGGCTTTTGCTAATAGAATCAGAAGTCTTCTTAAACTAAATGCTAGGTCTACTTCATCCATTTACCACGCAGTAAGATGCATGCCATCTATACTTTCTACCAATGGTTGGTGCAATAATTTCAAAGTTATTTCCAGTGAAAGCGTACACTTGGTGTTTGAAACAGTATTTGTACTAACAAAGGCTTAATGCCCCCCCCCCCCCCCCCCCCCCCGAACCCTTTCTAGGGGTCTTAAACTCTACAACTGACAAGAGCTTAAGGTACAACTTTGGTGAGGTCCCTAATGATACTTCCTTTTCAAACATTATTGGTAAACAAAGAGGATTAAGTTGTTTTAGTGATGAAGATGTTATCATTTCCATGGCTGCGATGAATCAAAAGGTAATGCTGACGTGCAACTGGATGTGAGAACGTGTTAAATGTTTATAACCCTATTCTACCTATAATTACCTTTATGTGAATTATTATAATTTTAAATATGCTGTTGCCTTCAAAATTTCTAACATTCTCTTCAAAGTATTAAACTGGATGAATCAAAGGTAATGTTGACGTGCAACTGGATGTGAGAACGTGTTAAATGTTTATAACCGTATTCTACATATAATTACATTTATGTGAATAATAATTTTAAATATGAAATTTCAAACATTCACTTCAGAGTATTAAACTATGCCTTTGAAGTGATGCACACTTGTATGGGCTTAGCTGATGACTTGTTTTTATTTCAAGAGCAACCACGATGATCTGTCTGAACTGGAGAAAGAAGCCATTTTATATTATATAGGATCTTTGAGTTGGTTTAATCATATTCTCCCTAACTCACGTTTCAGTATTATGAGTTGAGAAGTTATAGTTACCTGCCTAAATTTTATTTTTATAGCCTCTATGGTGGCAGTAAATTAGAATGGATCATTTCTGTACTCTGAGATATTTTTTAATGATAAGGGTAATGCTTTGCTCAAGCAGAACACTTAATATAATAGCTCAAGGGAACTTATGACCTCTAGAACCATGATACCTCTAACCACTTGAACTGGAGATCCTTGCCGAGATGGTTATTTGTTTTTGTCATGCCTTTCAACCAGTGTTGTGTAAATCCTTTAGGCTTCCGCCTAGGCCCAGATCAGGCTCCGCCTAGGCAGTAGGCTAGATTCATGGCGTCGATTTTGACTAGTCCACCTAGATGGTACTTACTACATTATATAAGTATATAAACAGGGTTAAAGGCACCATCTACGCATTGATTTAGGCTTGATACCTCTTACAAGCACCAAAATGTTTGTTTCTAGCCATGTTGTCTCAATTGTTGCTCCAAAATTCATGAAATACCATTGTGGATAAGGTGATCCAAACAAATTTCATACAAAATGCGCAAGTTTGTCAAAAATGCTTAGTTTTGATTAATCTTTGATTAATACCCACCTTACCTATTAATCCCTAGTCCATGCTTACCGCCTAGCATCCACCTGGCTATTTTTACAACTTTGCCTTCTACTAATTGGTATCGTCTATGCTTTTGGGAAGAAAACATTCATGTTTTACTCTCAGTTTCAGTATCAATCGTTCATAATCGCTTTGCAGTAGTTTATTCTCGTTTCATTCAGCCATTCAAATGCCTGGTTTTTCTTGCTGCATGATATAATGTTTCATCTATGGTTGGGCAAATTCGTTATTGGCAAATGTAAATGACATGGATTAATGTTTGTAGGGTTCTTCACTATTATCTTCCCCAAGATTCATATCTGCAATAAGGGACTTTTGGTAATTTTAAAGCACTTGAAAATTTTCTTTTTTTGGGGCTACTGTAGCTTAAAGAGATAATATCCATTTATAACCTATTTTAATTACACAGCTCTAAGCTTCTTGGGAATAGTGTTAATGGATTCAACCTTGGTGCTGTTGACTCATGCATGGCTGTCATGGAAGTCAAGGTAGTAATACACTTGGAATTATGTTTTTGGGGCTATTTTAAATGTCACAGAACTTTTTAACAGTCTCTTATTTCTTTTTGGTTTTGCATGCGTATGAGTCTAAGAAACCATAAGTGAACATTAACGATTCAGTATGCTTAAATAGCTTCTCAATAATGTATGTGTCTTACAAAGTAGTGTCAGTCATGTTGTTTGGTTTTGATCGTGAAAAAGGAGCACACTCAGTTAAATATATTGGATGCAAATATATAAATAGACTTGAGCTAGTATAGTGGTATATGTTTTCCTAATTTCCTTAATGATTTCATACAAGGTTGCGCAGACACAAGATCTCCATGTACCAAGTATGTAAATGGGCACATATGTGTTGCCAATGTTGTGTTTTCTTTTGGATACATGCTAAAATTCTCAAAACTGTATCCAGTCAACGGTTGTGCTTGTTGGTATGCTTGGAATATTTTAGCCTTTTGTTTAGAAATTAATGTCCCATCAATATTGGAATGAAAATAAAAATAAAGAACAAAGAGCTTCAGTTTTTTTTTGGTAAGCATAATAACAAACAGAAAGAAAAATCACTTTATTCTTAATGTTTTTTCCTACAAACCATATAATATACTACATGAAGAGCTAGAAGTATCTGTTATGGGTTATGAGCAGTACTTGTTATCGACTTATTGATATTTAAGGTGCATCTGAAGGCAATACCATATAGAAGGTCGAATTTGTATCATTCTGGTTGTGGAGGCTGATATTCAATTGGTACTGCCTTTAGTTGCATTCGATAATTTTCGTACATTCATGTTAAATTTCAACTTTAATCTGAATTTTGTTCCACTTATTGGACTTATTTTGTTTGTTAGATCAACATTATATCATGTCATAAGAAAATTCTTTTGGCATATATGTAAACCATAGGTATGTGTAACGAGAGGTTCCACCTTTGTATTTGGTTTGACATCTAATCTAATACAATAATATAAACTTTCATTTTTCTTCCGTTGAATACAAAGCACAAGATGTGTTGGTTGTTTATTTCCTAGTCAATATTTGTATTGCTTTTTCTAGTTCTGAACAATAGTAACACGTAAGGAGTTGGTACTTAACATTGTTTGGTTTTATTGCAGAAAACATAAGAATCTAAAGGACCCTTTGCTTTTATTATGAGTTTTGTGTTTTCTGTTTTCAACATTCATTACAAAACATGAAAATGGAAGGAGAAGATTTAAATTCTTTGCACTACGATGATGGATGATAAGCTTTTCAACGAAGAAAGCGATAGCTCTTCGATCGTGTTGGAAGACTTTGCCGACAGCACCAATAGACATTTTGTGCGGAGATTTCAAGAAGTTGAGGTAAAGGGGGCGTTGAAGCGGATGAAATCAGGCAAGTCGGTAGGGCCTGATGACATTCCTATTGAGGTGTGGAGATGCAGGGATAACATGGCTAACTAAGTTGTTTAATAATATTTTCAAATCAAATAAAATGCCAGATGAATGGAGGAGAAGCATTATAGTTCCAATCTTCAAGAATGAAGGAGATATTCAAAGTTGCACAAATTATAGAGGAATTAAGCTTATGAGTCATACAATGAAGCTTTGGGAGAGAGTTTGCGAGCAGCGTTTGAGGAGGTTGACAAGTGTCTCTAGGAACCAATTTGGCTTTATGCCTGGAAGGTCAACCACTGAGGCGATTTTCTTGGTTAGACAACTTATGGAGAGATACAGGGAGCAGAAGAAAGATCTCCATATGGTTTTTATTGACTTGGAGAAAGCTTATGACAGGGTGCCAAGGAGGGTTATGTGGTGGGCACTAGAAAGGAAGAGAGTGCCATCAAAGTATATTACCCTTATCAAGGATATGTACGAGGGGGTTGTGACTAGTATCAGAGCATGCGATGGTGACACCAGAGACTTTCCAATTAACATAGGGTTACATCAAGGTTCGGCTTTGAACCCCTATATTTTTGCATTAGTGATGGACGAAATCACAAAAGATATGCAAAGGGAGATTCCTTGGTGTATGCTCTTTGCCGATGATGTTGTGCTGATTGATGAGAGTAGAATAGGAGTTAATCGACAACTGGAGTTGTGGAGGGAGACGTTGGAATCAAAGGGTTTCAGGCTTAGTAGAACTAAAACACAGAGTATATGAAGTGTGAGTTTAGTGGTGTCAGGTCAGATGACGGAGAGGTCACCTTGACCGATAGAGTAGTACCCAAGAAGGAGTCGTTTCGATACTTAGGATTTATGTTGCAGTTTGATGGGGAGATTGATAAAGATGTTAGTTTTAGAATTCAAGCAGGATGGGTGAAATGGCGACTAGTATGACATTCTCTGTGATTGGAAGATTCCTCAGAAGCTTAAAGGAAAGTTTTATAGGACAACAATCAGACCCGCAATGTTATATGACGCAGAATGTGGCCTACTAAGAGGCAACACGTCCAGAAGATAAGTGTAGCAGAGATGCGGATGCTGCGCTGGAGTTGTGGGCATACCAGACGAGATCGGATTAGAAATGAAGATATTCGGGAGAAACTTGGAGTTGCACCTATTGAAGAGAAGTTAGTCCAACACCGCTTGAGATGGTTTGGACATATCCAACGTAGACCATACAATGCAGCTGTGCGCGTTGGAATTATAGGCCGCACAGAAGGCCCAAAGAGAGGTAGAGGTCGACTTAAAATGACATGGGAGGAGATAATAAAGAGAGATTTACGTAATTGGAGTATATCTGAAGAGCTGGTAGTGGATAGGAGGGCATGGAAGCTGGCAATCCATGTAGCAGAACCTTAGGTTTTTTTTTAAGACTTTATTTCACTTTTGTTGAACCTTTTTTTTTTCATTACTATTTTAGACTTTATTTTACTTTTATTGAACCTTTTATCTGTTTGATTATTTTAAACCCTTATATATATTATTATCATTATTATTCCTTTTATTTTTATTTTATTTTTGGGTTCCATATCTAGCCAACCCCAACTTGTTTGAGATATATGGCTTTGTTGTTGTTGTTGTTGCACTACGATGATGGATGGACGTCGAACGGGATAAATTGTTTTCCGTTTTTTTTTTGTTATTTGTCAAAATGCAGAAGACCATATAAACTAGTTTTATTTATTAATTTTGTATGCTAACTTTATTTTCTAAATTGGTTGTTTTCTAAAAATACACACACCAAGCCCTTTTTTATTTTTTTTGGATGGAAATCCAAAACTAAAATTGACAAACGAAAAGGAGCGTGAAGTTCTTGTTGAACTGAATTTAGGAAGTTGACTCCATCTTCTAGTATAATTTATATATGCAAGCATAGTCAATCTCATTATTATTCTACATAAAAGTAGTCAGAACTAATTAATAATTTGAATTGTTTAACTGTTGGAGTAATCAAATAATTGTATACAATTAATCATTTTTCCTTTTAGGACTTTGGGGTGTCAAAAGATTATGTATTTGGGATGAATGATATTTTAGAAGATGGATCTTACATAATTGGAAGAGAATGTTCAGGCGAGCAGATCCGAGGTACCTACGTACCTAAATTTTGATAGGAACAAGGGATAAAATGATAATGATTCTTTGAGTGAAAGATGGCAATGGTACTGATAGCTCAAAGATCTCTATAGGTGTTAATTTTCCTGAAATTTCAATCCAGATGAGCTTGGAAATGAAAGATTGTCATTGATGAGGCCTAAAGAGTGTAGCGAAATCTATCATCAAAGACTCGGTTTCTTGTAAGTCTTACAATTTGATATTTTACTTCATGAAAGCAAATCAGTTTCAGATTTTCACCTGTTTAACAATCCAACCCATAAGAAATTTGGTGCACAGGATTTTTTATTTTTTTAAGTTTTAACTTGCATAAATCCAATTGAATTTGTTACTTAACCTCCAATTTCATTTTTCTGGCTTATCCTTTATATGTTAATATATGAATAAAATTTTAAAAATATTTAGTTGATTTATGGCGCAAATTTTGGGAAACAAGATGGTAAATCTAATAAAATAGACACGATGGTTTTGCTGGGCAGTGCGGAAATCCCTTATGTTATAATATTTCCGATTACTACCAAACATGTTCTAAAAAGTCATTTATTGTTAGATGAAACAGAAGTGCAAAAACGGCATTCAATTTATTTATTTGGTATGTAATAGAAACATATGCAAATTTGTTTCTACTTGTCCCTTAACCATGCCGAATAGGTAACCTATGTAGTAAATGATATGGATCCATTATAGAAGTACAAAGTTGAAATCAAGGACTGTGTTTTTGAACCAAAAGCTATCTATTTACTTACCATGGGATGAAAGTTTGTAAGCATTAAAAAAAAGAGCTTATATTTCTGTTTTGAGTAAAATTGTTCCATTTAAATGGTTTGCTTCAATTCACATTCATAAAAGTTATGTTTTTTAAGAGAAAAAAGCTGAGCATTCCTCTAGTTTTCTTCTTCTGAACCCAAAAACATGGTAAAACTTGAATTTATCTTTCTTTTTTCTAATTGTTTCCATTATCCAGGAATATTAATGGGGGAAGGAACACCCACGTCCGATGGTACAGCAGTGGAGCAAAAAACAACGAATTTCGCCCAAAAAGGACGAAATTTGCAAAACAATTCAAAGGAAGAATGAAGGGAAAATCTTCTGGTGGCACTTACATCAGTTTCGGCAGGTATGCCTTACAGGCACTCCAGCCTGCTTGGGTCACCGGTAGGCAGATAGAAGCGGGGCGAAGAGCGATGTCGCGCCACGCACGTAGTGGTGGAAAGATATGGGTACGGGTTTTCCCCCATAAGCCTATTACAGGGAAGCCTGCAGAGACCCGTATGGGTAGGGGAAAAGGAGGCGTTGAGTACTGGACTTCTGTTGTTAAACCGGGTCGGATACTCTATGAGATGGACGGTGTCTCTGAAGCTGTAGCCAGGTCGGCAATTTCGTTGGCTGCGTTTAAGATGCCTATTGAAACCCGGTTTATTAAGATATGAATATGGAGAAAGCAGTTGAAATATGTTGCCTAATGTTTGCATGGGACGTTGGACGAAAAACATTGATGTGCGACGTTCAGGTTGGTTGTGTTAGAAATATTCATGTTGCGCTGTTTAGTTGGATTTGAGGTGCAGCGTTCAGTTGATTTTTTTTTTAAACTTTATCTGCAGCTGAATTTGTTTCTACAACTATTGTGGCATGTAGCAAATTTTGATGGTACGTGCTAATGTATTCTGGAGGGTGAATTTGAACATAAAAAGATTATTAGGATAGTACTTTAGAATAGTGCATTACTTGTGTAAACATAAGTTAAATACTTGATAGCTAGGATAGTGTAACCTATTACGACAATTGTTCGAACACATAAATAGATCAAAATAAGACAAGTTGAATATGTTGGCAAGAATATTATGATAATGGTATAGGCACAAAAATGAATCATAATAGCAGTTTTGATATATGTGTAAGTAAGATTATAACATGAAGGTTATAATTAAAAGTGAAATGAAGATTTATTACACACAATTGTGAATCAAGTTTAATAACAAGTATAATTCTATGACTATGGTTCTATGGCGAAAGACTATAACATGAAAGTTATAATTAAAAATGAAATGAAATAAAAAAGACTTATTATGAATAAACTTAAAAATTGTGAGTTAAGTTTAAGCAGCATGGTTATATGGTGCTCTTGTGATTATGCATTCTATGGTTATTATGTGGTTCTATGGTGACCTTATAATTAGACATTTTATGGTGGCCATTAAAGTCGATAGGGGTGAGCGTTGGTTGGTTTGGTTTATCCGAGATGAAAATTGTCAAGTCAAACTAAAACCGATAAAATTGAAAATCAAACCAAACCAGCCAAATTAAAATTGGTTGGTTCGGTTGGTTATTCGATTTAAGCGAACTAAAAATATTCTAGATTTTATGTTCGTAAAATTAACTCTAATTTGAAAAAAAAGATTGAAATATTATTATTTATGATTCTTATGCTTCCTAAAAGTAACTCTGATGCATATGTGATGATTAAAATTTACATAGATAACTAAACTAACCAAAAATAATTACTATAATATCGATAATTTTGAAAATATAATAAAAATTCGGTTAATTTGGTTAAACCGATAACTAAACTAGATATTTTTCCGAATCAATTATAAACCAATTTAATTTTAAAACCAAACCAAACCGACCAAAATATATTGGTTTGGTTGGTTTATGTGGTTTAACAAAAAAATGCTCACCCTTAAAAGTCGACAAACAAGCAATTAAAGTTCAAATTAAATGTATTGAACAATACTATTAATTAAGAAAAAGAAAAAGTGATGTAATAACGAAAGAATAAACATAGGGTCTAATAAAATAACGAGAAGCATTTGGATCAATCCGAAGGAATTTTGAATGAAAAGTCAACAGGACATATTATTGTAGGTGTTCGAAGACACAGTGGAAGCACATCCAACTTGATATTCGCCAGAACTGGAGAAAGGCCTGTGAGGGAAGCTCGTGGGAAGCTGCTCCCCAGAGGCAAGAAGTTTGAGACTTCTATGGGACATGAGGATACTCCGAGATGACTCTCCGTGGGATTCGTGTGGTCAGCTACGCCAGAGGTAGGTCTATACAGTTCCATCCATAGAGTTTGCCTTGACAACATGTGTTCAGGGCAGCCAAAAGACTGATTGGATGATTTTAGGATTTGACGGTGCTTTGGCTCGGAGAGCTGGCTTCGTGGTCAGGACCAGGGATGTCAATTTTTTACACGACTCAAAACCCGCACGGAAATTATCAGGCTAACCCGACCCGTTTAGTTGGCGGGTCATTTTCGGGTCAACCCGAATTTGACCCATCTATAAATGGGTGAGTTTAAGTTAACCCGCTAAACCCAATTATATGTTTTATCTTTTTCATGCTGTTAGTCTTTTATGTACGCTGTTAGTGTTAGTCTTTTGCGTATGCAATAATCTTTATGCTCGAATAATCTTGTGTAACATGTTATGTTTTACTAATTTATTCTCGTATGTTGTTAGTTATATTTTACTTATAACAAATATATCTCTTCCATGCTGTTAGGCTTTTACGTATGCAGTATGCTCATATATTCTTATATATGTAGAGTGATTTTTGGATATGGTGATTTCATGTTTTAACAATCCGGAATATTGAAACCAATTTAAAAATTATTTTTAATATAATTTCTCGAGAACTTAAGGTTAAAATTCCAAAATTGATAATTTAAAGCTGATTTAATCAGTTTAAAAAGAAACATTATTAAGATGACCTCGGATTTCGACGAAACTTATTTTTATTGAATCCATAGCATTGAATAATGGTAGAATTCCAAATTTTGTAATTTTTGGAGTTAGCGTGTGGGCGTGCGAGAAGAAAACGTACGCTAAAATTGCATATTGAAATCAAGCTGAAACACGATCGAAAAATAAAACGGAAGGTCAAACAAACTCGGAATTCGACGAAACCTATTCCGTTGGATCCGGAATTACATTTATTGTCAGAATCCAAAATTTCGTGATAGCAAAATTAATTTGTGATCGTGCGATCAAAAAAGGAGGAGGCTAACTAGCACACTTTTATAAAAGTTGAGTTATAAAACTTAAAATGAAATGGAGGCCATCCAACGGGCCAAAGTGGTTTTGTTGTAAGCGATAGGATCGTGCCACTTCAGCGATCCACGTGAGGGGTGGTAATTTTGCGTTTAAGCCCCTCCCTCTTTTCCTTTTTCTTTCTCTCTTTCTTTCCTTTCCCAAATCACCTCCTCCTTCCACCTCTTCCTCTTCAATGACCTCTCCTTGTTTCCTTCTCCCCCACTAGCCACCACCACCCTGACCGCCGCCTCCCCCTCCCTCCGGCGCCGCACGAAGTAGGCCCCCCTTCCCTCCAGTGCCGCATGCAGCAGGCCCCCTCTTCCTGTAACACCCCACCTCCGCTAGGGTCACTCACAAAGGGAATGCACTAGGTTTGGTGAAGCATTATCGAGGTAAACATGCACAGAAATATTACAAGACAGAACATATATAAAACAGCGGAAGTAAAACAAATTTCATTACCTTATAAAATAAGGTCTAAAGCCTTTTACATCAGAATACATCAAAACCTGTCTTGGCATAGTAAAGAAGCATAAAACCTTTTCATAAATTATTCCCCAAAATAAAGCGGTGAAGCAGCCATAACCAAGAGAAGACCAAGCTATACATGATGACCTTCAAGCATATGAGGTCCGAACTAAACAACATCATTTCCTCCCTGAAAACCTGGGGGGGGGGGAACGGAAGACAAAGAGGCGAAACAGAACGGGGTCAGTCATAAAGACTGGTAAGTCCTATCTACTTCCAGTATAAAAACAGGTAAAGGTAACATGACATGTATAAACTGAAAGTAAACATAAGGATGATGACAAGATAGATAAGCTAAACCAAGATAACTGGATGAACTACTGTAGCAAGATAGGCTGAGGTATCATGATAAACTACATGTCAAGATAAATCAAGGTATCACATCGTCCGGTTTCTATCAAGTATACTATCCCAAGGTATCTATCATGTATAACATCCCACGGTATCTATCATGTATAACATCCCAAGGTATTTATCATGTATATTTGCTCTGCACCTCTCGTACTAGTATCCCAACCCGCGTCATGTGTCAACTATGAATGTCCCTTGCCCAATGTCATGTAATGGTCCATGTCAACCTAATATATAACATATGTAGGTTTTCCCAACTTGTATGTTCCCTTCCATGTATAAGTTCAGTCCTTTGCCGTAGGCCGTACGGGCTTTTCCATGTAAACGTTTTATCCTTGAGGTTATTTTGGGATGCTACCCTTGATCTGGTTATGTTTTCTTACCATGAACTATCGCGTGTTCACTTAGGATTTACGCCACCTAGGACCACTAGGGATTATGCTACCTAATGAACGTTTCCGTGTCTCGGTTTGGGTTCAAGCCACCTAGGACCACTAGGGATTATGTCACCCGTCAACCGCGCCCTTTATCCCGCGTATGTATCGTGAATCGTTTTCCATGTCTAGACGCACATGTTCCTCAATGTGCCATCCGAGTTCCGTGCCAGGGCAAATCAAGAAATACGGAACTCGGTCGGGAGCTTTAAGTCGTCTGCTGATGCAGATATCAATGTCTGTTTTTGTACCCGTGGCTATGGTCCCACGTGACCCCTCCCTCAACTACTGAAAGGCAATCCAAGAAAAATCATGTATGAGAACTACATCCCGGCCCCACTATAGCCCCACTTTCCTATGGGCCAACCTCACCCATGTCTCGATAGCAAGAACATGGTCTGTTGGAAGTTCTCTGCCTTTCCGTTCGCGCACGATTGACTAAAGATGGTAGGTAGTCGACGACGTGCTATCCAGGGCAAAAATCAAGTATCGTCAACTCCACGCTAATACATCCCAGTCTTTAGGTCGCTGGCATAGCAACCAAGGCATACTCTTGGCTCTTCTATCGCAGACCTTAACCTCTGTGAGGCCGGGTTTCATGGACCATCTGCCACCTCACAGAGGGATACCAAGAGTACCCTCACGTCCCCCGAAGCTACCGCTTCGTCACCCAGTTTGTTGGAGCCTTTATCTAAGTCAGATAATTTGCACCCCCTCGTGTTTTAAGCGATGACCTACCGTACCGGGTTACTCATCTATTCATGAACTAGTCCCATGTCCTTGGCTAAGAATTATTACTTAGTTATACTTAACTAAGGTTTACCACTTAGCTTCATTTCCCCGTTACCCTTGATTAACTACGATTTTCTACCTAGTTCCTCTACTAGGGTTTTGCCTATTGGGTTAAGTGTTGTTATTCAAGTTCATGGCTTAGCCCGCCTATGAATCATGTCAAGATTGGCTAAGTATTCAAGTCCAAGACCTAGCCCTACGAGTTGGTTAAGTATACCAAGAAGCTCATGACTTAACCCTATTCAATCATCAGGTCAATTTGGTTAAGTATTTGTTTATCTTAACCCTATCAGGTTATTGTGTTAGATTGGTTAAGCACAGATTATCTTAACCTTATCGGATTATCGGGTCGGATTGGTTAAGTATAGGTTAACTTAACCCCATCCACTAATCGTATTATAATGGTTAAGTATATTTAAAAGGCTTATGACTTAACCCTATCAAGTTCTCATACTAGATTGGTTAAGTGTGATTGCTTAACCTCATCAAATCATCGTGTATATTTGGTTAAGTATAAGTTACTTAACCTCATTGAATTACCAAGTTTAGATTGGTTAAGTGTTTAACTTAACCCCACCGAATTACCGTGTTTAGATTAGTTAAGTATAGGTTACTTAACCCCATCTAATTACCGTGTTTAGATTAGTTAAGTCTAAATTACTTGACCCCATCTAATTACCGTGTTTAGATTAGTTAAGTCTAAATTACTTAACCTCATCTAATTACCAAGTCGGATTAGTTAAGCGTAAATTACTTAACCCCATCCCCTAATTGTCTTGTATGGTTAAGTGTCTTTAAGAAATCAAGCCCGATCCCACTTAACCTACCCATTCGTGTCATATCGGTTAAGTGTCATTAGTCAAATTTACTTAACCTTATCATGTGGCATTAATTTAATTAATGCACTCTCAACCTCTCACATTAGGCCTTGTTGTGGTTACTAGTTAAGCCGGGCGGGTCCGGGTAGTTTTACACCACAACCTAGTCTTACCTCGGGTCTTAAGCGCGACATGACCAACTTCTCACATTGGATCCTATTGTTTGTAGCCACTAGTTAAGCCGGGCGGGTCCGGGTAGATTTATGCTACAAACTCAACCCAACCTCGAGTTGGCCACTTTCATGTTTGGTCTAGTGTCTTATTACACTTACAACCCACCCATGTCTAGTTCAAGTTCCATGTTTTTCCACGTGTCATGACCATGTTTAAATGTATCATGAATGTCATGTTCTCACGTACCCCATGCCAAGTTTTTTCATGTTACATTCAAGTCAAGTTTTCGCGTCACGTTCACGTTTGTCTAACTACCCCAAAATCGTGTTTTCACTTGAGTGAAAGCGAGTCAACATAGTATAAATACTATGGTACACATTGACCCCAAAACATGCACGATGCCACGACGGGGTTGGCTTCAAACATGCATGGTATCATCAAGGGATTGGCCTTGTACATGCATACTATCATATAGGGGTTGGCCACAAGCATGCATAGTGTCATAAGGGAACTTGGCCACAAATATGCATAGTATCATAAGTGAATTTGGCCACAAACATGCATAGCATTCTAAGGTAATTTGGCCACAAACATGCATAACATTCTAAGGTAATTTGGCCACAAACATGCATAAGCCCCAAAGTCAAGTTTTTGCCCATGTTTCACAAGTCAAGTGGTTCCCAAAGGTTCATGCTAACATTTCATAGATAAAGATTCAAACTTGCAAGATATACTAGGTTAAACATAACATGAATGACATGATTAAGTCGCTACAACTTAGCCCAAGGTCATAGATCATAGAAAAGGGGCAAACTTAGGTTCACATAAGCTAGCATACTTATGTTTCATCGCATTTTATCCCATGTCACATTAGAACCACCGTTAGAATCTACAAGTAGCTAGAACTTACTTAGCGAGGCTTAGGGAAGGATTATGCATCGTCTTGACGAAGAAAGGTGGCTCCTTTGATGAAGAACCGTCATGAAATCGCCGTAGCAACGTTGATCGAGCCTCGATTTGGTGTAGCAAGCTTGCACCTTTCGATTCGGATCCGATTTGCATGCATAGTCTCTTGGAGTTGGAGATGGAGGCCATGATCACTTGGCATTTGGGCAGCACTTTGTGGCATGAGTGATTTGTGAGGGTTTAAGCTAGGTCTAGGGGTCTTTTTATAGAGATTAGGGGTAGTTTAGGCCGTAGGATAAACCCTAGGATAGATCTGGACCCTCAAAAATCGTCACAAGCCTCCAAAACAAGACCTAGGAGCCAAAACCAGAAGCAGGTGCACCAGGTCGCTGGTTCGACCAGGGGGGGGGGTCGACCCAGGGGTCGACACCCATGTCGACCCCCTGGGGAGGGGTCGACCCAGGGGTCGACACCCATGTCGACCCAGGGGTCGACACCCTGTGTGTCTGGCGGGAATTTTCCCGCCTTCTTTTTCTGGGCTAAATTTCAAATCTGTTTTCGGATTTGAATTTTCGTGAAACTTCATTGGGCCTTAACTGGGTCATACGGACTCCGATTTACGAAATTTCGAACTCTATTTCGCGTATTTTTCCGAGACAAACGCAATGGCGCAACCCGTTTATCCTGATTCAGATTTTATAATTTAATTCTGCCTTGATTCTTGTCTTAACACGTTGTTTAAAATTCGGGTTGTTACATTCTCCCCTCCTTTAAGGATTTCGTCCCCGAAATCTCCAAGTTAGGAAGAACGTATCCTACCATCCATCATCCATCTACTCAAAACATCATCCACAAGCAACCATGGTCCTTAAAAGGCTCCTAATGCTTTATGAACACATGCAAGAAAGTGTGTGTATATGTTCCTTAGCTAATGCTAATGATCAGGCCTGAATGATCTTCTAATGCAAATTATGTTTAGTGCCATGAATCCAACATGTATGCAAATAGTCCTAGTCATATAAGTACTATATGCGTGCACAACCATTCATTCTTATGCAACATCCGCATGATAACACATTCAATTTCATCCATAAACAGGTATGAATACTCGTGCATATGCAATATGAAATGTGAGTGCGTCGATCTAGTATCTAATGTGTATTCGCGCATCCACAGCAACTACTTGCAACCATTTGCAACCATATCAATCATAACATGTTTCAAACACATGTTTACATCCATAGGTTTCTACCTAAGGTTCTTACGATAGGACCGAGGGGATAAACAAGGTAAACTCCCTACGGGGTTTGCAACAGAAACAGGACCGAGAAGATATTCACCAAAAGATAACATGCGAGCAAGCTCTACAGGAAAAACCAGGGATCAAGGATACACTCTTTAAAAAGAGGTACGATGCGCGTGTCTAGCCTTACGTCTTCTAAGTCGCGTTTCCTTGAGCTTAATTCCTCGGTGCCTTGACCATCTTCTTAACTCCATGATCTCGTAGCTCCTTGATTCCTATTTCCAAGATATGAGTTAGAACTCATTTCATTGTCGCCTCCTATTCCACTTTCACTTATCCTTTCCCTAGTATACTTGGCTCAAACGTATCCACTTACTCATGCAAGCTCTCCAAAATTCACTAGGGAATTCTGGATCTCGTTTGCCGATGCCAATCCATGTTGACAAGAGTACTTACTAGGGTGATTCCCATAACTCATGCATAAGCGAAACGAACCATCCGACTTAGCGGCGAATTCTACTCGAACGGATTACCAACAACTGCATCCCGAGATTCTAGGTAACTAACCATGACAGAACCCAAAAGGTTACACGCGACTTCGAGGGTATCACCAAGGTGAGTCGAGAGTCTAACTACCCTCTTTCCAAAACCGAGAATGGCACCCCTTATTGGGTGACCACTTTATCCCTAGAATCCATCCGTAGCCGAGACATGTCATTCTCAAATCCAAACAAGTCATGAAGAAATGGACCAACTCTCCAACCAGATTTTTGGGACAAAAACTGGGATCCTCTACCATGCTAGTACTAAGGTACAGAGACTCAACTATCCAAGCAGACTTAAATGATACGATGATCAAGACAAAGTCTGGACGGTATGATAGAAAAGAACGGCTAAACCTTTACCAGAAACGGTACCATCTCTTTTAGGTACCCTAGAAATGGGAGCGTACAATTTCCCTCTCCGATGATCTTGTCCTTGTCCTCCTTGATGGACCAAGCCATACCAACAAGTTGCTTATCCTTAAGCTCGCGTCCTTTATCCTTACTCTTATTATCCTTCCTCGTACCACGACAACAGGTCTCTCGAGAACCACCTCCATCGTACGGAAAACACCTTCGTGGCTAGACAAAGAATAGTCACAGTTAGAACTACTGTGACTACAGATGGAGGAAAGAAAGGAAAAGAGATTCAATCAAGGAGTCAAAGGATAGTGCTAATGGCTTTTGGGGAATAGCCTTTAAAAACTTTTCTTGAAAAATGCTTCTTTGTAAACGGTTTCTCAAATAGTTTTCAGAAGGTTTTAAAAACTTTTGCCCAGTCTGGTAACCTTCTGCTCTGATACCAAATGTAACACCCCACCTACGCTAGGGTCACTCACAAAGGGAATGCACTAGGTTTGGTGAAGCATTATCGAGGTAAACATGCACAGAAATATTACAAGACAGAACATATATAAAACAGCGGAAGTAAAACAAATTTCATTACCTTATAAAATAAGGTCTAAAGCCTTTTACATCAGAATACATCAAAACCTGTCTTGGCATAGTAAAGAAGCATAAAACCTTTTCATAAATTATTCCCCAAAATAAAGCGGTGAAGCAGCCATAGCCAAGAGAAGACCAAGCTATACATGATGACCTTCAAGCATATGAGGTCCGAACTAAACAACATCATTTCCTCCCTGAAAACCTGGGGGGGGGGGGGGGGAAACGGAAGACAAAGAGGCGAAACAGAACGGGGTCAGTCATAAAGACTGGTAAGCCCTATCTACTTCCAGTATAAAAACAGGTAAAAGTAACATGACATGTATAAACTGAAAGTAAACATAAGGATGATGACAAGATAGATAAGCTAAACTAAAATAACTGGATGAACTACTGTAGCAAGATAGGCTGAGGTATCATGATAAACTACATGTCAAGATAAATCAAGGTATCACATCGTCCGGTTTCTATCAAGTATACTATCCCAAGGTATCTATCATGTATAAATCCCACGGTATCTATCATGTATAACATCCCAAGGTATTTATCATGTATATTTGCTCTGCACCTCTCGTACTAGTATCCCAACCCGCGTCATGTGTCAACTATGAATGTCCCTTGCCCAATGTCATGTAATGGTCCATGTCAACCTAATATATAACATATGTAGGTTTTCCCAACTTGTATGTTCCCTTCCATGTATAAGTTCAGTCCTTTGCCGTAGGCCGTACGGGCTTTCCCATGTAAACGTTTTATCCTTGAGGTTATTTTGGGCTGCTACCCTTGATCTGGTTATGTTTTCTTACCATGAACTATCACGTGTTCACTTAGGATTTACGCCACCTAGGACCACTAGGGATTATGCTACCTAATGAACGTTTCCGTGTCTCGGTTTGGGTTCAAGCCACCTAGGACCACTAGGGATTATGCCACCCGTCAACCGCGCCCTTTATCCCGCGTATGTATCGTGAATCGTTTACCATGTCTAGACGCACATGTTCCTCAATGTGCCATCCGAGTTCCGTGCCAAGGCAAATCAAGAAATACGGAACTCGGTCGGGAGCTTTAAGTCGTCTGCTGATGCAGATATCAAGGTCTGTTTTTGTACCCGTGGCTATGGTCCCACGTGACCCCTCCCTCAACTACTGAAAGGCAATCCAAGAAAAATCATGTATGAGAACTACATCCCGGCCCCACTATAGCCCCACTTTCCTATGGGCCAACCTCATCCATGTCTCGATAGCAAGAACATGGTCTGTTGGAAGTTCTCTGCCTTTCCGTTCGCGCACGATTGACTAAAGATGATAGGTAGTCGACGACGTGCTATCCAGGGCAAAAATCAAGTATCGTCGACTCCACGCTAATCCATCCCAGTCTTTAGGTCGCTCGCATAGCAACCAAGGCATACTCTTGGCTCTTCTATCGCAGACCTTAACCTCTGTGAGGCCGGGTTTCATGGACCATCTGCCACCTCACAGAGGGATACCAAGAGTACCCTCACGTCCCCCGAAGCTACCGCTTCGTCACCCAGTTCGTTGGAGCCTTTATCTAAGTCAGATAATTTTATCCCCCTCGTGTTATAAGCGATGACCTACCGTACCGGGTTACTCATCTATTCATGAACTAGTCCCATGTCCTTGGCTAAGAATTATTACTTAGTTATACTTAACTAAGGTTTACCACTTAGCTTCATTTCCCCGTTACCCTTGATTAACTACGATTTTCTACCTAGTTCCTCTACTAGGGTTTTGCCTATTGGGTTAAGTGTTGTTATTCAAGTTCATGGCTTAGCCCGCCTATGAATCATGTCAAGATTGGCTAAGTATTCAAGTCCAAGACCTAGCCCTACGAGTTGGTTAAGTATACCAAGAAGCTCATGACTTAACCCTATTCAATCATCAGGTCAATTTGGTTAAGTATTTGTTTATCTTAACCCTATCAGGTTATCATGTTATATTGGTTAAGCACAGATTATCTTAACCTCATCGGATTATCGGGTCGGATTGGTTAAGTATAGGTTAACTTAACCCCATCCACTAATCGTATTATAATGGTTAAGTATATTTAAAAGGCCTTATGACTTAACCCTATCAAGTTCTCATACTAGATTGGTTAAGTGTGATTGCTTAACCTCATCAAATCATCGTGTATATTTGGTTAAGTATAAGTTACTTAACCTCATTGAATTACCAAGTTTAGATTGGTTAAGTGTTTAACTTAACCCCACCGAATTACCGTGTTTAGATTAGTTAAGTATAGGTTACTTAACCCCATCTAATTACCGTGTTTAGATTAGTTAAGTCTAAATTACTTGACCCCATCTAATTACCGTGTTTAGATTAGTTAAGTCTAAATTACTTAACCTCATCTAATTACCAAGTCGGATTAGTTAAGCGTAAATTACTTAACCCCATCCCCTAATTGTCTTGTATGGTTAAGTGTCTTTAAGAAATCAAGCCCGGTCCCACTTAACCTACCCATTCGTGTCATATCGGTTAAGTGTCATTAGTCAAATTTACTTAACCTTATCATGTGGCATTAATTTAATTAATGCACTCTCAACCTCTCACATTAGGCCTTGTTGTGGTTACTAGTTAAGCCGGGCGGGTCCGGGTAGTTTTACACCACAACCTAGTCTAACCTCGGGTCTTAAGCGCGACATGACCAACTTCTCACATTGGATCCTATTGTTTGTAGCCACTAGTTAAGCCGGGCGGGTCCGGGTAGATTTATGCTACAAACTCAACCCAACCTCGAGTTGGCCACTTTCATGTTTGGTCTAGTGTCTTATTACACTTACAACCCACCCATGTCTAGTTCAAGTTCCATGTTTTTCCACGTGTCATGACCATGTTTAAATGTATCATGAATGTCATGTTCTCACGTACCCCATGCCAAGTTTTTTCATGTCACATTCAAGTCAAGTTTTCGCGTCACGTTCACGTTTGTCTAACTACCCCAAAATCGTGTTTTCACTTGAGTGAAAGCGAGTCAACATAGTATAAATACTATGGTACACATTGACCCCAAAACATGCACGATGCCACGACGGGGTTGGCTTCAAACATGCATGGTATCATCAAGGGATTGGCCTTGTACATGCATACTATCATATAGGGGTTGGCCACAAGCATGCATAGTGTCATAAGGGAACTTGGCCACAAATATGCATAGTATCATAAGTGAATTTGGCCACAAACATGCATAGCATTCTAAGGTAATTTGGCCACAAACATGCATAACATTCTAAGGTAATTTGGCCACAAACATGCATAAGCCCCAAAGTCAAGTTTTTGCCCATGTTTCACAAGTCAAGTGGTTCCCAAAGGTTCATGCTAACATTTCATAGATAAAGATTCAAACTTGCAAGATATACTAGGTTAAACATAACATGAATGGCATGATTAAGTCGCTACAACTTAGCCCAATGTCATAGATCATAGAAAAGGGGCAAACTTAGGTTCACATAAGCTAGCATACTTATGTTTCATCGCATTTTATCCCATGTCACATTAGAACCACCGTTAGAATCTACAAGTAGCTAGAACTTACTTAGCGAGGCTTAGGGAAGGATTATGCATCGTCTTGACGAAGAAAGGTGGCTCCTTTGATGAAGAACCGTCATGAAATCGCCGTAGCAACGTTGATCGAGCCTCGATTTGGTGTAGCAAGCTTGCACCTTTCGATTCGGATCCGATTTGCATGCATAGTCTCTTGGAGTTGGAGATGGAGGCCATGATCACTTGGCATTTGGGCAGCACTTTGTGGCATGAGTGATTTGTGAGGGTTTAAGCTAGGTCTAGGGGTCTTTTTATAGAGATTAGGGGTAGTTTAGGCCGTAGGATAAACCCTAGGATAGATCTGGACCCTCAAAAATCGTCACAAGCCTCCAAAACAAGACCCAGGAGCCAAAACCAGAAGCAGGTGCACCAGGTCGCTGGTTCGACCAGGGGGGGGGGTCGACCCAGGGGTCGACACCCATGTCGACCCCCTGGGGAGGGGTCGACCCAGGGGTCGACACCCATGTCGACCCCCTGGAGGGGGGGTCGACCCAGGGGTCGACACCCTGTGTGTCTGGCGGGAATTTTCCCGCCTTCTTTTTCTGTGCTGAATTTCAAATCTGTTTTCGGATTTGAATTTTCGTGAAACTTCGTTGGGCCTTAACTGGGTCATACAGACTCCGATTTACGAAATTTCGGACTCTATTTCGCGTATTTTTCCGAGACGAACGCAATGGCGCAACCCGTTTATCCTGATTCAGATTTTATAATTTAATTCTGCCTTGATTCTTGTCTTAACACGTTGTTTAAAATTCGGGTTGTTACACTTCCCTTTGCACAAAATCCCTTAACTCTCTTCTAAATTGCAAAACCCTACCTTTTAAGCCTTAAACTAAGTGTTAGCTCCTCCTTCCACCTCCTAGCGGGCCCACACCTCCACGTCAGCACCTCCACCATCCTCCACAATCTTCCCCTTCGTTGTCCAGCTCAAGTTAGTGCTGGTCAGGGGCCCCCATCCCCAAAACGCCCAATTTCTCCCTCCGTTTAGCTTCAAACCTCCAAATCTACTAGTATTTGCAAATTAAAGTTGATTCGGGGAAGAAAGGCAAAAACTTTGGTCCGTAGTGAGCTTATAGAGAGCCTATGGTGAAGCGTCATGATGTAGGGATGCTTAGGGTGATAATTTATCATTTAAAATGTTTAATTTGCTTAGTTAGATCATAAATAGGTTGCTAAGTGGTTGGTTGAGATAGATATACAAACTTGTAAAAATCATAACTTTTTCATACGTTATCAAAATTCAACGAAATAAGATGCGTTGGAACCATGTCGACGAGAGCTTCGCAATGAACCTGATTTGGAGGTCGTGGCAATTTTTGGCTAAGGGAAATGTCAAATTTACTTCATCGTCTGTTGACACGCTTTTTGGTCAAAGCCGTCACACGTGAGATTTCTGGTTAACAACACGCTCAAGCATTGAGAATATCGGCATAAAGCATAATGTGATTTGGTCGAAGTCGCATCACAAACATAAAATGACCCGAAACTCATATCAAATGACCTCTTTTGGACCCGAAAACATTAATTACGGTGCTTTGCAATGTAACTCTTGTGACCCTCTGAATTGGCTTCAAATACAACTTTCATTTGGCCAAAACGAACTTACGGTTAATTACGCATGTTTCCGTAAACGCGCACAGACTTGGGATTTGAGTATAAGCTAGCATCGACTGGCAAAACACTTGGATGAAGCATCGAAGTTATGGAAACTCACGAACATGGATTACTTGACCCTTCGGGTCGGATTAGATATACAGGGCGGATGGGAAGAGATCCGACTCGACAACTTGGCATTGGCTTCGGCGTGCACGCACCGGATCAGATGGGATTAGCTGACCCGACCCGCCTTGACACCAGTTACTCAGAGGTGCACCCCACCTTCAAATTGAAGACACCAATTCGGATCGGATAGGAGGATCCGACCCCGCACAACTCTGATGAATCCTGCACATCAGCTTTGACCTATTCTTATGGCATAACTTCCTCTTATGAACTCAGATCAGCTTACACTTGTCATAGCACGATCTGGAGAGGATTTTCCCACTACCTCCACTTCATTTCGGGATTCTTGAGATGCATGTGGCATCCGATCCGCTACCCGAGGTTGGCTATAAATACACCACTACATGACATTTTGAAGGGACTTTTGGCACTCACTCCTCACGGCTTCCACCATTGTTCCACACAAGATCATTGCACAACATAGAAGCCGAACTCCACATAATAACATGAGGATTTCGTGTATAATATTCTATTTCTTGTTTCTTTTCATTGTAAACACGAGGACTTCGTGTATAAATCCGAGTAAATTGTACTTGTAACTTCTTAGGATTTAAGAAGACATAAAGTGGACGTAGGCTTGGTTTGAGCCGAACAACCTCTTATTTTATTGTTTTCTGCATACTGCGATCTATGACTTGCGATTGTGTGGACTTCACATTGCATTTGGGTGTTAGTACCAAATTTTGGTCTAACATCGCGGTTCAATGTTATTTGACGATAAACGAACAATGTGAGAACTCCCACTCAAACTAATTTTTTATACAGTTATTATAGTCATAATTGAATATTTATTGATTGCCTATGCTTATTTTTATTGGGTTAATTATCATGAATTGTTATACGTTATATGGTAGCTCATGTCACAAATTATTTGAAAACCATACGGATGAATGGATGATTGATTGTGTTATGATTTAAATGGTATTTTGGGTTGATTAACATGTTAAAAACAAAGTTAAAATATTTGTGATAGTTGAAATAGGATTAAACATCCATTTACAAGTCGAACGACTTGTTTATGTTCATCCATTTAAGTGATATCGATTGGATTGAACAATAACTTATAATGAACAAGTTATGATTAGTTTCATGGATTTGTGGTTAATTTGAATTAGATGAAAACCCCATATGGGTCTTGGGATGATATTTGATTGTACAATATGTTAATCAATTGATTGACAAGCCGATATAAGTGTTAATTGTTTGTTTAAGGCTTATACGGACGTAGTTGCACTCTGGATGTGAATTGGGTGTTGATAGTCGTTTACAACTATTGTTGGACGCATGTGATGAATGAAATTCATATAAATTAATTTATATGGATATTGACTGAGATTTCATTCCAATTTCGAATAAAACATAATATTTTAATAATATAAACGCGATGAAAATGAAAGTTTGATTTTGACGTCCGGTTTTAGATGGATGCAAAGATATAAAAATAGGCGATTTTGAATATAAACGACTGAAACAAGTTTTCAAAGATAATTATATATTTTTTATATAATTTGTTTGGAAAGTATTTTGATTTATTTTTAATTTATAAATCGATTCGGGCATGATTAGAACGCGTCGCGCAACGATAGTTCGCGAGCGTCAACCCGTAACTTCGAATGGATGTAACGGGAGATCCGACCGTTGGATTCTCCTGAACTGGAACCATTTGGTTCATATCGAAAAGATCTTTCAAACGAATATAAGAGGTTTAAAATTCAATGGTTAGATTTACAAATACATCTAAATTAGTTTAAGAAAAAGGTTGTTATGGATGCAGTTCGGTGATCGAAATTGGAAACTGACTGTAAGGGCCTTAATAAAATTATTAAAAATATGAATAAAGTATGATAAATCATAATAAATGATTTGGAAAGAGTTTGAATAAAATAATCCAAGTTTTGTAAGACAAGTAATGTTTTTATCAGAAACAGTTGTTTGAAAACTAGAAGGAAAAATCCATTGTTTTGACATAACGAATTGGATTGAGGACGGGTTTTAAAATGACCAGAGTTTTTCCAATGAATAAAATTTGAATGGAAATTATCCTCTAATATTTCAATACGGTATTTAGTAATTATATGGATATTTTTGAGGAATTTGAAAGATACTGATATCGTTATTCCAATACGATATCCGTTGGTTTCAGGATTTGGTATTGAATGTAAGTCGATACGATTTTCATTTGAGATCTTATATTTAATATCAAATTGTATTTTGGGTGTGTGGTGAATGACATCTTAAAATAGTATTGTTCTTGAACCCAGTTGTAAAAGGAATAAATCTTTTAATTAAGATTTAAGGAAGTTTTCCAGTTTATTTAATTAAATTGGAATTGAATGGAATTCGATTAATAATAATCGAGATGAGCTTCTATGAAGGAAGGCATTTACTATTTATGGAATTTAAAAGGCTTTGCCGTTATCCCACTTATAGTAATAGTCGGATACAGAAATTTATATCAAATTTAAATTATTCAGATTTCCGTGAAGATTCCATATTAAATGGAAGATGGTTTTGGGTTTATTGTGAACGGTACTTTTGAATGGCAGTTGTTCTTTAACCCAACTAAAGACATGATTAATTTCCTAAAGTTGAATGATCATTAAGTAATGATTTTGAAGGTTAAAACTAAGTTGGAGTTTTAATGAATCTTTAATTAGATTAACATGTGAATAGGGTAATTAAATTTACCGAATTCGAGAAGTGTTTGAGATGGAGTATGCGACAGTTAGATCTTTAATTAGATTTGAATGTTAAATGGCAATTAAATTTACCGATAACACAATGGGTGTTAAATATGGAGTACTACCAGTTTTGCTCCATGGGAAGAATAGGTTGGGACTGGGATAAATAAAATGAATGATTACTTCGGTAAAGCTCGATAATCCCAACTAGGCATATAAACCTTGATTTGGTTTAAGGCCGTGAAAAGATATTATATAATCTTTTGCAAAGCAAAGAAAGGATTTAAACGATAGGTTTAAATAGAAATAATTCTTTTATAAGATTTATGGGGTTAATTCCAATGTAATGAATATTCGAAGAAAAGAATATTCTGGATTGGAATGAGATCGTTGGTATGTTTATATATCACATGATTTTAATGAGGCGCGAGTTATTTAAAAAGATTGGGTTTAACCCATTCTGAATAACTGTTACGACGATTAAAAGTTGAAGATACGAAGATGGTGGTTGAAGCCGGAGATCTTCACATCGTTTGGATTATTACTGATGTCTTCATTGGGCTGTACACCCAAAACGAGGTAATAAGTGGTGATCGTCCAGACGTAGTTGAAGATCGACCGGATATGCGAGGGCCTCTCTCCTGTATTGGACATATGGGACGAGGAATAAGGTGCCTCCGGTTTTGTTCAGATCCAGAACGAACTTGCAAATGGATTATGTGTTTGACATTGTATTTCATGTTGTATTAATCAATCTCTATTAAATATGTATCTGCTTGGTGGAGGAGAATTTATTCTCTTAGCTTAACACCATTTTCTAAGACATACGAGCTTAGAGGTTATATATTGGTGGACATCAGCTGTATAATCTGGGATGACCGTGTGGCATGCTGAGATGCATGGATCAAAGCTTTTGTTGAAAAGCAAAGCTTTGTGGATGATGATCAAAGCACGGCTGACATAGCGTAACTTTGTGTATTGTATTAATTTGCGAGCTTCACACCCCGGTATGAGTCAAAAACATGATGAAGGACCGTAGGGAGGACATATGTTTCTTTCTAGCTAGAGGTAGTGCCATGTTATGGAGCTCAGGCATATTTACTTATGTGGATGTTGGAAAGCGAGGCACCTCGGATGTTGACGCACTAGGCTAAGATGGTCGAAATTACTAAAAAAGGGTCCGATAGGACCGGAAAACGTATGGACTAGGCAATGCTAATCAGTGTTATGGATGACCGGCCCTGCCGCTCCAAAGGGATAGGTGGTTCCCTGGGAAATTTTGCTAGAGATGTTCCGAAAATTATTGAGGAAGATCCCTTGCCTCGGCTCATGATGGAAATCCAAATTTCCAATACGTGATCTTATGGTTTTAGTTGTATACTATGGCGACATAATATGATGGGATAGTATGCCGCCTAAGAATCATACATTTATTTTCGAAGTTGTTTTTGCACTATACACTAGTGATAATATCAAAAATATTTGTTTTAAAGTTTATCAAGCATGTTTAGCTAATATAAGGTAAAACTCTATTCTCCGACTTGCGTTGCATTATGTGATGGGACCTGAGTCTTATAATAGCTTCATTTTTCAAAAAGCATAGCATTCTTTTTGTTTTAAAACTGGTATTCAAGTGGGGGAAACCTGTTCCGTGTTATACGGCGTGGTCCTGTGATTTACCCAACTTTTAAATAAAAGTTAATAACTGTTTGTGTTCTCATACCAGTCACATGATTGACCCAGAGTTTATTGGTTTTCACCTAAACTCTGGGTGTCCATATTTTCCACACGATCAACTAATAGTTTTGGTTTTGCAGATATTTTTAAGCACGATCCTAGATTATGGCGGGAGCTATGCTCTAGATTATTTAGTAGTCATCCACTATTTATATTTTTGTATTTAAATTCTGTTGTTTTGTAATCTATTAATCTCTGATATTTTCCGATGTGTATTTATTGTAATTTATCTTCCATTGTATTATTTACGATGTACTATGAAATTTTTGTACTCTAATTTAAATTTGTTGTAATAGCAATAAAATGTTTTCTTATTCTTTGTTCTAATGCATCGTGTTCTCATGGCAATCCACAGATCTGTCTTCCGGATCAGACCAGTACGGTTTACGGTCAATTTGAAGGGTTTTGTGTCATTATAGGTGGTATTAGAGCTTTGACTCCGAGAGTATGACACATTCGAACTAGATGAAAGATTTCATTGGAGATAGGATTAGTAACATCCTATAAGAATAACTCATTTGAGATGGGGTTAGTAATACCCTAGAATGAGTTTAAAGAGTGTTATTTATAAAACGAATTTAGTTTACAAAATTATATCTTATTAAAAGTATTTGAGTATTTTATTTGACTTTTGTTTGGACTATCGAGTATAAGTTGATTTTGAATATATGCGTAGTTAATGTGTATCTGCAGTTCAAATATACTTAGTAGATATAGAATCACACTCTAGTCCCTCGGGGATGATTCTGATGATAACGGCCGCATCATCAGTATTTATTTTCGAGTTTCGAAAGTGGGATGCCTATATAATTCCAATTGACTGGTGTGAGAACCAAGAACTTAGTTAGAGTTTAGTGTTTATGATTTGGCATTAAAAAAATGCTTTTAAGTATATAAAAGATATATATTTGAAAAGTTAATTAACTGGTAGATTGTTGATTGTGAAGTGTGATAATTAGTTTAACTAATAAAAAGATTGGAATGATAAAACCAATATGAGAATGAAAGGTAAATTAAGCCAAATCAAATGTAATGCAAAATTGAATTGAAAATTAGTTCGAATTGGATTTGGATTGGATGTGATGCTTGATTACTTGCTTAATTACTTAAGTATGTGAGAAATCTAAACGCGTAAAGGGCTAGTTAAAATTAACCGTTTAATAGTTAATTGATGAAGTTAAATAATCATTAGTGATTAATCGTATACATTTAATAAGATGTTAAATGTAGAATAGTACGATAAAAATATGATTTTTATCTATCGTTAATGAGAAAACAAAACTAACCGAAAATGGTTAAATAAAATAAACGGTTAACCGTTAGTTGTTAATAGTAAAATTTACTATGATGATATGCGATGAGTATTAGTTAATAATAATAATTTCTTATGATGTTAGTTAATGACTGACAAGATAAAAATATCAATTTTAATTGATATATGCGTAGATGCGTGCGTTTGTGTGAAATTAAAATTCACAGAGAAGAGGTAATAAATTCAATTGACTGTCGATTGTTAATTAAAAATATTTCATAATGTTTATCACTGATTATGCAGGTTTATTTCTATGTTAAACATTGAGTAGTCGGATAGAAATATCATTTTTATCAATTATATGCGATATCCCTTGAGTTCAACACTTGAACTGCACACCAAGTTTATTGAAAATATGTTTCGCCTTAAATGGCATGGATTGTGTAATTTATTTATTGTTATTGCTGTGTGTGAATTGGATGCGCTGTGATGGTTGCTTGTGTGTAATTAAACATACATCATTGGATAGTGAACAATAATTATGGACCACACTGCATAGCATAACATAACATAACATACCCATATAAGCATGTAATTGTTTGATGCTTATATGATGTGAACCGTATAACATGTAATTGTTTGATGCATATACGATGAGAACCAAAAAAGAAGAAGAACCACATAACATGTAATTGTCTGATGATTATCCGATGTGGACTAGACAATAGAATCATATGGCATGTAATTGTTCGATGCATATACGACGAGAACTGAAAAAGAAGAAGAACCACATAACAGGTAATTGTCTGATGATTATCCGATGTGGACTGGACAGTAGAATCATATGGCATGTAATTGTTTGATGCTCATATGATGTGTATTTAATTAACATATAACAAAAAATTCACAGAATTTAATAACAAACCTCACACCGGTCTTGAGATGACAAAAATATACACGTCTCTCCTGTGTGTATATAAGGCACATGGATCGCGAGATAATCCTTATCACAGGGTCATGGGATGACAAATTTTGACACATCTCCCTTGGGTGTACTTAAGTCACAATTGTTTATGAACATGATGTAAACCCCACACGGGTGTCGGGATGATAATTTTTGACACACCTCCCGATTGATTTTGGTTGGATATATATATATATATATATATATATATATATATATATATATATATATGAGGTCCTAAAGAGGCGAGTTGTGATTTTTCCGAGCATTCCGTACAAAGGAGGTTATGGCGAAAATTTAAGGCGTTAGCCAAATTTTGAGAAATTGGAAAGTTCTTATAAACTGAAAAGTTAAAGAAGTAGAGATAGAATGAAAGTTGAGTTGGTTAAGTAAACAACCTTCAGCTTCGTTCCTTCTCGGGGATGAAAAGTTTTAAGTGGGGGAAATTGTAACAACTTAGAATTTTGAAACCAATTTAAAAATTATTTTTAATATAATTTTATGAGAATTTAAGGTTAAAATTCAAAAATCAATAATTTAAAGCTGATTCAGTTTACAAAGAAACATTATTAAGCTGACCATGGATTTCGATGAAACTTTTTTTTACTGAATCCATAGCATCGAATAATGGCAGAATACAAAATTTTGTAATTTTTTTGAGCTAGCGTAGGAGCGTGCAAGAAGAAAACGTAGCTAAAATCGCATATTGAAATCAAGCTGAAACACAATCGAAAAATAAGGTCAAACAAACTCCGAATTTGACAAAACCTGTTCCGTTGGATCTGGAAATACATTTATTGTCAGAATTCAAAATTTCATAGCAAAGGGAATTAATTCATGATCGAGCGATCAAAAGAGGTGGAGATTAACAGAGCCGGCCCTGGGCCTGGCCTGTATGGGTGACCGCCCAGGGCCCAACTGGGAGGAGGGTCCAATTGCGCTTGTGATATTTTAAAATATAAGCTGTTAACATTTACTTTCAGTAAACGCATGTTGGTTGGGATGATATGCTTTTCGATTGATAAGCTGTAGGCGTGATATTCGGGTCTTGGAGATAAAGCATGTTTGGTTATTTTATTTTGTATATGAGAACTAGTTGGGCCCAGAATTTGGTTGCTTTGTTTTTCCCTGGGCCCTATTTTTACTTGGACCGGGCCTGGAGACTAACTAGCACACTTTTATAAACGTTGAGTTATAAAACTTGAAATGAAACAGAGGTCATCCAACGGACCAAGTTGGTTTTATTGAGAGCCACTGGATCGCGCCACCTCAGCGATCCGCGTGAGGGGTGGTAATTTTACGTTTAAGCCCATACCTTTTTTATTTTTCTTTCCTTTTGCAAATCACCTCCTCCTTCCACCTCTTCCTCTTTAATGGCCTCCCTTTGCTTCCTTTCTCCCCCACTAGCTGTCGGCACACTAGCCGCCGCCTCCCCCTTCACTCTGGCGCCGCATGCAGCAGGCCCCCTTTCCTTTACACAAACCCCTAACTCTCTTCTAAATTGCAAAACTCTACCTTTTAAGCCTTAAACTAAGTGTTAGCTCCTCCTTCCACCAACTAGCGGGCCCAAACCTCCATGTCAACACCTCCACCACCCTCCACAGTCCGCCCCTTTGTTGTCCATCCCAGGTCAGCGCTGGTCGTGGGCCCCACAGATCCAAAACGCTCAATTTCTCCCACCATTTAGCTTCAAACCTCCAGATCTACTAGTATTTTCAAGTTAGAGTTGATTCGGGAAAGAAAGGCGAGATGTTTGGTCCATAGTGAGCTTGTAGAAAGCCTACGGTGAAGTGTCATGATGTAGGGATGCTTGGGCTCATTTAAAATGTTTAATTTGCTTAGTTAGACCAGAAATAGGTTGCTATGTGGTTGGTTAAGATAGGTATACAAATTTGTAAAAATCATAACTTTTGCATATTTTATCCGGATTTCAACAAAACAAGATGCGTTGGAACCGTGTCAACAAGAGCTTCGCAATGAACTGATTTGGAGGTCGTGGCAATTTTTGGCGAAGGAAAATGTCAGATTTACTTCCACGTCATTCAACGTTACTTAACGATAAATGAACAATGTGAGAACTCTCACTCAAACTGATTTTTTTTACAGTTATTATAATTATAACTGAATATTTATTGATTGCTTATGCTTATTTATATTGGGTTAATTATCACAAATTATTATACGGTATATGGTAGCTCATTTCACAAATTGTTTGAAAACCATATGGATGAATGGATGATTGATTGTGTTATGATTTAGATGTTATTTTGAGTTGATTAACATGTTAAAAACAATATTAAAATATTTTTGGTAGTTGAAATTGTACTAAACATCCATTTACAAGTCGAACGGCTTGTTTATGTTCACCCATTTAAGTGATATCGATTGGATTGAATAATAACTTGAAACGAATAAGTTATGACTAATTTCATGGATTTGTGGTTAATTTGAATTGGATGAAAACCCCATACGGATCTTGGGATGATATTTGATTGTACACTAATCTCATGTGTTTAGTTGTATGTTAATCGATTGATTGACTGACCAATATAAGCGTTAATTGTTTGTTTAAGGCTTATACGGACGTAGCTGCACTCTGGATGTGAATTGGGTGTTGATAGTCGTTTACAAATATTGTTGGATGCATATGATGAATGAAATCCATATAAATTAATTTATATGGATACTGATTGAGATTTCATTCTAGTTTGGAATAAAACATGATATTTTAATTATATAATATGCGATGAAAATGAAAGTTTGATTTTGACATCCGATTTTGGATGGACACAAAGATATAAAAATATGTGATTTTGAAAATAAACGACTGAAACGAGTTTTCAAAGATAATTATATATATTTCATATAATTTATAAAATTGTCTTGGAAAGTATTTTGATTTATTTTTAATTTATAAATCGGTTCGGGCTTGAATAGGATGCGTCGCGCAGCGACAGTTTGTGAACGTCAACCCATAACTTCGAATGGACGGAACGGAAGATCCGACCATCGGATTCTCCTGAAACTAGTTTCTTGGGTTCGTATCAAAAAGATCATTCAAAAGAATATAAGAGATTTAAAATTAAATGGTTAGATTTTAAAATAATCTAAATCAGTTTTGGAAAAAGGTCGTTATGAATGTAGTTCAGTGGCCGAAATTGAAAACCGACTGTAAGGGCCTTAATAAAATTATTTAAAATATGAATAAATTATGATAAATCATAATAAATGATTTGGAAAGAGTTTGGATAAAAGTATCCAATATTTGTAAGATGAGTTATGTTTTTATCAGAAAGTGTTGTTTGAAAACTAGAAGGAAAAATCCAATGTTTTGACATAACAAATTGGACTGAGGATGGGTTTTAAAATAACCAGAGTTTTTACAACGAATAAATTAGTATGGATTTGAATATAAATTTTCCTTGGGTATTTTGATATGGGATTCTGTAATTATACGGGTATTGTTGAGGAATTTGGAAGACTTTGATATCGTTATTCCAATACGATATCCATTGGTTTTAGGATTTGGTATTGAATGTAAGTCAATACGATTTCCATTTAAGATCTTATATTTAATATCTAATTGGATTTTAGGTTTGTGGTGAATGATATCTTAAAATAATATTGTTCTTGAACCCAGTTGTAAAAGGAACAAATCTTTTAATTAAGATTTAAGAAAGTTTTCCAGTTTATTTAACAAAATTGGAATTGAATGGAATTCGATTAATAGTAATCGAGATGAGCTTCTGTGTAGGAAGGCATTTACTATTTATGGAATTTAAAAGGTTTTGTCATTATTCCACTTATAGTATTAGCCGGATACAAAAATTTATGTCGATTATAAATTGTTCAGATTTCCATGAATATTCCATATTAAATGAAAGATGGTTTTGGGTTTATTGTGAACAACTCTTTTGAATGGCATTTGTTCTTTAACCCAGTTAAAGACATGATTAATTTCCTAAAGTTGAATAATCATTAAGTAATAATTTTGAAGGTTAAAACTAAGTTGGAGTTTTGATGAATCTTTAATTAGATTAAAAGTGAATAGGGTTATTAAATTTTCAGAATTCGAGAAGTGTTCGAGATGGAGTACCACCAGTTTTACTCCATGCGATAGTTAAATCTTTAATTAAATTTGAACGTTAAATGGTAATTAACTTTACCGATAACACAATGGGTGTTAGATACAGAGTACTACCAGTTTTGATCTATGGGATGAATAGGTTGGGACTGGGATAAATAAAACGAATGATTACTTCAGTAAGGCTCGATAATCCCAACATGGCATATAAACCTTAATTTGGTTTAGAGTCATGTAAAGATATTATAAAATCTTTTGCAATGTTTTCAAAGAAAGGATTTAAACGATATGTTTAAATAGAAATAAATCTTTTATAAGATTTATGGGGTTAATTCCCATGTAATGAATATTTGAATAAAAGAATATTCTAGATTGGAATGAGACAGTTGGTATGTTTATATATCACATGATTTTAAAGAGGCACGAGTTATTCGAAAATACTGGGTTTAACCCATTCTGAATAATTATTACGATGAGTAAGAATCGAAGATAAGAAGACGGTGGTTGAAGACCAAAGAACTTCACATTGTTTGGATTATTACTGATGTCTCCATTGGGCTGAACATGCAAGACGAGGTAATAAGTGGTGATTGTCTAGACATACTTGGAGATCGACCGGATATGTGAGGGCCTCTCTCCTGTATTGGACATATGGGACAAGGAACAAGGTGCCTTCGGTTTCGTTCAGACCCAGAACGAACTTGCAAATGGATTGTGTGTCTGACATTGTATTTCATGATGTATTAATTGATCTCTACTAAATATGTATCTGTTTGGTGGAAAATAAAATATTCACTCTCTTAGCTTAACACCCTTCTCTAAGACGTACAAACTTAGAGGTTATATATTGGTGGACATCAGTTGTATAGTCTGGGATGACTATGTAGCATGTTGAGATGCATGGATCAAAGCTTTTATTGAAAAGCATAGCTTTGTGGATGATGCTCAAAGCACATATGATATAGCATAGCTTTGTGTATGGCATTAATTTGCCAGCTTGACACCCCAGTATGAGTCAAAAACGGGATGAAGGATCGTAGGAAGGACATACGTTTCTTCCTAGCTATAGGTAGTGCCGTAGTATGGAGCCCAGGCATATTTACTTATGCGGATGTTGGAAAGCGAGGCATCTCGGATGTGGCCGCACTAGGCCAAGATGGTCGACATTACTGACCAAAAGATCTGATAGGATCGGGAAACGTATGAACTAGGCAATGCTAATCAGTGTTACGGCTGACCGACCCTACCTCTCCAAAGGGATAGGTGGTTCCCTGAGGCATTTTGCTAGAGATGTTCCGAAATCGGTGAGGAAGATCCCTTGCCTCGGATCATGATGGAAACCTAAATTCTAATACGTGATCTTACGGTTTTAGTTGTATACTATGGCGACATAATAAGATGGGGTATTATGCCGTCTAAGATTGACACATTTATTTACGTAGTTGTTTCTACACTATACACTAGTAATAATATCAACAATATTTGTTTTAAAGCGTACCAAACATGTTTGACTATTATAAGGTAATAATTTATCCTCCGGCTTGCGTTGCATTGTGTGATGGGGCCTGAGTCTTATAAGATTCATTTTTCAAAAAGCATTGCGTTGTTTTTGTTTTAAAACTGGTATTCATGTGGAGGAAACCCGTTCCGTGTTATACGGCATGGTCCCGTTATTTACCCATTTTATAAATAAAAGTTAATAACTGTTTTGGTTCTCATATCAATCACATGACTGACCTTGACCTTACTGTTTTTCACCTAAACTTTGGGTGCACCTATTTTCCACAAAGGCAGCTAGTAGTTTTGGTTTTGCAGATATTTTTAAGCAGGATCCTGGATTATGTTAGGAGCTATGCTCTGGATTAGTTAGTAGTTTTTCACTGTTTATATTTATGTATTTAACTTCCGCTGTTTTGTAATCTATTAATCTCTGATATTTTCCACTGTGTATTTATTGTAATTTATCTTCCGCTGTATTGTTTACGATGTACTCTGATATATTCTTGTACTCTGATGTAAAATTGTTGTAATAGCAATAAAATGTTCTTTTGTTCTGTTTTCTGATGCGTCGTGTTCTCATGACAATCCGCATATTTCTGTCTTTCGGATCAGACCAGTGCGATTTACGTTATTCGAAGGGCGGCGATTTTCGGGTCGTTACACATGTTTTATATATGTGCTTCTTGTTGGTGATTTCGTAACTCGCTGCCTGTTGGTGATTATATAATATTGCTGCCTATTGATGATTTGGTTCTTTTGTTGTGTATATTAGTGGACAATATTTACCAATGGGTCAAATGGGTAAACCTGACATGGCTCAACCCTTTTAGTTAAATGGGTTACACGGGTCGGGTTAACTTGTTTATGAACGGGTCAGCTTAGGATTGGAAAAAATGACCCGTTTAATAAAGAAGTATACTGCCCACTTATAAATCAACCCAAACCTGGCTAACCCAACCCGAACCCAACACGACCCATTGACAACCCTAGTCAGGACCCAATAAGAATAGTAGATCGCCGGATACTTGTCATCGTCATTCAAAGCGTGTACGGGAAAGACTGGAGCTAATCCAATAGATCAGTGGTCTTTCACTATCGGGATGTTGGGTGATGGACAATGCCAATTGAGTGTTTAGATTGTTTGACAGGGCCATAATCACCGAGCTCTTGAAATAGTATTTCAATTGTCGAGTAGTAGGGGGGCCGAGTAAGGCCATAACCGCCGAGAAAAATGGACAGACCAATGTATGGAAATTTGTATCACAGGCAGATAAAGTAATATCTTGGCTGAGTTCCGTCCAAGGGTTTAGCCTGGTAGCAGAACTCAGATAGTATACAGTACGGTCGCAAGTAGGTCTTGGGTGTACGCACTAGGTGGTGCATCGTGGATCTCTGAGATTATTATGCAAGAGTTTAGCCTGATAGCGGAGCTTGGATAGTGGATAGTACACTTTCGTAGCGTGGCCATGGAGATCTAGTACGCTTTCATACCGCGATGATGGAGATCTAGTACGCTTCTGTAACGTGACAATGGAGAACTTTCAGGCAGGATACTATGGGTAGTACAAGATATATTGGGTGTATAGCTACATATATTCAGATTATTAGGTATGATCTATTGAGGAGTAGATAGGTACGATGTACATGCAGAGGCGAGAGTGTTATAACCCTAACAGCCTAATTAAAATAAATCAGTGATAGAACGGTATGCGTAGTGTTATGTTTAGAAAGTATAATTTGTCCATTCACAAGAACTTTCGTTCTAATCCCCTCCTCATAACAAACTCGCAAATTAGCCAGGCTGTAGAGACTTTACATCTTAGAGACGTTTTCTAGTCAGTGTCATTATTATGGTGAGTATTTTCTTACTATACATTTTATTCGGTTCTGCTGTGGGATATTTTATTATAAGCTATGATATATTTATCTTTGCCTTTCCGCAGGATACCAGGCAAATTAACTCGAATTTCAGTGGAGTTTGATTTTAGCATTTTGCGGAAATTCGGACCCACTGAATTTTGGGTTGTTACATCTGGTATCAGAGTCAGGTTCAGGATCCCTATTAGATGGTGAGTGAGCGTATTTGTATTTTCAATATATATATAGACACACACACACACACATAGAGTATTTGTATTTTCAATATATACACACACACACATACACCCATAGATCAACATAAGAACCCACTAAATAAGTGAAGCAACACATAGGAAAAACTTGAGATATCAGTTTTGTCCACTAAGGAAATGATTATGGAAATTTGAGAACTGTAGGCCCATGAGTGATTAGAATGAAAATTGTACAACATATTTTGTAATAAAAAGGAGAATTTGATGTGTTAACTTTCGAAATCTTAGTATTTCATGTTGGTGGGTTGGGTAGTAGAGCCTTGTAAACTTAGAACGAGTAAGAAGGAAAATGGGTTAGGAATTTATATATATACATTTAGCGCAAAGGTGGCATTAGGCCCAGGTCCTAATTCAGACATAGCTTTGGAGGAATTATGTGAAAGAGAAATTTGGACAAAGAAATATAATCTCGTGCAAAGGATTTGGAAATGACAGTTAAGAAACTACTTTGTACTTAGCCACACAGTTAAACTTTTACAAACTTGAAAAAAAATATAGATATAGAAACAGATTTCTAGAAGTGTTTTCAAGTTTTAAAGTTTACGGTTTTCAGAAATTAACTAGTTTGTAATATTGAGATTTGCTTTAAAATATATTTTTGAGAAAATTATATAGATTTATTTTGGAAAGAAAATATTATATTTTTTCCATAAAGAACGGGTTTCGACACACTTTAACTTATTGGAACAAGAAGAATTATAAGATAAGCTATTATGGATCAATAAGTTTGTAAGTAAACGTGTTTTGGTAAAGTGACAAGGAAATGTGCAGCTAAAGAGGTTTACAAAATATAGGTAAAACATCATATTTTTTGCTATCTATTTCAATAAAGAAATGAAAATATTAAGATAACGAAGTTTCCTTGTTGCTTTACACAGAGCCCAAAAGTCACCTTTAGAAAAGATTCATACAAACTTGATCTTATTAATTCCTCTTGGAAGGAAATATGTAATTAAATAGATATGTAGCTCCAACTACGTTAAAATGCATAATCCTTTTAAAAAATAAGGAAAAAATCATGGTAATCAATCCTATATTCCTAATTTATAACTTTTGAGAGAGGTTTTGCAACAATCCACCCTTTCAGATAGTTATAAATGGACAGTAAACCGTACATATTCGATTCAAACCATTCAAAAAGATATTTTATTAATGAGTTTGTTCTAAAGAAATAAAATTCAGAAAAGCAAATACAGAATCTCGTAGCGGAAGGAAAAATATAATAACAAAATATTGTAAGTACATAAAATAGTTCATGAAATAGTTAACATTTGATACCACTTATATGCGTAATGTAGAATGTTACAAATTAGCAGACGGAATATGCAATACTACTATAGTAATAACTAGGGTCCTCGACTCCATCATCGTCTTCTGAAATGAATATCTTCTCTAAACTGAAATACTCGGTCTGACCCGAGCACTCCTGTGGCGACCTGAACTTCCCCGTGAAGGAAAGCCCGGATTGCTTTGAGAACACGACAAATCAGAACACAAACAGAAGAACATTTCATTGCTTATTACAACAATTTCATCATAATACAAGAATATACAGAATATGAATAAATATTACACATTTACTAAATATCATAGATTTACAAGTTACAATGCAGCGGAAAAATAATACAAAACACAACTGAAAAGAATATATGGATACAGAGCTTTCCGAATATCATTCCAGCTGTATACCAGGATCCTGTGAATATAAATCTGCAAAACCAAAATTACAAGCTGCCCGTGTGGAAATAGGGGCACCTAGAGTTTTGGTAAAACAATAAACTCCAGGCCAGTCATGTGACTGATGTGAGAACTAAAACAGTTATTAATCTTTATTTTAAGGTTAGGTAAATCTAGGGACCACGCCGTATAACACGGAACGGATTTCCTCCCAAGAATACCAGTGCATAAAACTACAGCGCAATGCTAAATAAAGAATAATGAAGCTATTATAAGACTCAGGTCCCATCACGCAATGCAACGCAAGCTGGAGGATAGAGTTTTTATCTTATAATAGCCAAGAATCCTTGGTACGTATAATTTCATGTTTTATTATTACTATAAATGTATAGTGTCAAAACAATTTCAATCATAAGTATCAATCGTAGATGTCATAAGTGCCCCATACTACTATGTTGCCATATATAGGTTTACAATTAAAACCGCAAAATGCCGTATTTGTATTTGGATTTTCATCTGTGAACCAAGGCAAGGGATTGTCCTCACCGCTTCGAGACGCTCTAGCCCGCCCCTCAGGAACAGCCGCAACTGCACCTTGGATCTTCAGGGTCGGTCCACTCGATGTGGATTAAAATGCCTGAACAATGCGTTTCCCCGCCCTATGGGGCATAAACTGGTCATATCCCGACCAAACTATTGGCCCTGGAACGACCGATATAACCAAGGCGCCTAGCTATCCATCATCCACATAAGTAAAATGTCAGGGCTTGCAAAACGCTGACACCACTCCTAGCTAGAAGGAAATGCATGCCCTCCCTGCAGTCCTCTCCCGTTTCTGGTTCACACCGGGCTGTGAGGCTCGCGAATTAACGCTACACAAAGCTACGCTATATTAAAGCCGTACTTTGATCATCAACCACAAGACCTTGTTTTTCAACAGAAGCCTTGATCATTTGCATCTCAGCATGCCACACAAGCAATTCACGCTATGCAACCAATGTCTATAAATCACACATAATAAAATTTGATGTCAGACACACATCCATTTACAAGTTCGTTCTGGGTCTGAACGAAACCGGAGGCACCTTATTCCTCCCCCATATGTCCAATACAGAGGAGAGGTCCTCACATATCCAGTCGATCTCCAAGTACGTCTGGACGATCACAACTTATTGCCTAGTATTGGGTGTACAGCCCAATCAAGACATCAGTAATCATCCAAACGATGTGATGACCTCCGGTCTTCAACCACCATCTTCATCTTCGACACATCGTCGAATCAGTTATTCAGAATGGGATAAACCCGGTCTTTCTGCATAACTCGCGTATATAATAAATAAGTGCTGTAAAAACACAACATATGCCTCATTCCAACCCAGAATATTTCTTTATCCAAATATTCATATATTTTGGGAAAGGTTCCCATTAGTTTTATCAAAGATAAATTCTTTAAATTTATTCTTTAATCTTCCTTTGGATATTAATTCAATCTAATTAAAGATGCATTAAAAATCCACTTGGTTTTAATCTTCCCAAAAATCAATATTAACGATTGTATAATTTGGGAAATCATATCCTGTCTTTAACTGGGTTAAAGAACCAATGTCCATTAAAACACGGTTCACGATAAACCCAAAATCACATTCCATTCCATCAGCCTTTAAGCGTAAATTAGCAAGTGAACAATTCCCTAAGTATTAACCCCGAAGGCTGAAACCAACATCAGATCAATACCCAGGACACCATTCAACTTAACTAATCTCCAGTTAGTTTCTGATTTTCTTAACTCCATTGGGTCTAAGAACAATATTATTAAAGATACCATTCAAGACAACCCAAAATCTTATTCCTTTCTTTAACTGGGCTAAAGAACCAATGTCCTTTAAAACACAGTTCACGATAAACCCAAAATCACATTCCTTTCCATCAACCTCTAACCGTAAATTAGCAAGTGAACAATTCCCTAAGTATTAACCCCGAAGGCCGAAACCAACATCAGATCAATACCCAGGAAACCATTCAACTTAACTAATCTCCAGTTAGTTTCTGATTTTCTTAACTCCATTGTGTCTAAGAACAGAATTATTAAAGATACCATTCACGACAACCCAAAATCTTATTCCTTTGTTAATCGGGTTAAAGAACAAGTGTTATTTAAAACACCGTTCATGATAAACCCAAAGACCAATTTCAATTCCATTCCAATTAAATATCAATTAATTGGTAAACTTCATTAAATCTAAATAAAAAGATTTAATCTTTTCTCAACTGGGTTCAAGAACAGTGTTAATGAAGACACCATTCACGACAAACCCAAAATCACAGTTAATATTAAATACAAGGCTTTGAATAGAAAATATATCGGCTTACATTCAATATCAAATTCCGGAATCAACAAATACCGTATTGGAATAACGATATATATCTTCCAAATTCCTCCACAATATCTGTATAACTATGGAATCCAGTATCGAAATATTCCGAAGATAATTTCGATTCAAATCCACTCCAATTCATATATTGGAGATTCCAGTTATTTTTAAAACCATTTCAAATCCAATTTATTTATTTAAAAATATTGGATTTCATAATTCTAGTTCATGGCTAGTTCATTTCGATAAAAATATATTTTTATCTTTTCAAATATGGAATTTTTCATCCCAATTCTTTCCAAATCATTTCTTATGATTTTACACTAATTATTGATATTTTTAATAATTTTATCAAGCCCCGTACAGTCGATTTCCATAAACGGCCATCGAACTGCACTTACAACGACCTTTTCCAAATTTGATTTGGACATAATTCCAAATCCAACAGTTAAATTTCAAATCTCCAATATTTGTTAGAAAGCTCTTCTCGATACGAACCCAACAATTCCAGTTTTAGGAGAATCCGAAGGTCGGATCTCCCGTAATGTCCATTCGAAGTCAATGGTCGAAATTCGCGAACTGCCGCAGCGCGGCACGTTCTATTCTGGCCATTATATATATATATATAATATTTCGTCGATTTCCATTTAAAACATAGTTTATAAATTGTTTTTAATTCGTTTTCAAAACGGTTTCAACTTTATATTCAATTTCTAATCAAAATCGAATATTCCATATTATCGATATATAAATGATAATATTTTCAAAACATTATATTTTGAAATCAATTCCTTTTCGATATTCATTATAGAAATGAATAAAACCGATATAAATATCGTTCACATCCAAATGGCGTTAATCTAATCAACACGACTTTATATATATTTAAATATATTCGTGTCCATCCCAAATTGGACATCAAAACCAGATTTTGATCTTTCACTGAATATTATTTTAAAATATTCCTTATTTTAAAATAATCGTTATTTTAAAATATTCATTCTTTGAAAATATTCGTTATTTTCTGAAATGGAATCAGACACAGACAATTACCATATAATGTTATTTATATGGATTTCATACAATACATTTACACAAAAACAATGAAATACAGTAAACCGTCATCCAAAGTGCATTCTACACTGCATAAGCATTAAATATAAATATTCAACGCTTACACAGCTTGTCAATCAATCGATCGACATACAGCTAATTATTGGGACTAGTTTATGTCATATATCATCCCAATACCCGTGGGGGTTTCAATCAACAAATAATGAATTTTATTTGTGCAGTTGGGCGATGTGTAAACTTTATCATCCCAATCAATGTCAGATAAATGTGTGTACATAAACAAATCATCCGATTTGTAAATGAATATTTATTTTATTCATATACACGTTAAAAATTATATTTTTAACTATAAAATATTTATTCAATTCATTCACACAATAAAAATAATATTTTTATTATTCTAACATATTTTAGAAAATTTTGGCGGCATAACGGCACAATATCAAAATCAGGTAATGTCTAGTATTACCCTTCTCCTGATATCATCTTGCGCCATACACATAACAATTCTAATCAATTCATTTCACCCAAACAACCCAATTCAACGAAATAATATAATCAACAAACCAAACAATCAAACAAGTCGTCCATGGTCTGTGGACGATGGGGAATAGTTCATATTTGCAGTTATAAAAATAAATAACTGTATAAGAAAATATGGCGAGGAGTTCTCACCTTTGGGTTCCACTCTGTTAGTCTTTCTTTCTGAACTGTTTGGATTTGTTCGAAATTCCAACGCATCCTTTTAACGCTGTTCATATATAAAAGTCATATTTTTATCGCTTCACTCCAATAAATAAAAATCATATTTTTATTTCCACTTCATATATTTTTACAACGCTTCTTTCTATATAAAAATTATATTTGTATATTTCTACTTCTTATATAAAGATCGAATTTTTATTTTGCTCCATATATAATAAAAAAACGAATTTTTATCTTAATGATATGCATATAAAGATCGTATCTTTATCATAATGAAAACATTATAAAAACCGTATTTTTATCTATAAAAATCACATTTTTATAATTCTTCCTACAAAATAAAAATTGTATTTTTATCGCCATTCTACATATATAAAAATCGCATTTTTATATTCTCTATCGTATAAAATACATACTTTTATTTCAATGCTATATAAAAAAAAATCACATTTTTACTTCACTATATATATAATAAAAATCAGATTTTTATTTAGATACATATATAAAAATCGAATCTTTCTTCGCTACATGAATATATAAAAATCAAATTTTTATAACTCTACTTCATAGATAAAAATATTATTTTTATAATGTTGTTCATACTATAAAAATCCTTTCTTCATTCGCTATGTGCATATATAAAAAACAAACCTTTTCTCTAATAAAAATATAATCTTTTCTATTAAAAATTAAATCTTTTTCGATTTACAAAATCTTATCTTTTAAACAAATAAAAATCAAAACATTAAACAAATAAAGATCTCGCCTTTAAACAAATAAAAATTGAATCTTTCACTTAACAAAAATCTAATTTTTAACATCATAAAAATTCATTTTTTAACATCAAAGAAATTCAGTTTTTAACATCAAAGAAATTCATTTTTTAACATCAAAGATTAAACAAATTATGAAATACATAAAAAGGAAAAGCTCACTTTTTAGAGGGGATGGAGGCTGAGTGGACTGGAGGGGCGGCGCACGGAGGTAGAAGTGGTGCTGGAGGGGTGGGGCGCTAGCGGCGGTCTAGGGTTTTGGGGGTAAGGGGGTTACGGGACTTGATAGAACAAGAGGATAGAGGGATGAGGGGGCTGGAGGGGAGAGGATCGCCGGGGGGGGGGGGGGGGGGGGGGAAGGGGGCAACGCCGACGGCGCGAGAGGGTTCTGGCGCGACAACGCCTTGTCCTTTTCTTCTTTTTTCTTTTGTGTATTTGATTTGGGAAGGAAAGATAAGGGGGGATATATATTAATATATTTTTATATTATTTTAAATCCCAAAAAGTAAATTTAAATTTTGATCTCCAAACGAGACCCACTGCCTGTCGTCCCTAGCTAATTACCCCCATTCTGAACACAATGGGATAAGTATCGTAAGCCAGTTTGGCTGTTTCGATCGGTTTCCGTCAAAATCAAAATATAAATCTGTATATTGAATTTGAACGCACGTTTCAATTTACCGGGGCCACATACAGACTTTAAAAATTCCCATAAAATATTTTCTAGCTTCGTATTGACGATACAGTTCTAACAAAACTAATTTCATCAAATTTGGAGATCGTTGGAAAAATGACCATTTTCTGGTCGATCCAAATTGACTAAAACTATTAAAACACGTTTTCTTGTGCCACGCTCACATATTAATCCCAAAAATTATGAATTTCGGAATCTAGCAATATCTTGACATCCCGGATCCAACAAAAGTGGTTTCATCGAAAATGGAGGTCGTTTGCAAAATTGCTATTTTTAAGGGCTATAATTCCATAGCGACTATTCTGAATTTTCAACTGGACATAACTTTTTATTCCCGCTATGAAATTTTGATTTTTCGGATTCGTTGGAAATATATTTTCAAATAGATTCTAATATTTTTGGTTTCACTAAAATCTGGTTTATTTTGAATCCTGTACGTTCGTTTGAAATTTGAAATCGAATTTTCAAAGTACCGTGCCATTTCCAATTCCTTTTATAATTAAAATAAATATTTATATTCTAACGGCGATTCAAATAAATATATACATTCTAATTCTGTTTAAAATAAATTTCTTGTGGTTATTATTTAAAATAAATCATTTTAAATATTCAGAATCCATTAAAATTTTCAAATTGGTCCTGATTTTCCGGGTTGTTACAATCTCCCCCACTTAAAATCTTTTCGTCCCTGAAAAGGAACGGAGCTGAAAGTTGCTTAACTAACCAACTCAACTTTCATTATTTTAATTATGACTTCAGTTCTTCAACTTTTCAGTTTCTAAGAACTTTTCAAAATTTTCAAAAATTTGACTAACACTCTAAATTTTCAAAAAATTTCGCCATAACATCCTTTGTACAGGAGCACCGGGAAAATCCCTAAACCACCACATAGGCCTCTCTAATCCAAAAAGAAAAAGAAACAGCCAAGCGACTCATAAAATCATCAGAACCCCAAGAAATACAATAAACATGTACCCATTTGTTGAGCAAACAATTTTATGCCTCTTCTCTAGCCTCCTTGCTATGACCTGTTCAATTTATATACATGTACATAAATGCAAATTCTATCAATTTTCAATTCAGTTCAATATTTGATACAATTGGGTTATATGTACCGTTCTTTTACATAATGGTTTTATTAGGTAACATATAATCATACAACACAACCATCAATCAATTAGTGAATTAACGTTTCAAATTCATAATTTTGACATATATACAGAAAATCATGTTTTTGATGCCAAGTCACAACAATAAACCCTATCTAGTTTTGGTTCCCACATCAGTCAATTGGAAATATATAGATATCCCACTTTCGGCACTCGAATACAAATGCTAATGACGTCGTGGCATCATCAGAATCATCTCCTGGTGACTAGAGTGTGATTCTATATCTACCCAGCATATTAAAACTTCGAATACACATGGATCAGACGTATATGCCAAATCTTCATATACTGGATTGTCCAAATCAATTTAAAATAAATATATAAAATACGTATAATACGATTTAAATTTCAAAACAAAATTTGTTTTCATTTTAAAAATATACTCTTCCGATTCATTCTAGGGTACTACTGATCCTATCTCTAACGAGTCATTCTCATTGGATATTACTAATCCAATCTCTGATGAATTCTTTCATTTGGTTCTAACGTGTCTTGTTCTCCGAGCTCTGTAAACCAAAGCTCTGATACCAACTGTGGCGACCCGAAATTTCCCGTGAAGGAAAGCCCGGATTGCTTTAAGAGCACGACAAATCAGAACACAAACAGAAGAACATTTCATTGCTTATTACAACAATTTCATCAGAATACAAGAATATACAGAGTATGAATAAATATTAAACATTTACTAAATATCAGAGACTTACAATTTACAATGCAGTAGAAAAATAATACAAAACACAACTGAGAAGAATATACGGATACAGAGCTTTTCGAATATCATTCCAGCTGTAAACCAGGATCCAGTGAATATAAATCTACAAAACCAAAACTACAAGCTGCTCGTGTGGAAATAGGGGCACCCAGTGTTTAGGTAAAACAATAAACTCCAGGTCAGTCATGTGACTGATGTGAGAACTAAAACAGCTATTAATCTTTATTTTAAAGTTAGGTATATCTAGGGACCACGCCGTATAACACGGAATGGGTTTCCTCCCAAGAATACCAGTGCATAAAACAACAACGCAACGGTAAATAAAGAACAATGAAGCTATTATAAGACTCAGGACCCATCACATAATGCAACGCAAGCCGGAGGATAGAGTTTTTACCTTATAATAGCCAAGAATGCTTGGTACGTAAAATTTCATGTTTTATTATTACTATAAGTGTACAGTGTCAAAACAATTTCAATCATAAGTATCAATCATAGACGACATAAGTGCCCCATACCACTATGTCGCCATATATAGGTTTACAATTAAAACCGCAAAATGTCGTATTGGAAGTTGGATTTCCATCTATGAACCAAGGCAAGGGATCGTCCTCACCGCTTTGAGATGCTCTAGCCCACCCCTCAGGAACAGCTGCAGCTGCACCTTGGATCTTCATGGTCGGTCCACTCGATGTGGATTAAAATGCCTGAACAATGCGTTTCCCCGCCCTATGGGGTGTAAACTGGTCATATCCCGACCAAACTATCGGCCCCGGAACGACCGTTATAACCGAGGTGCCTCGCTATCCATCATCCACATAAGTAAAATGTCAGGGCTTACAAAACGCTGAAACCACTCCTAGCTAGAAGGAAACGCATGCCCTCCCTGCAGTCCTCTTCCGTTTCTGGTTCACACCGGGCTGTGAGGCTCGCGAATTAACGCTACACAAAGCTACGCTATATTAAAGCCGTACTTCGATCATCAACCAAAAGACCCTGCTTTTCAACAGAAGCCTTGATCATTTGCATCTCAGCATGCCACATAGGAAATTCACGCTATGCAACCGATGTCTATCAATCACACAGAATGAAATTCGATGTCAGACACACATCCACTTACAAGTTCGTTCTGGCTCTGAACGAAAACGGAGGCTCCTTATTCCTCTCCCATATGTCCAATACAGGGGAGAGGTCCTCGCATATCCAGTCGATCTCTAAGTACGTCTGGACGATCACTACTTATTACCTTGTCGTAGGTGTACAGCCCAATCAAGACATCAGTAATCATCCAAATGATGTGAAGACCTCCGGTCTTCAATCACCGTCTTCATCCTCGACACATCGTCGAATCAGTTATTCAGAATGGGATAAACCCGATCTTTCTGAATAACTCGCGTATATAATAAACTAATGCTATAAAAACAAAACATACGCCTCATTCCAATCCAGAATATTTCTTTATCCAAATATTCATATACTTTGGGAAAGGTTATTATTAATTTTATCAAAGATAAATTCTTTAAATTTATTCTTTAATCTTCCTTTGGATATCAATTCAATCTAATTAAAGATGCATTAAAACTCTACTTGGTTTTAATTTTCCCAAAAATCAATATTAAAGATTGTATAACTTGGGAAATCATATCCTGTCTTAAACTGGGTTAAAGAAGCAATGTCCTTTAAAACACGGTTCACAATAAACCCAAAATCACATTCCATTCCATCAGCCTTTAAGCGTAAATTAGCAAGTGAACAATTTCCTACGTATTAACCCCGAAGGCCGAAACCAACATCAGATCAATACCCAGGACACCATTCAACTTAACTAATCTCCAGTTAGTTTCTGATTTTCTTAACTCCATTGGGTCTAAGAACAACATTATTAAAGATACCATTCACGACAACCCAAAATCTTATTCCTGTCTTTAACTGGGTTAAAGAACCAATGTCCTTTAAAACACAGTTCACGATAAACCCAAAATCACATTCCTTTCCATCAGCCTCTAACCGTAAATTAGAAAGTGAACAATTCCCTAAGTATTAACCCCGAAGGCCGAAACCAACATCAGATCAATACCCAGGAAACCATTCATCTTAAGTAATCTCCAGTTAGTTTCTGATTTTCTTAACTCCATAGGGTCTAAGAACAATATTATTAAAGATACCATTCACGACAACCCAAAATCTTATTCCTTCGTTAATCGGGTTAAAGAACAAGTGTTATTTAAAACACCGTTCACGATAAACCCAAAGACCAATTTCAATTCCATTCCAATTAAATATCAATTAATTTATATACTTCATTAAATCTAAATAAAAATATTTAATCTTTTCTCAATTGGGTTCAAGAACAGTGTTAATGAAGACACCATTCACGACAAACCCAAAATCACATTTAGTATTAAATACAAGGCTCTGAATAGAAAATATATCGGCTTATATTCAATATCAAATTCTGGAATCAACAAATACCGTATTGGAATAACGATATATATATATCTTCCAAATTCCTCCACAATATCAATATAACCACGGAATCCAATATCGAAATATTCCGAAGATAATTTCGATTCAAATCCACTCCAATTCATATATTGGAAATTTTGGTTATTTTTAAAACCATTTCAAATCCAATTTATATATTTAAAAATATTGGATTTCATAATTCTAGTTCATAGCTAGTTCATTTCGATAAAAATATATTTTTATCTTTTCAAATATGGAATTTTTCATCCCAATTCTTTCCAAATCATTTCTTATGATTTTACACTAATTATTGATATTTTTAATGACTATATCAAGGCCAGTACAGTCGATTTCCATAAACGGTCATCGAACTGCACTTACAACGACCTTTTCCAAATTTGATTTGGACATAATTCCAAATCCAACCGTTAAATTTCAAATCTGTAAATATGCGTTAGAAAGCTCTTCTCGATACGAACCCAACGGTTCCGATTTTAGGAGAATCCGACGGTCGGATCTCCCGTAATGTCCATTCGAAGTCAATGGTCGAAATTCGCGAATTGCCGCAGCGCGGCGCGTTCTATTCAGGCCATTATATATATAATATATATATTATATATATTTCATCGATTTCCATTTAAAATGTATTTTACAAATCGTTTTAAATTCGTTTTCAAAACGGTTTCAACTTCATATTCAATTTCTAATCAAAATTGAATATTCCATATCATCGATATATAAATGATAATATTTTCAAAAAATTATATTTTGAAATCAATTCCTTTTCGATATTCATTAAAGAAATGAATAAAATCGATATAAATATCGTTCACGTCTTAATGGTGTTAATTTAATCAACATGGCTTTATATATATTTAAATATATTCGTGTCCATCCTAAATCGGACGTCAAAATCAGATTTTGATCTTTTACTGAATATTATTTTAAAATATTCCTTATTTTAGAATAATCGTTATTTTAAAATATGCATTCTTTGAAAATATTCGTTATTTTCTGAACTGGAATCAGACACAGTCAATTACCATATAATGTTATTTACGTGGATTTCATACAATACATTTACACAACAACAATGAAATATTGTCAACCATCATCCAAACTGCATTCTACACTGCATAAGCATTAAATATAAATATTCAATGCTTACACAGCTTGTCAATCAATCAATCGACATACAAGTAATTATTGGGATTAATGTATGTCATATATCATCCCAATACCCGTGTGGGGTTTCAACCAACAAATAATGAATTTTATTTGTGCAGTTGGGCGATGTGTAAAATTTATCGTCCTAATCAATGTTAGATAAATGTGTGTACATAAACAAATCGTTCGATCTGTAAATGAATATTTATTTTATTCATATACAATTTAAAAATTATAACTATAATTTTTTTATTCAATTCATTTATACAATAAAAATAATAATTTTATTGTTCTAACATATTTTAGAAAATTTTGGTGGCATAACGACACGATATTAAAATCGGGTAATGTCTAGCATTACTCCTCTCCTGATATTGGCTTGCGCCATACACACATAACTGTTCTAATTAATTCATTTCACCTAAACAATCTAATTCAACCAAATAATCTAAGCAACCAAACCAAACAATCAAACAAGTTGTCCATGGTCTGTGGACGATGGGGAACAGTTCATATATGCAGTTATAAAAATAAATAACTGTATAAGAAAATATGGTGAGGAGTTCTCACCTTTGGGTTCCACTCCGTCAGTTTTTCTGATCTGTTTGGATTTGTTCGAAATTCCAACGCATCCTTTTCACGTTGTTCATATATAAAAATCACATTTTTATCGCTTCATTCCAATAAATAAAAATCATATTTTTATTTCTACTTCATATATTTTTACAATGCTTCTTTCTATATAAAAATTATGTTTTTATATTTCTACTTCTTATATAAAGATCGAATTTTTATTTCGCTCCATATATAATAAAAACGAATTTTTATCTTAATGATATGCATATAAAGATCGTATCTTTATCATAATGAAAACATTATAAAAATCGTATTTTTATCTATAAAAATCACATTTTTATAATTCTTCCTCAAAATAAAATTTGTATTTTTATCGCCATTCTACATATATAAAAATCGAATTTTTATCGTATAGAAATCATATTTTTATTTCAACGCTATATAAAAAAATCACATTTTTACTTCACTATATATATAATAAAAATCAGATTTTTATTTCGATACGTATATAAAAATCGAATCTTTCTTCGCTACATGAATATATAAAAATCAAATTTTTATAACTCTACTTCATAGATAAAAATCTTATTTTTATAATGTTGTTCATACTATAAAAATCCTTTCTTCATTCGCTATGTGCATATATAAAAATCAAACCTTTTCTCTAATAAAAATATAATCTTTTCTATTAAAAATAAAATCTTTTTCAATTTACAAAATCTTATCTTTTAAACAAATAAAAATTAAAACTTTAAACAAATAAAGATCTCTCCTTTAAACAAATGAAAATTGAATCTTTCACATAATAAAAATCTAATTTTTAACATCATAAAAATTCAGTTTTTAACATCAAAGAAATTCGTTTTTAACATCAAAGAAATTCAGTTTTTAACATCAATGATTAAACAAATTATGAAATACATAAAAAGGAAAAGCTCATTTTTTTAGAGGGGATGGAGGCTGAGCGGATTGGAGGGGCGACGCACGGAGGTTGAAGTGGTGCGGGGAGGGGTTTGCGGTGTATAGGGTTTTGAGGGGTAAGGGGGTTACGGGTCTCGATAAAAGAGGAGGAGAGAGGGACGAGGGGGCTGGAGGGGAGAAGATCGGAGGGGGGTGGGGGGAGGGGAGGGGAGGGGGTCAATGCCGGCGATGCCTGGTGCGAGAGGGGACGCGACGGGGTTCTGGCTCGACAGCGCCTTGTCCTTTTCTTCTTCTTCTTCTTTTTCTGTGTATTCAATTTGGGAAGGAAAGATATGGGGGGATATATATTAATATATTTTTTATATTATTTTAAATCTCAAAAAGTAACTTGACCCACCGCCTGTCGTCCCTAGCTAATTACCCCCATTCCGAACACAATGGGATATGTATCGTAAGCCAATTTGGCTATTTCGATTGGTTTCCATCAAAATCAAAATATAAATCTATATATTGAATTTGAACGCACATTTCAATTTACCGGGGCCACATACAAACTTTAAAAATTCCCAAAAATATTTTCTAGCTTCGTATTGACGATACGGTTCTAACAAAACTAATTTCATCAAATTTAGAGATCGTTCAAAGATGGCCATTTTCTGGTCGATCCAAATTGACTAAAACTATTAAAACACGTTTTCTTGTGCCACGCTCACATATTAATCCCAAAAATTATGAATTTTGGAATCTAGCAATATCTTGACATCCCGGATCCTATAAAAGTGGTTTCGTCGAAAATGAAGGTCGTTTGCAAAATCGCTATTTTTAAGGGCTATAATTCCATAGCAACTATTCTGAATTTTCAATTGGACATAACTTTTTATTCCCGCTATGCAATTTTGATTTTTCGGATTCGTTGGAAAGATATTTTCAAATAGATTCTAATATTTTTGGTTTCACTAAAATCCGGTTTATTTTGAATCATGTACATTCATTTGAAATCAAATTTTCAAACTACCGCGCTATTTCCAATTCTGTAATGACCCGGAAATCCGGTCCAATTTGAGCTGACCAAAAACACAAGTCCAATCCCAAATTGAACTGAAAATCAGGAAATTAATAGAAAGAAATTAGAGGGTGAGGAAAGATAAGATAGAAACTTAGAATAGAAGAAGAAGAAGAACACAAGATCAGAGTAACACGAACCTCACAACGGAACGAATAACATATAATATATATAACACTTATTGGGTAATGGATTTCCAACTATGACAAGGTATGGAACCACCTTTCGCTAGTGTACCTCTAGAAAGGAATACAGTGGGTTCAACAAGAACATCTTGCAACCCGACCACACATGACCGACCAATCATTTCGCTTGAGTGTATCGAATGTATATCACCAACGGTTGGGATCAGCAACCGTTTCCCGAATGGGACAGTATCGACAATAGATTTTTAGAAATAAATGAAACTCTAGATCAGGTGATTATACACCCTACTTCGGTGCGACCGACTTAGCCATGCTGCCTGCCCGATTTCTGTCATTTACCGGATGTGAGGCTAGAAGCTACGCTTTATCATCATACCAGATTCACTTTGAATGCCACATCGTCAAATCCATCAAATCACCTATTGACGTCCTCAACAATACATTATGTGTTAGCTAAAAGAAGTTTCCTTCTCCGCTTCCACTCTTGGTACGGTTGGAGAAATCAGTATACGTGATCGTCTGGAAATACTCTGTCAGACATCCGTCCATACAAGTCATCCAGGAATAGGATGAACCAAAGGCACTATTCAGTATATCCATCTTAGGCACTATTATCTAAGAATTATACAACATCCCTTGCACTTTACTTCATCTTCAATTATCTTTGGCATATATGATTCGCAACGCATATGCCAATACAGAGTGGTTCTTTGGATAATAATCCAACCGGTCTCTCCATATTAACAATGTTAAAATGGTCAAAAACTTCGATAGTCTGTGAGTTAACTATCAAAGGAAAATACGTGTGCAAACAACGATATTATTTCCAGATGGAAATTCTATCAATCAATCATCAATCATATATATATATATATCCTTATTTTCTATGTTTAGAAAATGTATGTTATTAACACTGGAAAACATTTCCTTTTGTTTATCGACATATCACTATCACTTTCACTCTCGAACCTTAACCATTTCTAAATTAAAAACGAAGCCAATCAAGTTGGGGTATAATTACCTCTCAGACCTTAACTGAACAACATTTTAAATCTCGAAATAGGTTAAGTTCATCTTTAACCCTTTAACACTTCCTTACGTAACTCTCGTTCGAATAAATCTCTATTCGATAACTCCTCCCTTCGAATAACTATATTTGATAATCTCTCTTACGAATAACTAGGTTCGAAAACCTTTCTTCGAATAAACTAAATTCGATTAACTCTATTTATTTAACCCTAATCGATTAACTCATTTTACTTAACTCCTTTCGATCAACTACAATCGATAACTCCTTTCGAATAACTAATTCGATAACTCTTATGTATTTAACTCCATTCGAATAACTAATTCGAATAACCCTTATTTATTTAACTCTATTCGAATAACTCTTATGTGTTTAACTCTATTCAAATAACTAATTCAAATAACCCCTTTTACTCCATTGGGATAAACTATATTCGATAACCCCTTTAACTATATTCAATTTGATTAACTCGACTAACTTCACCCATTTGGTTAACTTGACTAACTTAGCCCATTTGGTTAACTCTTATTCGAATAACTAATATTCGATTAACTCTATTCAACTAACTCGACTCGACTAACCCCTTTCGAATAACTAATTCGATTTACTAACTTTCGAATACCATATTCGTTTTAACTCCTTTCGAATACCATATTCGATTTAACTCCTTTCGAATAACTATATTCGATTTAACTCTATTTGCTTTATAAAGATTTCCTTTTTAACAACGTTTATTCATTTTAAAGATTTACTTTTAGTAACGGTTCTCCACTTTAAAAATGATTTCCTCCTTATAACAGTTTCCTTTTTATAACGTTTTCCCTTTTTTCTAAATATCTCCTATTTATAAATATTCCAATTTATAAATATTCCTTATTTATAAATATTCCATTTATAAATATTTTATTTTCAAATATCACTTTGAAAATATTCTCTTATCAACATTTCGGTATGTTATGGTATTTAACACATCAAATCACGATGACCAATATCGTTCAAACACATATAATCGACAACAGATTATATATCACATCATATATCACAATATACGAAAAACAGTAAAATAAATGTTGAGGAACCCAGTTGGGTTCCTCCAACCTGTTTCCCTGCATCACAGATGTTAAACAATATAGATAACATCACTTTCAGTTCCATATGATATATTCTGTTAAACAGAATCAATATAGAAATTCAACTAACTGACTAGCAGTCCAATCAAACAGTCAACACACAGTCAATCAGCCAATATTTGACAGTTCTAAAAATACAACATGAAATTATAAACTGTTCAGAGTTAGTGAGATTTACTCACATTGGCAGTTCATCGTTAAAGAACGATAAACTATTTGTTTGATTTGAATCAAACAATTTATTTCGCCATAAATTCAAACGAGCCCCAATCCACTTCCAGTCAGCTTCATGGTGTAGCCCTCGTCCATACGGTCCCAACGCAACTTGTTTCACTGAAAACCGATATCGTATGAGCAAGTTACCCTTTATTTACTTCCACGGCCCAAATTGAAAATCACCGGCCCATACACAATTTTGAACCCGCCCTGTTACCCCCTTTCTTCCTCAATGCCGTGGACCTCTACTCCATCACACAGCCATTGCTGAACCTTTCATCACCAACTGCTCCTCCCACACACCACCGATCAACACAAAACTACCACCGTTATCCTCCTCATCCAATCCTCTTCCATCCTACACCCATAAAGTACAACTCGCACTCCTCCCCAACCGTTTCTGTCGATCACCTTTCAGACCCGTACAGCACCAAGAACGACATCAATTTGCTCGAAAACACCCATACCATTCAGGCGAGATGCTAAATCTCGTCTAAAACCCCAATATGATCATTAAACCTCGGATCGATGCACCAAATCACCAAAATCGCCAACCCTGGTTTTCGCAGTGAAAACCCAATGACCCAAAATGTGGATCGCGACACATGAAAATGCTATGGAATTGAAGAGAAAAGCCAGGGGAATCCGAATATATACAGACTTGGATTTATAGGAATTTCATGGACTTGTTTTGATTTTCTAAAGAGGAAGTCTTCACGTTTTGGTTTTCTCGTGGTGGCTGAGAAGGAGTTTGACTTCGGGAAGAGAAGAATTAGGTTAAAAGGGGTAAGGGGTGGGCTATTTATAGCATTTTGATTTAGATATTTTCTAATTAAAATATTCATTTCTAATCCAACGTTGTTTATTTTTGTGTTTAAAAATCCCTGTGATCACATACACTACCCAAAAATCACGAAACTAGACATGCAGCTAGAGCTCGACATTACGGTCCCAACGAAACTGGTTTCGTCGAATTCCGACTCCGTATGCTCATATAGTGTATTTTTAACCTTCAAAATAATGACTGTTTTTCACTCTAAAAATCCGTACGGCCACACAGTGACTCTAAAAATCACGGAACTTGGAATCTAACAACTATTTGATATTGCGGATCCAACAAAATTAGTTTCATCGAATTCCGACTTCGTTTGCAAAAGTGGCTATTTTTAAAGCTCTAAATAGCCTATTTTAATATATAAATATATTTAAATATAATTAAATTAAATATGAATAAATTTATATTATCGTATATATTCACAGTGGAATACCATACAGCTCTACTGGGATTTATAACTCGATATTTCAAATCTGGGTCAACCCGATATTCGATTTATATTGAAATTCCTTTTTAAAATATAAATAATTCCTTTATAAATTATAAAGGAATTCCACAGCGACTTTTCTAAAATTTGATTTGGACATGAATCAAAATCTACATGACGAAATCCCGATTTTTCTCTTCCACTAGGAAGATATACTCCACCAGTTCCACACGTTTCTTGTTTCACAGAAATCTTGCTTAAAACGAATCCTGTACATTCAGTTGAAGTTTGAATCGCCAATTTACGAACTACAGCGCCATTTCAAGCTCGATTATAATTAAAATATAATTATACGTTCAAAATGTCGTTCAAATAATATATTCGTTATTCTAATTCAATTCTGAACTGAATTAAATATCACAGATGATCCAGTTCACACCATATCGCCATTTCAGCCAATTCTGATTATTTCAGAATTAAATATATTATTTAATTTATTATTTTAATTAAATATTCACAATTATTTAATTCCACGACCATTTAATTCACTATATCACTATTTATATAATTAAATAAATTAATTATAATACCTCTGCCAATGCGGGTCATTACAATCTTCCCCACTTAAAATAATTTCGTCCTCGAAATTGCTAAGGTAGAGAACGACCCTATCGACTGGTTAGAACATATTTGTTCACTTCTTAACTTCAGTTTCAACTGAACTAATTTAATTTCAATTAAAAATTAATTTAATTCTTATCAACGAAAATTTCCAAAAATCTTGAAAATTTTCTAACTCCTTAACTTTTCGAAAAATTTCGCCAGCACCTCCTTTGTACTGGTCAATAGCTCAAACTCCAACTTGCCTCTCTGGGCCATCTCCAACCCAAAAGAAAATCAAACAGCCAAGCGGCTTGCCAATTCGGCTCATCAAAATCTCATACCGTATGAAATATAAACTTGTACCTTTTTGTCGGGCATATCAACTCTATCACTTCCATATGCTATCAACTCAGCATATACCAACGTCATCCCAATCAAACTCTGAAATCACTTTTATCTCCAACACAACCATTCGCTTTTACCAAGCCAAATATCATTTCAAACTCGAGTTTCATTCTCGATTCCCGACTCTTAACTTGATTATCACATTACACTTCAAATTTGAATCTCACAATCCAATCTGTCTTGATATCATTCTAATTCAATCTCAGTTACCACTTTACTGGCTTTACTTTAATTCAAATTTGCTTCCACAAATTTCTGTTAAATTTGTTTTTAATTCAAACAGTCTTTCCCTGGGAGTTTTCAAATAGTTTACTCTTTTCAAAAATCAAAATTTCTTTTTGAACATGTCACTGAGCCCTTAATTAATATTCCATTAGTTAAATCACTTCTCTATTTCTTTATCAATATTTGTTAACCAAATATTTTCAATAACCATATTGGCCTTTTATGTTATTTGGAAAACATTTCCGAATATCGCCTTCCTTTATTTTCTAAACTTTAGAAAATATATGCTATTTATAATTGGAAAATATTCCAATTACTTATCTCTTTTCCGATCTCGTTTATTTCTATACTTAGGAAATATTCTTTATTATATTTCCAAGCTTACACTTATTTGGGTTAAAACGGATGTTGTGTAAAACATCGTTACGACAACCCAAATACTATATTCAACTAACTCTTATTCAACATTGATCTTCGAGCCTGAAATCTTACTATTTATTGGTTAATAATGAAATCAATCAAGTTGGGGTATAACTACCTCTCAGACCTTGACTGAATAACATTTATAACGTCAAAACAGATATGACTACTTACTCGAATAATCAATACCATACAACTACTTATTCATTTTTAAACACGTATACGCTTCCTCTTTCTATTCTTACTAGATTTTATTCTTAGTCTTCCTTTTTGATTTTACTATTCTATTTCTAAGTTCGTTTCCTTATCGACTTCTATATATATATATATATATATATATATATATATATATATATATATCGATACGTTGATTTCTTACTATCAAATTATCTTAAAAATATTCTAACTCCTTAAATTCCCGGAAAAATTCGCCATAACCTCTTTTGTACTAGGAGCATCGGGATATTTCAAATAGCCTCCCATGGCCCTCACCAATCCAAAAGAAAAAGAAAAAGGCTAAGCAGCTAGCCGATACGGTGCATAAAATCTCATATATGAATTAAATACATACCTTTTCGTCGAGCATTCTATTTATATATCGTATCCATGCCTATCTCATGTATATTTATACCTGCCCAATCTATTTTAATTATACCTGATCGTTTTAACTCAATTCGTTAATTAATTTGTTAATTAACTCTTTAGTCTATTTCACTTTTATATTTGAACATGACATATTCAAATATATTTTAACTTGCTTATTAACTAATTTGAATCCAAATTTCAAATTTAAGTTCTATATTCGATTTCGAATATCCATTTACAAATCCAATTCACCCTTCAAAGTTCAACTTCAAATTCAAAACTCGATTAACTATTCCCTCTTCGACTTAGTTAATTCTATTCAATTTCTATTCAAAATTTATATCACTTCTATTATTCAAATCTATATATCAAATTCTATTATTCAAATTCTATATATTCAAATTCTATAGTTTAAATTCCATTTGAATTCTATATTCAAATTCTATATATTCAAATCCTATATTTGAATTCCATTTGAATTCTATATTCAAACTCCATTTGAATTTCTATATTCAATTTCTATTTCAAACTTTTTTTTATTCATTCTTTATTATAAATCCCATTTTGAAATTCAACACAACTTGTCTTTCCCAAAACAAATTCAAAACAATATCTCTGGTTGTAATTCGTCACTTGCAACTCAAAAATGAATACTGATGATGCAGCTGTCATCATCAGAATCTATTTTCCAGCGATCGAAGTGAGTTCAATACTATAAAACCATTTCTAAACATTTCCACTTTGAAATTCATTTCAAAATATAATTCACACTGCTTGTAAAACAATTTAAAATCTCCCAGGATCTTAAATTTTCCTTATTTTTAATCCAAATCCATTTACAAACACTTATCCAATTCTCCAGAGTTTTAATTCAATTTCTGGTTTACATTTCAAATTTAACTCATCTGATTTAATGTATTTCACTTATATGAATTCTGATTGGTTATTTACATAACCATTTAATTTATAACCTTACTCGATTATAATAACAACCAATATATCCATTATATTATAATTTATATATATATATATATATATATATATATCTTCTCTATATCAAGATATACCTTAGGTAAACTTATTTTAATTTACCCTCTTTTCAAAACATATTGTGTCGACCCATCGTATTCGAGTGTTTAGTAACTACTACCAATACAGTGGATCAAACTGATCAACCAGAACCCATAAACAACTCAACCAATGAATCTCCACAATATAAAACAGTTTTTTATGTCAATAACAAATACGCTCACTCGTATATATATACACTCAACTCAATCTAGTGTATTACTAACCCCATCTCTACTGAGTCACACCACAGAGCCAAGGTAATTCACTTAACTTAAGCTCTGATACCAACTGTAATGACCCGGAAATCTGGTCCAATTTGAACTGACCAAAAACACAAGTCCAACCCCAAATTAAACTGAAAATCAGGAAATTAATAGAAAGAAATTAGAGGATGAGGAAAGATAAGATAGAAACTTAGAATAGAAGAAGAAGAAGAAGAACACAACATCAGAGTAACACGAACCTCACAGCGGAACGAATAACATATAATATACATAACATAACTTGAAATATACATCTGTACTTGAATATACATCATTATCAAAGTACAACACTTACAACACAGCGGAAATAACTATAACTATATAATCCTGAAGCCTCATGCTCCAGCTCTTCAAGTGTATCTATAAAATCCCGACTACTTGACTGCCCGTACAAATTTAGGCACCCAAGAGTTTAGGGAAGACAACAAAATAAACTCCGGGTCAGTCATGGGACTGGTATGAGCAAAATAGTTTAAAACAGTTCAAGCAGGTAAACGATATCTCATAAGACCACGCCGTATAACGGAATGGGTTTTTCCCTTATGAGAATCCAAAATATCTTTATATCAAAAACCTTTTTGATATTATAATAATGTCTATCAACCACAATACAATAATCATCTAGCAAAAACGCTTTCATCTCACGTTCTACATATATAGTATACAATCAAAATCGCAAACACGTATTGGGTAATGGATTTCCAACTATGACAAGATATGGAACCACCTTTCGCTAGTGTACCTCTAGAAAGGAATACAGTGGGTTCAACAAGAACATCTTGCAACCCGGCCATACATGACCGACCACTCATTTCGCTTGAGTGTATCGAATGTATATCACCAACGGTTGGGATCAGCAACCGTTTCCCGAATGGGACAGTACCGACAATAGATTTTTAGAAATAAATGAAACTCTAGATCAGGTGATTATACACCCTACTTCGGTGCGACCGACTTAGCCAAGTTGCCTGCCCGATTTCTGTCATTTACCGGATGTGAGGCTAGAAGCTACGCTTTATCATCATACCAGATTCACTTTGAATGCCACATCGTCAAATCCATCAAATCACCGATTGACGTCCTCAACAATACATTATGTGTTAGCTAAAAGTAGTTTCCTTCTCCGCTTCCACTCTTGGTACGGTTGGAGAAATCACTATACGTGATCGTCTGGAAATACTCTATCAGACATCCGTTCATACAAGTCATCCAGGAACAGGATGAACCAAAGGCACTATTCAGTATATCCATCTTAGGCACTGTTATCTAAGATTTATACAACAGCTCCTGCACTTTACTCCGTCTTCAATTATCTTTGGCATATATGATTCGCAACGCATATGCCAATACAGAGTGGTTCTTTGGATAATAATCCAACCGGTCTCTCCAAATTAACAACGTTAAAATGGTCAAAAACTTCGATAGTCTGTGAGTTAACTATCAAAGGAAAATACGTGTGCAAACAACGATATTATTTCCAGATGGAAATTCTATCAATCAATCATCAATCATATATATATATATATATATATCTCCTTATTTTCTATGTTTAGAAAATATATGTTATTAACACTGGAAAACATTTCCTTTTGTTTATCGACATATCACTATCACTTTCACACTCGAACCTTAACCATTTCTAAATTAAAAACGAAGCCAATCAAGTTGGGGTATAATTACATCTCAGACCTTAACTGAACAACATTTCAAATCTTGAAATAGGTTAAGTTCATCTTTAACCCTTTAACACTTCCTTACGTAACTCTCGTTCGAATAAATCTCTATTCGATAACTCCTCCCTTCGAATAACTATATTTGATAATCTCTCTTACGAATAACTAGGTTCGAAAACCTTTCTTCGAATAAACTAAATTCGATTAACTCTATTTATTTAACCCTAATCGATTAACTCTTTTTACTTAACTCCTTTCGATCAACTACAATCGATAACTCCTTTCGAATAACTAATTCGACGACTCTTATGTATTTAACTCCATTCGAATAACTAATTCGAATAACCGTTATTTATTTAACTCTATTCGAATAACTAATTCGAATAACTCTTATGTGTTTAACTCTATTCGAATAACTAATTCAAATAACCCCTTTTACTCCATTGGGATAAACTATATTCGATATCCCCTTTAACTATATTCAATTTGATTAACTCGACTAACTTCACCCATTTGGTTAACTTGACTAACTTAGCCCATTTGGTTAACTCTTATTCGAATAACTAATATTCGATTAACTCTATTCAACTAACTCGACTCGACTAACCCCTTTCGAATAACTAATTCGATTTACTAACTTTCGAATACCATATTCGTTTTAACTCCTTTCGAATACCATATTCGATTTAACTCCTTTCGAATAACTATATTCGATTTAACTCTATTTGCTTTATAAAGATTTCCTTTTTAACAACGTTTATTCATTTTAAAGATTTACTTTTAGTAACGGTTCTCCACTTTAAAAATGATTTCCTCCTTATAACAGTTTCCTTTTTATAACGTTTTCCCTTTTTTCTAAATATCTCCTATTTATAAATATTCCAATTTATAAATATTCCTTATTTATAAATATTCCATTTATAAATATTTTATTTTCAAATATCACTTTGAAAATATTCTCTTATCAACATTTCGGTATGTTATGGTATTTAACACATCAAATCACGATGACCAATATCGTTCAAACACATATAATCGACAACAGATTATATATCACATCATATATCACAATATATGAAAAACAGTAAAATAAATGTTGAGGAACCCAAACCTGTTTCCCTGCATCACAGATGTTAAACAATATAGATAACATTACTTTCAGTTCCATATGATATATTTTGTTAAACAAAATCAATATAGAAATTCAACTAATTGACTAGCAGTTCAATCAAACAGTCAACACACAGTCAATCAGCCAATATTTAACAGTTCTAAAAATACAACATGAAATTATAAACTGTTCAGAGGTAGTGAGATTTACTCACATTGGCAGTTCATCGTTAAAGAACGATAAACTATTTGTTTGATTTGAATCAAACAATTTATTTTGCCATAAATTCAAACGAGCCCCAATCCACTTCCAGTCAGCTTCATGGTGTAGCCCTCGTCCATACAGTCCAAACGCAACTTGTTTCGCTGAAAACCGATATCGTATGAGCAAGTTATTCATTACGAAGTGTACACGATAATTAAATTTAAATAAAACTTAATTATTTTAACTAATGGGCCTTTACCCTTTATTTACTTCCCACGGCCGAAATTGAAAATCATCGGCCCAAACACAATTTTGAACCCGCCCTGTTACCCCCTTTCTTCCTCAATGCCGTGGACCTCTACTCCATCACAAAGCCATTGCCGAACCTTTCATCACCAACTGCTCCTCCCACACACCACCGATCAACACAAAACTACCACCTTTATCCTCCTCATCCAATCCTCTTCCATCCTACACCCATAAAGTACAACTCGCACTCCTCCCCAACCGTTTCCGTCGATCACCTTTCAGACCCGTACAACACCAAGAACGACATCAATTTGCTCGAAAACACCCATACCATTCAGGCGTGATGCTAAATCTCGTCTAAAACCCCAATACGATCATTAAACCTCGGATCGATGCACCAAATCACCAAAATCGCCAACCCTAGTTTTCGCAGTGAAAACCCAGTGACCCAAAACATGGATCGCAACACATGAAAATGCTATGGAATTGAAGAGAGAAGCCAGGGGAATCCGAATATATACAGACTTGGATTTATAGGAATTTCATGGACTTGTTTTGATTTTCTAAAGAGGAAGTCTTCACGTTTTGGTTTTCTCGTGGTGGCTGAGAAGGAGTTTGACTTCGGGAAGGGAAGAATTAGGTTAAAAGGGGTAAGGGGTGGGCTATTTATAGCATTTTGATTTAGATATTTTCTAATTAAAATATTCATTTCTAATCCAACGTTGTTTATTTTTGTGTTTAAAAATCCCTATGATTACATACACTACCCAAAAATCACGAAACTGGACATGCAGCTAGAGTTCGACATTACGGTCCCAACGAAACTGGTTTCGTCGAATTCCGACTCCGTATGCTCACACAGTGTATTTTTAACCGTCAAAATAACGACTGTTTTTCACTCTAAAAATCCATACGGCCGCACAGTGACTCTAAAAATCATGGAACTTGGAATCTAACAACTATTTGATATTGCGGATCCAACAAAATTAGTTTCATCGAATTCCGACTTCGTTTGCAAAAGTGGCTATTTTTGAAGCTCTAAATAGCCTATTTAAATATATAAATATATTTAAATATAATTAAATTAAATATGAATAAATTTATATTATCGTATATATTCACAGTGGAATACCATACAGCTCTACTGGGATTTATAACTCGATATTTCAAATCTGGGTCAACCCGATATTCGATTTATATTGAAATTCCTTTTTAAAATATAAATAATTCCTTTATAAATTATAAAGGAATTCCACAGCGACTTTTCTAAAATTTGATTTGGATGTGAATCAAAATCTACACGATGAAATCCCGATTTTTCTCTTCCACTAGGAAGATATACTACGCCAGCTCCACACGTTTCTTGTTTTATAGAAATCCAGCTTAAAACGAATCCTGTACATTCAGTTGAAGTTCGAATCGCCAATTTACGAACTGCAGCGCCATTTCAAGCTCGATTATAATTAAAATATAATTACGCATTCAAACTGTCGTTCAAATAATATATTCGTTATTCTAATTCAATTCTGAACTGAATTAAATATCACAGATGATCCAGTTCACACCATATCGCCATTTCAGCCAATTCTGATTATTTCAGAATTAAATATATTATTTAATTTATTATTTTAATTAAATATTCACCATTATTTAATTCCACGACCATTTAATTCACTATATCACTATTTATATAATTAAATTAATTAATTATAATACCTCTGCCAATGCGGGTCATTACAAATTCCTTTTATAATTAAAATAAATATTTATATTCTAATGACGATTCAAATAAATATATACGTTCTAATTCCATTCAAAATAATTTCTCGTCATTATTATTTAAAATAAATCATTTTAAATATTCAGAATCCATTAAAATTGCCAAAATAAAACTTTTAAGTTGGTCCTGATTTTCCAGGTGTTACAATTCCATGCAAAACACAAAACATTCGAGTCAGGATTAATATTCTTATGCCAAACTATCCTTTTTCCTTCTATCTTAAAAGTAAAAAAAAGTTTGTATTATTACTGGTTCTCCGTTAGCTATTGGCCTTCTTATTAAGAATGCTCCACTAAAATAGCATCTTGGTTCCACAGAACTTAAGCTATCATATTTTTCCGCTATTTTTAATGCATATATGAATCTGCGTGCTTCATTTTTTTCTTGTTTGTTTATATTTTTATTTATGATGATATATTTCCAATTATAGTTAACTGTTTCAAGTTAAAATACATGTAAATGGGGTATTGTATTCTGTTTTAGTGGACATGTTGCATGTCTTGTACACTTTATCATATAAGATATTTAACGACTAGCTTATATATTTTTTCTTTTTTGATCCAGCATAGGGTCATGCATGCAATACAGGTTGCACTGGTGGACTACTGACCACAACATTCTAATATTTGCTAAAATTTGGTAGTATTGAGTGTGAGAGCAAGTACCATTTACTGGAACTGACCTGGGCACTCTCTAATCTTGTTTTGAAGTGACTACAGAGATGTGCTTATTGAGATACAAGTGCAAAACCATGGGGTCACTTTCACTGATTTTAGCATATTGCTTTTACTGATTTTTGCTTATTGTAATTTTTAAGTTTTGTATATGCAGAATTTAACTATTAACTGTGTGTTATTTTTTGTTATTTCAGTTTGGTATATTATGGAATTCGTAAACCATGTATTGTTTAACAACGTGACATTTTAACGATTTTTAAAATAACGTAATTAACTAAAATTTAACTTAGAAATCAAAATTTAATTTAATTTGAGATTTATGTCTTTGCTTCTTGAGTATAAATTTGAATTTGTACGTTTAATTTGAATGAAATTAAATTGATTGCTAATACGGAACTTATTTGTTTTGAACTAACTTAACACAGTATGCTTGAATTCAAGTTAAAATAAAAATGTGAATTTAAATAATGAATTTGTAATGTTGATTGTTTTACTTGACCAAATTTATTTGAATAATAAAAATTATGAAAATTTAATTTTTGGTCAAACTTTATTAAAATTTGAATCTAAGCGAAAATTTTAAAAGTTTTGAAATTAAAAAAAACAATGGTTCTAATTTTAATTCTAAGTTGTCTAGCATTTTTCGTTTCATCAAAATCAGCTTTTGCATGTTCCAAATTTGAGGTTTACAATATGCAAAACGCGCAAACGAATGGCGTTCATGTGTTTATACTTGCATTCCCTCTCATGTCCTTTACTAAGACTTTTATTTAGCTTCTTAAGAAAGTTTCCTTTGCCATGTTACACCATAATGTGAATTTTTACATTCAGAATTTTAATAACCTTTGAGAAAGTTAATATACAGTCCTCCTCTCAGCTTCTCATCTCTCATTTTTTTTCATTGGAGTTTCTACTTGCCATTTCTTCTTCTCGTAAAATTCTAATGAGAATTTCATGGCTTCCTTTTTTTCTTAAATTCGTAAAGCAAATCTTATAAATAAATCCATGTTTTTTACTTGTGATTTGATTTCTCAGTTTCTTCTTCTCTTCTCTATTTGAAATTTTACAAATCTTATCATCGTCAAATCGTACCCTCTCCATCACCTATCAATTGCAACCACCAATACCCACCACCTGCCATGTCCTGACATCAGCCAGCTCCTCCTAGATCTGAACACAACAAGAAAAGTTGGAAGAACCCTAACATCTCTTTTAAAAATCCTAATCGTATTTGCACCTTTCCCTCTCCTTAAACCGATCTCTCCCTCATCTTCCTCCATTGCCAACTGCCAGTGACCACCACTCGCCTCCTGCAGATAGCCCAACATGCCTTCAGCACCTAGCCATCTCCTCTGGTCGACGGCTTCAAGACACAAAATCTAAATCTAATTCCTTTTCCTCTTTCCGATCTCCTGTCTTTCCAAAATTTTAACTCGTTTTCACAACCATAACTTCCAAATAGAAAATCCGAATCCACCATTCCTTTTCTTTAGATTCGATCAAATTGAACTAGTTACAAATTTCACGTTTTCAACTTTTTCATATTTTATGTTTTACTGTGTCAAAATCGCAAATCTTTTAAATCAATTTTCGGACTTAGATTTTCTGATCCGAAATTGTCTGTTACCGTTTCATTCATATCTCACTCAAATTTATCGAAATCTAGCTTTCTTTTCTTAAAATTAAAGAGAAAATAATTTTATAAAACTTTCTTGTTGACCACTATTTCAACTTCAGTGGTTTACACATCCAAAAACCTATTTAAAATATCTAAAATTCTAGTTTTGTAAATTTTGTGGAAATCTAAACTCATCTTCCCTATCCCAAACCTCTCTGCTTTCTTCTATTTATTTGCATATGACAATGTTATGTATTAGAAAATGCCTCGAGCCAATGTCCGAGTATCAGGCGCTACGTCGTTGAAGTAACCCATGCCATACAGTTTCCGGTTGACATCTCTTTTAATTCGTCGATACGAGAAGCATATATCTTGGATTATTATCTTCTCGTAGCCACAAAATGTTAGAATTTCTCGCTAACAACTTATGTTGTTTTGTTAAGTGAATAAAATATATATGAAGAGCTTTCTTGGAATGTGAGGAAACACATGATATTATGTTATGTAAATTGTTCACTCATAACACGAATTTATGTTATGACATATATGTTCACTTGTGACAAATATGATATGTATGATATTGATATGTATAACGTGATATGAATTTGCTATATCACATGTTTATTACGTTATGTTTTGTCTAATGTTCTCACATTGCAGATTCTCTGTAGATTAGGAAATCATTATGGATTGAAATGATATATATCCAAATCACTATACCATTTTGATATTGAATTGGGATACGAGTTGAAATGATGCATAGTTACATACCCGATTCACTTGACCATAAGCTATAAAATTATATACAGACACCATTGGTCAATAAAGCTATTTTCTGAAATGTTATAAGTGTGTATTGATTTAAAATATAATTTAAATATTTTATTTTAAATTTAGTATTTTAAATATTTAACTTGAGTTTATGAACTTAAGTTAGAATTGACTTAATGAAAGAATTTAGTACGATTTTTAGATTGAAATAGTTGTTTAAAAATAATTTATAAAACTTAATTAAGATTTAATTTAAATTAAATAATATAAAACAAACAAATTTAGTATAATATAATTTAATATAATAATTTATTTTAAAAATGTTTCAAATTTAATATAAAATATTTATTTAGTTTTTAAGATTTATTTTAAAATATAATATAATATAATATAATATAACGGTTAAATTTAATATAATAACTTTAATAAATTTAATTTAAAGAAAGAATTTAATTTTAAGATATAATTATTTAAATTAATTAAATGGAAACATTTGATTTCAATTAAAGATTTACTTGACATAAGATTTTATATGTTAAATTAATAATTTTGTAGTTGAAGAATTTGATTTAAGAAATTAACTTGATAATTAAACTTTGAATGTTGTTTTAAAAATATAACGAAATGGAATGAATATAGAACTTAAGTTTTAAACCAAATCAAAATAATGGTTTAGAGTAGTGACTTTAATTGTAAACCAATAAATTAGAAATTTGTACCAGTTGAATCTAAGATGATTTTAATTTGAAATTGAAATTTGAAATGAACGATAAGTCAAATTATGAAATATAGATATTTTGATCAGATTGGATTATTTTGTTCGAATTATTTTAAATTACTTTTATTTATATCAAACTATTTTACTCAAACTAAATTTTTCTTTACTATCTATTTTCATAGCTATTTTATACATATTTCATTTAAACTATTTTATTTATTTTAATTTCATAACTACTTTTAATAAAAACTATTTCATGTATTTTCAACTACTACAATTTTTAATTATTTTTACTAAAACTATTTTTGATATAACCATTTTGTATTAAATTTAATTTTATATATTATAACTATTTTAAATTAAACTATTTTTAAATATATTTTACTATTTTAAATAAAGTATATTTCTAATTCAATCAATTAAGTCCAAACTGATTTTAGATAAATATTTCAGTTTGGAATGAAAATTATGAAATATAAATCTAAAATCGGTATTTGAATTTTATTGTGAACCGTTTGATGAAATGATATTTCAGATTTGAAATTGAATTCATTACTTGAATTGTTTTGAATAAACGATTATAAAGAAATCAATACTTGAAGTTAAATTGATTTATGATATTGAAATATGGTTTCAAGTTTAATTACCATGGTGTGAAATAAGCATTTGATTGTTAAAGAGACTAGAGCCAGATATAGTCATACTATCTGCCAATACTAGGAACCACTTTAACAACTATATACATGGCGGGGAATGCAGAACAAAATAGGATGGATTGGTGAATGCTACTAGAATGAAGTAAGGACCTAATGGAATGAAGTAAGAGAACGATGATGGGTAGCCTTGACCTTCGGGTGATTATAAAAATGACTAAAATAGAAGCCATAATCGGGACAAGTTCAGACACACTTTTTAAACACCATATCTATTAGTTTATGATTTAATTGGTTGTCATCCCTGATTATGGGAGTGTTGTTTCGAGGTGGGCTGTGATAGCTGCTATGCGTTATCACCATCCCGGTCCCGCAGTTTGGTAGAACCCTACCTTGGGTATAGCCTTATGTGCCTTGTCATATTATCTTGATAAAGGCCCATACGATTTTGATTTGGTGTTATTTTTTATGTGTGCCCTCTAAAATTACCAGTACGGTGGATTTACAGTACTGCATAGACTACAATATTTATAAATAGAGTAAGGGTAATGAATGTAATCCCACTTACACAATTTTCAATAGTATATTTACCATGGACACTGTTATAACAACGTATTGTATTATCGTACATAGTTCTATGGATCCTTAGAGGATAATGATCTTAAACATCCTTTAAGTTACTGATGCATTTCATTGAACATTTCACTTGAGTTGATTCACTTATATGAGAATGTTAGTCCTGACTTGAGTGTTTTGTTTTACTTTATGCTAGGGTTAGACCAAGTACTACAATATTGAGATTTCACCTTTTGGAGCTGGGGACTTGTTGAGAATATTATCTCTAGTTATCTATTTCAGGTGTTTCTATCCCAGTCAGTTGTATCGGAAAATTTATGTATTAAACTTCCACTCTCTTTGATTCTGTACCTCTGATATTATGTTTTAGTTTGAGATTTTGTATTTAGTAGCTTCAGAACTACTATCGTATTTTATTTATTATGTTGTTATGTATCTGTGATTCTATGATGATTTTATATTTAACCCTATAGCAATAACAATCTATTGTTTCAAATGATTTTAGTTGATTTTATTATCGACTTAAATGGTTAGAAAAGGCAGGTCATTATAGTTGGTATCAGAGCTGACTGATGCATGATAGAGGTTCTCATATTGTGAACCGTGGCGAAGCTATGTCTCTTACCCTTACATGTCCCAGGGTAGGGGTTGGTCAAGCAACCAGTATGGAGGGATATTGTGGCGTTGAGAGGTTGACCATAAAGCCATTTTATGAGGTTACCAAGTTGTAGCCACCACAGGTTATGATGAACATTACAGTTGGTATCATAGCTTTGGTTTGAGAAAACCTTAGCTTATGGGGTTAAAAACTCATTAGAGATAGGGTATCGATACCTTACAATGAGTGAAGTTAGACTCATAATTATTATTGAGAGAGCATATTTTGAAAGGTATAAATGATTTAATATGTTTTAAAGGATTTTTAGATATAAAAAATTGATTTAAAATTTAACCTTTCTAAGAGTGTCCTTTCTTTTGAATCCATCTTCAGTGATATATTTCTCTATGGTTAGGATTTCCTCAATTAATTTCAATCCTTTTTCTAAATCCATACTAGAAAATTTAGAATTGATAGCTTTTAAAATCCAAAATATTCTCTAATTTAATTTAATTAGAGCCTTCGTCCTTTGTAGATTCCCATTGATTAGGATTTTTGTTAGTTCGGCTCCAAGCTCATGTTCCAGAATTCTCTTTGACCTAATAAAATAAATAATGATAGAAAATCTAAATACAGCTCATATTAAGAATTAATGTATGAAAATTAAGGCTTTAATAACTAAGAGTAATAATTACTTAGTTTATTAATTGGTGAAACTAAGTATTTTAAAAGGTATTTTATGAGCTTGAAGATGTAATACTAATAATACATAAGCTGATGAATTATAAATAAATGAAGTTAGTAGAATTCACAAATTTTATATGAAATGCTTTTGAAAAAAAATTCTTGATAAGCATAATATTAAACATGATATTTTAAATTTGTTAACTTACTTCTAAGTCAAGTAAGTAAAACATTGATTTAATTTGAGTAAATATAATTGGAATATTAACATCAATTTAGGAAGTTATTTATGAAATGATAATGAAACGACCTGAAATCCCCCTTATAGGGAAGCCCGGATTACTTTGAGAACACGACACATCAGAACACAAACAACAGAATATTTCATTGCTATTACAACAATTTACATCAGAGTACAAATAATATACACAACGGAAAATATCAGAGAATTAATTTACAAAGTAGCAGAAAATAATACACGAGTATGATGTACAGCGGAAGCCATCTACAACTACAACTGAAAGAGAAATAAAGATACAAAGCTTTATGAATATAGCTCCAGCTGTAGTCCAGGATCCTGTAAAAAGAAGTATCTGTGAAAACCAAAACTAAAAGCTGCCAGTGTGGAAAATATGTGCATCCAGAGTTTAGGTAGAAATAATAAACTCCGAGTCAGTCATGGGACTGGTGTAAGAACTCAAAACAGTTATTAAACTTTACTTTAAAGTTGGGTAAATCAAGGGACCATGCCGTATAACACGGAACGGGTTTAATCCCAAGAATACCATAAACAAACAGTTTATAAACAACGCAATGCTTTTTGAAAAAATGAAGCTATTATAAGACTCTGGTCCCATCACACAATGCAACACAAGCCGGAGGATGGGGTTTTACCTTATAATAGCCAAACATGCTTGGTATGTTTTAAAACAAATCATTTTGATATTACTATATATGCATAGTGTCAAAACAACTTCAAATATAAATGTATCAATCATAGACGGCATGAGCGCCCCATCCCACTATGTCGCCATATAGGTTTACAACTAAAACCGAAAAGTTGCGTATTGGAAATTGGATTACCATCATGAACCAAGGCAAGGGATCTTCCTTCCGATTCGAGACACTCTAGTCCGTGCCCCAGGACTCAGATTTAGCTGATCCCTTGGACCTGGCAGGGCCTGTCCACACTTACTTTAGTGGATTGGCAATTCCTGAACATTACGTTTCCCTGCCCTATGGGGCATAAAATCTGCTCAGTACGTCGACCATCAAGAGCCACTAGGGACACAAATCCGAGATACCTCGCTTTCCAACATCCACATAAGTAAAATGTCTGGGCTCCATACCATGACATTACTCCTATCTAGAAAGAAACGCATGCACTCCTTGCGGTCCTCTCCCGTTTCTGGTTCACACCGGGGTGTGAGGCTCGCGAATTAACTCTACACAAAGCTATGCTAATTAAAGCTGTTCTTTGATCATCAACCACAAGACTCTGCTTTTCAACAAAAGCCTTGTTCCATACACCTTAGCACGCCACACTGACAATTCACGCCATCCGACTGATGTCTATCAATATATAAGCTCTATGCTCATACGTCTCAGAGAAAGGTGTTAAGTAAGAGAATAAATTCTTCGCCACCAAACAAATGTATATCTAATAGAAATCAATTAACACAGAATGAAATCCAATGTCAGACACACATCCATTTACAAGTTCGTTCTGGGTCTGAACGAAACCGAAGGCACCTTATTCCTCGTCCAATATGTCCAATACAGGAGAGAGGTCCTCACATATCTGGTCGATCTCCAAGTACATCTGGACGATCACCACTTATTACCTCATCTTGGGTGTACAACCCAATCAAGACATCAGTAATCATCCATACGATGTGAAGATCTCCGGTCTTCAACCACCGTCTTCATATCATCGACATCCAGTCGCCGTATCAATCATTCAGAATAGGTTAAACCTGGTCTTTCCGAATAACTCGCGTATCTTATAATCAAGTTCTATAAAAACACATCATACTCCTCATTCCAATTTAGAATATTATTTTATTCAAATATTCTTTTCACAATTTAAACCCAATTAAGGTTTATCAAACTAGTCGGGATTATCGAGCCTTACCGAAGTAATCATTTATTTTATTAATCCCAACCCCAACCTATTCATCCCATGGAGCGAAACTAGTAGTACTCCATATCTAACACCCACTATGTTATCGGTAAAATTAATTACCATTTCCCGTTCAAATCTATTTAAAGATTTATCTATCGCCTGGAGTAAAACTAGTGGTACTTCATTCTCGATCATTTCATGAATTCGATAAATTTAATTATCCCATTCTCATTCCAATCTAATTAAAGATTTATTAAAACTCCAATTGGTTTTAATCTTCCTAAAAATCATTATTTAATGATTATTCAACTTTAGGAAATCAATCCTGCCTTTAATTGGGTAAAAGAACCTATGTCACTTAAAACACAGTTCACAATAAACCCCAAAATCCTATTCCATCAAAATGGAATCTCCACAGAAATCAGATCAGTCAAAAGCAATATGAATTTCCGTATCAGACTAATAATATAAATGGAATAACGGCGAAGCCTTTTAAATTCCATATATAGTAACAGTCTTCCTTCACAGAAGCTCATCTCGATTATTACCAAATCGAATTCCATTCGATTCCAATTTAATATATAAAATTGGAAAACTTTACTTTGGAAAACTTTCATTAAATCTTAATAAAAAGATTTATAAATTCCAAATCATAACTTCACTGTTAATTGGGTTAAAGAACAAGTGTTATTTAAAACACCGTTCACGATAAAACCAAAAATCCAATTTCAATTCAATTCCAATTAAATATTAATTAATTGGTAAACTTCTCTAAATCTTAATTAAAAGATTTATTCTTTTCTCAACTGGGTTTAAGAATAGTGTTATTTAATACACCATTCACGACAAACCCAAAATCCAATTTGATTTTAAATACAAGGCTCTGAATAGAAATTTTATCGGCTTATATTTAATATCAAATTCTGAAACCAACAAATATCGTATTGGAAATAACGATATTTATATCTTCCAAATTCCTCCACAATATTCGTATAATCACGGAATCCAATATCGAAATATTCCGAAGATTATTTCCATTCCAATTCATATGTTGGAAAATTTTGGTTATATCAAAACCATTTCAAATCCAGTTTCATTTCTAAAAATAACTGGATAATTATTCTAGTTGATAACTAGTTCATTTTGATAAAAAATATCTTTTATCTTTTCAAATATGGAATTTTTCACCTAAACTCTTTCCAACTCATTTATTATGATTTTACACAATTTTTCCATATTTTTAATAATTTTATTAAGGCCCTTACAGTCGGTTTCCAATATCGACCACCAAACTGCATTCATAGCGACCTTTTCTGAAATTGATTTAGACATAATTCCAAATCCAACCGTTAGATTTCAAATCTCTTATAATCATTGGAAAGCTCTTTTCGATATGAACCTAACGGTTCTAGTTTTAGGAGAATCCGACGGCCGGATCTCCCGTTACGTCCATTTGAAGTTAATGGTCGAAATTCGCGAATGGTCGTTGCGCGGCGCATTCTATTCAGGCCATTTAAATATTTATATATATAATATATATATCATCGATTTCAATTCAAATCATATTTTATAAATAGTTTATAAATTTATTTTAAAACGATTTCAACTTCATTTTCAATTTTTAATCAAACTGAATATTCCATATCATTATAATATTAAAATGACAATATTTTCAAAATACCAGATTTTGAAATCCATTTCCTTTTCGTATTAATTATAAAATGAATAAAATCGATCGATAAACCTGTTCGTGTTAAAATGGCGAATATCTACTTACTCGGCTTCGTATATTCCAATGTTTTCGTGTCCATCCAAAATCGGACATCAAAATCATATTTTAACTCTTCACTGAATATTATTTTATAACATTCGTTATTTAAAAATGTTCGTTATTTTAAAATATTAGTTATTTTTGAATTGGAATGCGACTCAATCAATTGCCATATAATTTTAGTTATATGGTTTTCATACATCACATGTATTCAACAATAATGACCAATAATCATTAAACATCCAAATAACAACCGGAGTGCATTCTACAACTATATAAGTATTAAATAATCAAATAACGCTTATAACAGTCTGTCAATCCATCGATCGACATACAGCTAATCACAAGGGAGATGTGTGATCAGAATATCATCCCTAGACCCGTGTGGGGTTTCAACCAACAACAGTCGATTTAAATAAATCATTGGTTAATAAATTTAACCAATTCAAATTCGATTTGAATTATTTTTCTAATTGATAAATTTTCACCATTCAAATTATAAATGGATATTTATAATCAAATTTCAACTACCACATTAATGTTAACATTATTTTTAATGTGTTAATCATTTCGACATCACAAATAAAACATATCACAGTCAATTAAATCGTCCATGGTCTGTGGACGAGGGAGGTGAGCTAACAGACACCGTATACAAGTTATAATGATTAAAACTGATAAAAATCTACATTGGCAATTCTATATATTTTTATACATGAATACAATAACATGATAAAATATAATTTAGCGAGAAGGAGTTCTCACTTTGGTTTCCACTCCGACAGTCTTTATTTGAAGAATTTAATACCGTTTGGTTCTGAATTTGCGTTAAATTCTAATTTGCTCCGTTTCCGTTCTGGTCAGTTCCATTGTGAAGCTCTCCTCTCTGCGATTCCAACGCTTCTAAAATTGCTTGATTCCGTGCTCGTATGACAAAGTTACATCCGTTTTAAACTTTAAACATTTAATTATATAATTAATTACAGAATTAATTACTAAATTAAAGAACTTAACCCTCCTCTCTTCGTTACTTCCTCCAGATGCTGAAACCCAACGTCGACTGCCTTCCTCTATTCACCGCGCCTCCCCTGCGCCATCTGAAGTCGACCGCCTCCCCCCCATCGATGCGCCTCCGCGTCAGCTCCCCATGGCGGCAACAGCTCGAATGTAACAACCCAGAATTTCTGAACCAATTTAAAAATTTTATTTTAGCTATTTTAATGTATTTTGAATATTTAAATGATTTATTTTAAATAATAACGGCTAAAAAATTATTTTAAACGAGCCTAAAATGGCACGGTAGTTTGAAAATTCGATTTTAAATTTCAATTGAATGTATATGATTCGGTATAAATCGGATTTCAGCGAAACAAGAAATCTTAGAGTCTAGTTAACTATTCTTTCTAATGAGAGTAAGAAACTGAGATTTCACTTTATAAATGGTAAGTTATGTCCAGTTTAAAATTTAGAATAGTCTCAATGGAATATATATATATATATATTAATATAATATATAGCCCTTAAAAATAGCCATTTTGCAAATGACCTCCGTTTTCGACGAAACCACTTTTGTTGGATCTGGAATGTCAAATTTTTGTTAGGTTTCAAATTTCGTAAAATATGCGGGCGTAGTGAATTCAAATGTGTTTGGTAATTTCAGTTTGAATTTAATCGACTGGAAAATGGCCATTTTTCAAATGGCCTCCAAACTCGACGAAATTAGTTTTGTTAGGACTGTATCATCAAAACATAGCTAGATTTATTTTTTTGTAATTTTTTGGAGTCAGTATGTGGCCCCGGTAAATTAAAATGTACGTATAAATTCAATATATATTGATTTATATTTTAATTTGGATAAAAACTGATCGAAGTGATCGAATTGGCTTACACAACATATTCCATTGTGTCCGGAATGGGGGTATTTAGCTAAGGGCGACATTCGTTGGGTTTTATTTGGAGTTTGGATTGGAATATTTCAACGTTTGTGAATATTAGAAAAAAATAATAAAATAATAAATGGTATAAATAACCCTCTTCCAAACCCTAACACCGTAATTCAACTTCTGCGCCGACGCTTTCAACGTAATAAACGACCAGAGTGTTCGAAACAATTTCATTAATTTTCACAAGATCCACGCAATTTTATCAAAGATTTTCTTCTGCAAAAGTGATCGGCTCGATGAGGGCTTGCTTTTGAACGGCGGTGATCAAATTTAGTTCTTCGATGTGGTTGTGGTGGCGCCTTAAAGGTGCAGCGTTCACACTAAATTTTAGGGGGGGGGGGGGGGAAAGAGGAGCTCGAGTTGTCCAATGTCGGAGGCATGGGGAGCGGTGGCAAGCGGCTTCGATGTGGAGGTGACTGATGGTGGTTATGATGACCGAGGTGGCAGCGACGAGAAGCCCTAAGGGGCGTGCGATTTTTGGAAATACATGAAAGGGGCGGCCTGGAGTTTAATAGATGAAAGAAGAAGAGGTAATTAACTATTTGCTTAATTTGTTAATTACTTTGTTAAAGATTAAATAATGTGATTAAAGTTTAAACGTTAATATCTCATCCATATTTAATCAGAATTGCACAACCATGGTACCATTGGAACCGTGTGAACGAATACTACGCGACAGAGATGGACTGGACAAATTTTGGACCATTGACTTCAAATTGATGTAACGGGAGGTCCGACCATCGGATTCTCCTAAAACTAGAACAGTTGGGTTCGTATCGCAAAGAGCTTTCCAATGAATATAAGAGATTTAAATTTGAACGGTTGGATTTTAAAATATGTCCAAATAAATTTCAGAAAAGGTCGCTATGGATGCAGTTTGGTGGCCGTTATTGGAAATCGATTGTAAGGGCCTTAATAAAATTATTAAAAGTATGGAAAAATTGTGTAAAATCATAATAAATGATTTGGAAGGATTTTGGGTGAAATATTCCAAGTTTGAAAAGATAAAAATATATTTTTATCAAAATGAACTAGTTAACAACTAGAATAAAAATCCAGTTATTTTTAGAAATAATAAATTGGATTGAAATGGTTTAAAAAAAACCAGAATTTTCCAGTGTATGAATTGGAAAGGATTTAAATGGAAATATTCTTCGGAATATTTCGATATTGGATTCCGTGATTATATGGATATTGTTGAGGAATTTGGAAGATACATATATCGTTTTTCCCACTACGATATTCGTTAGTTTCAGAATTTGATGTTGAATATAATCCGATATAATTTCTATTATGAGCCTTGTATTTAATATCAAATTGGATCTTGGGTTTGTCGTGAATGATGTCTTTAATAACATTGTTCTTAAACCAAGTTGAGAAAAGAATAAATCTTTTAATTAAGATTTTGTGAATTTTACCAATTAATTAATATTTAATTGGAATTGAAATTGGATTCTGGGTTTATCATGAATAGTGTTTTAAATAACAGTCGTTCTTTAACCCAATTAACAGTGAAGATAAGATTTGGAATTTATAATCGTTTGAATAAGATTAAAGCAATTTTCCAAAGTGAAAATTTCCAATTTAAAATAATAAATTGGAATTGAATGGAATTCGATTTGGTAATAATCGATATGAGCTTCTGTGAATGAAGACCATTACTATTTATGGAATTAAAAAGGCCTTGCCTCTATTCCACTTATAGTATTAGTTTGATACGGAAATTTATATCGATGATATATTGTTATGATTTCCGTGAAGATTCCATTTTGATGGAAGATGATTTTGGGTTTATCATGAATTGTGTTTAAAATGACATTGATTATTTAACCCAAGTAAATGCAGGATTAATTTCTAGAAAGGTGAACAATCATTAAGTAATGATTTTAGAGATTAAAACGAAGAAGAGTTTTAATAAATCTTTAATTAGGTAGAAACAATCATTGAGTTCATTTCAAATTTAATGAATGATTTTTGAAATGAGATTTTCTTAAGTGAAAAGAAATGTATTCCTGATTTTGGATAGGGAATGTTTTATGAAAATGTTTTATAAAACAGAAATGATTCCAAGGGCTAAACCCGATGCTGTCGAAATGATTTTGAAATGTATTATGTGTTTGACATTGCGGTTCATCACGTAACTGATTAGTTGCTATTGATGATATATCTATTTGGTGGCAGAGAATTTATTCTCTTACTTAACACCCTTCTTTGAGACGTACGAGCTCAAAGGTTATGTGATTAATAGTGACTGATTATATGTATGAATTGCTAATGTAAAGTACTATATTTTGGAAAGTACTTGTGATTATTATGTTGTGAAATGATTTTCCCTACTTCGGGATATGAAATGATTTAGTATGTGGCTAAAGATAGGGTAACCTTGGATGACTAAAAGTGTGAGGGCGGTGGATTTTCTCCGAGGGCGTGGGAGATGCATCGTCAGTGTAGCCTGCTCCATAGTGGGTGGGGGGGTGCATATATATATATATATGTGTGTGTGTATATATATATATATATGTGTGTGTATATATATATATATATATAGAGTTGGAGAGGCGCGTACAGCCTTGTCTGAGGGTCGTGCCTGGTATTTGGTTGCATACTTATTTGTATGCATTGTGATGTTTTGAAATTCATATTTCCAAAGATTTTGGTTTGAGATCCCGAAGTGAAATCTACTTTGATATAAAAGTTAGATATGTATTTCAAAATGATTTGAAATAAGAAATCGGGAAATAAAGTCCAAAGAAATAATTTCTGTAAAGTGAATTGGATTTCGAAAAATCTAAATTTGGGATTAAGCCTAAATAGGTAGATTGAGGAATTGCATGTTGTATGATGCATCGTAGATCCATATGACTATTATTGATTATTGTTTATGCACTGGTATTCATGGGGATAAACCCGTTCCATGACATGCAGCGTGGTCCCGTGATTTACCTTATTTTAAAGTAAAGTTTAATAACTGTTTTGATTTCTCACACCAGTCCCATGACTGACTCGGAGTTTATTGTTTCTACCTAAACTCCGGGTACCCATATTTTCCACACGGGTAGTCAGTAGTTTTGGTTTTGCAGATTATTTCATTTAGCAGGATTTTGGATCGAAGCTTTAAGCGATGTCCAGAGCATTGATAGTCTTCCGATGTGTTAGTTTATTTGTTTCGCTGCATTGTATTACATTTATTGTATATTTATCTTCCGATGTATTATTTTAGATGTACTCTGATGTAACATTTTTGTGATGTTTATAAAAGTCTTCTGCTGTTTGTTCTGATATGTTGTGCGCCCAAAGTTAGCGTATCCGCTTTTTTTTGTTCGATTTAAGTCGGTTTAACAATCGATTTGGATCGACCGAGAAAGAGGGTTGTTACATCAAAACTCGAGATCGCCATCTCCTCGAAAAACCCGCTCAAAACGGATGGCTTTAAAGCCAAAATCTGACCGGCTCAGGCGCCCAAACTTGATCACCGCCGTACATCTTGTAGATCTCCCCAAGCTCTTCGTTTTTGGTTTATAAATTTTTGAAAATTGTTGAAGAAATTAGGAGAAAAGGGGAGAGGGAGATTTGAGCGCATGGATCGTTGGTTTATTGCTGATGGCAGCGGAAAAATTAATGGACCTAGGGTTATAGATTTAGGGCTTTATATTTATATATTTTTAATAATATTTTATTATTTAATTCAATTAATTACTACTTTAGTGCTACGAACTCCTAACGAATCCCAACGACTGTCACCCCTAGCCAGATACCCTCATTCCGGACACCATGGGATATGTTTCATAAGACAATTCTATTGTTTCGATCCATTTTCATCAAAATTAAAATATAAATCAATATATATTGAATTTAAACGTACATTTTAATTTACCGGGGCCACATACTGACATCAAAAATTACAAAAAAATAAATCTAACTATGTTTTGATGTTATGGTCATAACAAAACTAATTTCTTTGAATTTGGAGATCGTTTGAAAAATGGCTATTTTCTAGTTGAATAAATTCAATTTGAAATTACAAAACACATTTAAATTCACCGTGCTCAAATATTAATTCCAAAAATTATGAATTTTTAAACTTAACAATAATTTGACATCTCGGATCCAAAAAAAAGTGGTTTGTCAAAAACGGAGGTCGTTTGCAAAATGGTTATTTTTAAGGGCTATAAATTATATTAAAGTATATATAAATTCCATAGCGACTATTTTAAATTTAAATTGGACATAGCTTATAAGTTATAAAGTGAAATATCAGTTTCTTACATTAGTTAGAATGATATAATTAAATAGATTCTAACGTTTCCAGTTTTACTGAAATCCAATTATTTCGAATTCTATACATTCTATTGAAATTAAAAATCGAAATTTCAAACTACCACGCCATTTCAGGCTCGTTTTATAATTAAAATAAATTTATACGTTCTAACTTCGATTTAAATAAATTTAAAATTGTTAATTCACAAAATAAATCATTTTAAATATTCAAAATCCATTAAAATAGATAAAATTAAAATTTTAAATTGGTTTAGAAATTCTGGATTGTTACAGATAAGTTCTGCTTTATGTGGATATAACATTTGCAAAATAACAATGATTGTGAAATATATAATATAAATAAAATTTATAAAGTTAAATGGATTTTGTAAGTACAATTTAGGAAACCTTAATGTTATGGCATGTTGCAAAGTTAATAAAACTAATATTATTCAATTAAACCTATGTTCGGTCATTTAGAAATAAATGTTGAACTTAGGAAAGGTTGAAATAAATGTAATTTTCATAATATTAAATTGGTAGGAATAATATTTGTATGAATTTAAAATTAAAGAGACCAAATTGAATATAAACTGAACTTGTAAATTGATTTATGCATATAAATGAGAACTTAGTTTGTATTCTTAATGATGATAAGATTTCGGATAAACCATAAGATAGATTATAACTATAAATTTTGAATTAAGAAATGGTAACTTAAGTGAAAGGCAAATGTATGTTATGACACTACATATAACATGTGTTTTGAAATTAAATAATATGATTTCCATTTGCGATTTTAAGTTAGTTCTACTTGATAAATTATAGGAGTCTTATTATACTAAATAAATAAGTGGGGAAGATATATAAATTTCATTGTAAAAAAATATTTATGTTTGAAAATTTGTGCATTTTGTTTTAAAAGGAGAAGTTTTAAGTATTTTTTGTGATGTTAAGTTTGGACTATCGAGTACTTAGTGATTTTGGGATATACGTTTGATCAACGTTTGTGCTAAATTGTTTAAGTAGTAGATATGTAATGGCCCAGATTTTTAACCTTTTTTTTTAAATATAAAAATGGTTTTAAATTTTGTATTGGAATTTATAAATGAAAATTTATAAGGAATTTATTTAATTAAAATGACGTTTGAACGAATAATTTATAATTATAAATGGTCCCATAACGTCGCGGTAGTTCGTAATAGTACGTTTTGAACTTTAAATGGACCTACTGGATTCAATATAAGTCGGAATTCTTTGAAACAATAAACGTCCGAATCTATTGGATAATATTTTTCTAATAAAAGAGAAAAATCAAGTTTTCATGTTGTTGATTTTATTTTATGTCCAAATCAAATTTTCAAATAGTCGCTATGGAATTCGTTTATAAGTTATTACGATATTATATAAAATAAAAGGATTTTTAATGTACTGAATATTGATTTGGCTTGGAATTTAGCTCTTATTATTTTATATTTAAGCCATAGGAATATTGTTTAAATATGTCTGATATAGTAATTTATTATTATTATATTTAGGTAACTTAAAATACACAGCATAATTCAGTCATGATGTCATTTACAAATCTTAGCATAAACCAGCCAAATCCTTTCAAATCTTTTGCCCACCCGAAGGGAAATATTAGAAAGAAAAATCTAAGCGCATGTTACTTCTGTTATAATAAAAAATCTCGGTTAAATGGAAAGATATTTTCTTTGTCGGTACTTCATTCAGCAATCTCGTGGCTCGTGCAAACTTAAATATTATAAACGGCAGCCGTGTGGAAATCCATAAACAAATCCCTGTAAAATCTCTCTCAAACATCCCAGTATGTTAGCAAATCTCAGCATCTTACAAGAATAATGTGGCAACATGTTTTAAAATCTGGACATGTTACCCACCCACGCAATTATCTGAAGTCAAGTATTTTGGCTTGCATGTACATTTTGTCGGCTCTGAAAACAACACTTGATCTTTAATTATATTTTCTTCATACTACTCACTGCAAAAAAAAACCATTGTCTCCAGCAAACTTAAGCAAATATCTCTGGCCGAACATTTAAAACCATTTCAAGATGCATGTGCCCCATCTGCCAATATATATATATAATAAAAATACTAACATGCGTATATATATAACGAGGCTTCTTTCCCTCAAAACCCACACTTCTTCCTCCTCTCCATTCGAAAATGCAGCAAAACCATTCCTCTTATTTTTCCAGTAACATAAAAAAAAGAGAAATGTCTCCTGCTTCAATTATAACCAATGCCATCTGTTAAATATATATAATCCCCATTCATTAATTCTGATGCGAAGTCAGAAGCTCGAAGGAGGTAACTGAGTCAGAAGCATGCTTGCAGGTGGTCAGACCATGGATCGAGGGGGGGCATGGACGGCGAGGCGAATCATTTCTGGGTCGTCTTGTGGTGTGTGAATTTGGTGGAAGCAGTGTCGAGGTTTTAAACAGGTGAGAATGACGTGAAGGCAACAGGCATGGCTCGTGGGTAGTACACAAAATACAAGGGAGGCTTTGGGCTGTAGGTGTATACATGGCTTCGTCCATATTGAAGAAATACAAGAAAAAAAGTTAAAAAAAATAAAAGGACTTGCGTAAAAAAAACTGGAAGAGCTACAATGTAAACAAAATGAAGTATCAGGTTGTGAAGGCGAAGAATGTGCAGACCCGAGGATGGAAGATGAGGTGGTGTAGGGAGTGCTGTTTGGTTTCGAAATAAATGGGATGTTTTTTTAGGAGAAGAAAAATGGGAGGTGACGAGGCAGGCTGTGTTAGTACATGGACTTTGAATTTTAGTATGGGCTTCGTTTCAGGCCTTAAACGTTTTTTTTAAAGAATAGAGTGGATGGGCCGATGATGGTAAAATGAGATGAGAAAGGGTGCTGCACGAGAAGTGGGTTTAGTTTTGAATTATGAAAGAGGAAAGAAGCAATTAGGACGTGAATAATCTGGGTTAAAGAGGTAATTAAAATGGTTAATGAAAGATTAATTATATCGATGAACATTTAATTCATATTAATCTTGTATTGATTGTAACTTGTTCGTTCGTAAACATATTTGCGCGAAACCAATCACGTTGGAATCATAGGAATGAGGCCAACGTGGTCGTGCTGATTTGGTCAGCTTTGGAGCAACTTGGAATTTCACATAATTTTAAACATCGGTTTAAAATTAAACGAAACAACCATCAATCGAAATAAATGGTGATTTAACTCTTACAGCTTCTGGAATATTATTGTAACGACTCGGGGGATTCGACTCCCGAATTCCAACAATTATGCATAAGCCCGTATTACTTGCCAGAACTCAAGTATCGAAAACACCAGATTGTTAATGAAAAAAATATAGAGCGTGAGATAAGAAAGAAAGAAATATTAGAATAGCAGAAGAAGAACATAACAACATCAGAGTCTCACATCACAGCGGAATAAAATATAATAGAAACAAAACTTTATTGAGAGCTTTAAAATAAAAACTTACAATCATCAGAGTATCACAATACATCTAGACAGTTATTTTAATCTTTCCTCATATACAACACACAGCAGAATAAATACTAGATATCATACGTGTGAACACCTTCAGCTCGTCTCTGGCCTTCAGAGCATCTGATAACCTGAACCTGCACAACTCGGTCTAACCCGAGCATTTACAAAATGCCGGATTAGTCTGGTGAACCAGAGTGAGAAAACTCGCTAAGGTTAAAAACATCACCCAACTTGATTTTAAAGTCAAACCATTTCTTTTTGAAATCATAGCTTATTTTGATATTATATAGTGTCTAAACACAATTAAATAACAATATAATGGAACGCTTGCATCCAACATTCCACATATATAGTATATAATCTAAAATCGCGTACTCTTATTAGAGATTGGATTTCCAACTATGACAAGGTATGAAACCACCTTCCGATAATGTATCTTTAGAGGCGAATACACTGGGTTCAATAAGAACATCTTGCAACTCGGCCACACATGACATACCACTCATTTCGCTTAGGTGTATCGAATGTATATCACCAACGGTTGGGTGCGACTCACCATTTCCCGATAAGGGACAACATCGAAATAAATTAAAGAAGGAAATGAAATTCTATAGATAGGTGATTATACACCCTACTTGGGAGCTACCCACTAAGCCATGCTACCTGGACATTTTTTGTCATTTCCCAGTTGAAGAGGCTTGAGGTTTAACACTACCTTTAGAACACCACATCACCATTCACTTTGAATGCCACATTGTCATATCCATCAAATCACTAATTGACGTCCACAAATATTCTTTGGGTGTTTATGCTAAAAGAAGTTTCCTTCTCTGCCACCATACTCGATATATCTGTAAAAATCAACTTACATGACTCTTAAGAAAGACTTTGTCAGAAAATCGTCCATACAAGTCATCCAGGTATAGGATGAATCGAAGGTAACCTCCTACCACATCCTAGGTGTCACCCTATAGATTAGTAGAGAGCAGTCCTTGCAATCCGTAAATTCCAATCACGATAGAATCATTGTCGAAATATCTCTGGTTGCTAAACCAGAGAAATTCAACAAGTGGCTCTTCCGCTCTTGAAGATCAACAGTCTTCAATTTCTCAATCTTCAATAATCATCTTCTACGGATTCTGTAAGGACCCGTAACTTCCCCGGTAAGGAAAGCCCGGATACTTCGAGAACAACACACAAAAGAACGTAGACAGAAGAACATTTCATGGTATATTACAACAATTCCATCAGAATACAAGAATACACAGAGTATGAATGAATATAATACATTCGATAAATATCAGAGATTACAATATATTACATTTAAATACATTGCAGCGGAAAAATATACAAAACACAACTGAAAGTAATACACGGATACAGAGCTTTCCGAGCATCGTTCTAGTTGTAATCAGGATCCTGTGAATATAAATCTACAAAACCAAAACTACTAGCTGCCGGTGTGGAAAATAGGGGCACCCAGAGTTTAGGTTAAATCAATAAACTCCAGGACAGTCATGTGACTGGTGTGAGAACTAAAACAGTAATTAATTTGATTTTAAAGTTCGTTAAATCAAGGGACCACGCCGTATAACAGGGAACGGGTTTTTACCCCAAGAATACCAGTGCATAAACAAACAGGCAATGCTAAATAAAGAATAATGAAGTTCTTATAAGACCCAGGTCCCATCATACAATGCAACGCAAGCCGGAGGATAGGGTTTTACCTTATAACAGCCAAAGAATGCTTGATACGCGAAATTTTATCTTTTGATTCTTAATCAGACCCCAACCGTAAATTAGTAAGAGAACGATTCCCTAAGTATTAACCCCGAAGGCCGAAACGAACATCAGACCAATACCCAGGAAACCACCCATCTTAGCTCGTTTCCTGTAACAACCCGTATTTTCAATAATCTGTTATAACATAAATTGAGGCAGAATTAAATTATATAATGGGAATCAAGGGAAACGGGCTATGCCATTGCGTTCGTCTCGGAAAAATACGCGAAATAGAGTCCGAGTTTTCGAAAATCGGAGACCGTATGACCCAGTTAAGGCCCATTGAAGTTGCAGAGAATTTCTAAGTAAAAACAGATTTAAATTTGAAATTAAAAACAAGGATTTGGGCCAGCTGGGCCAAGGCGGGAAAAATCCCGCCAGGACCCGCATGTCGACAGGCCTGTCGACAGGGTCCCTGGGCATGTCGACTGCCCTGTCGACAGCCCTGTCGACAGGGGGTGCCCAGGCAGTTTAGCCTGGTGCACCATTTCTGTTTTGGGCTGGGTCTTGTGGCTTGGTTCTAGAGAGTTCCGAGATCTGACGGGCCTAAACTATTCTAGGGTTAATCCTAGGGCTTAAAACACTCTAAGTCTCTATAAATATACCCCTAATCCTACCCTAAAGCCTCATTAATCAATCTAGCAACTAAACTATGTCAAATTGAATCCTCAAATGGCCTCCACCTAAAATCCCTAGCCTCCACCTTCCTCAAAGTTTAATCCTATGAAGATATGATGATCATGCAACCTTTTCTATGTTGTATGAATGCTTAATAACTTGCATACTTCATTGAGTTGCAAGTTTGATTTGCTAAGTTTGTGTTTTTGGGATTTTGCAAAAGGGTTTTCTTATTTAAAAGCTTTGTTTTGGGTTTTCAAAGGGCTTCTTCATCTTATTTGGTGGATTTGTGGCTTGTTTATATTTGTAAGCCCTCTTACCTTCACTTTACAAACTCTAAAGTTATCATGTGGTGAAAGTTGGGATTTATGTGAGTTTATTTGATTATGCATGCTTATGCGAACTCACCATGTCATGTTTTACATGTTTCATAAGTTATGCATACTTATGCGAGATTACCATGTCATGTTTTACATGTTTCACAAGTTATGCATGCTTATGCGAATTCACTATGCCATGTTTTACATGTTTCATAAGTTATGCATGTCTATGCAAGTTCACCTTACCATGTTATGCAAGTTTTATGGATTATGCATGCTTATGCGAGTTCACTATGACATGATTTGCAAGTCTAACATGTTATGCATCATTATTATGATATATGAAGTTCATCATGTATGTTATGCCAAATTTATACCCTTATGCGTTATGACGAATATGTAAGCGATATAATGACGTTGGGGGGTTTGGGTAAACTTAAAAATACATGAAACTAAAAGATTGGGAATTTACCTATTAAGTTAGGTCTACCCCTTGGGAATTTACCTATTAAGTTAGGTCTACCCAAGTATTTGTTAACTTGTAAATATGTTTCAAAGTGGACATGACGTTAGGTAACATGATATGGCCAACTCGAGGTTAGACCTAGTTGTGGTGTAAATCTTCCTAGGTAGCCACAACATGGGGTCTAATGTGGGTAGTTGGTCATGTTGCACCATAAGACCCGAGGTTAGACCTAGACGTGGTGTAAATCTTCCCAGGTAACCACGGATGTCTAATGTGAGAGGTTGGGTGCGTTAAGTAATTAATGCCTCATGATTAGGGTTAAGTCATGGCCCACTAATACTTAACCAATAATGGGGATGCGAGGATTAGATGGGGTTAAGTAGTTACACTTAACTAATTTAATCCATGATTAGTGAGGGGTTAAAACCACACTTAACCCTCTTAGAAACCCTAGCAACGTGGTCTGTTCCAGCAGTAATCCCAGTTTGGTATCACCACAACCCTATAGCTAGGTTAGGGCGGGGCACGATTACTGGACGGATGTAAGCGACCAAAGCGACGGCTGAGTGGTACAACGGTGCGGGTCCGGCGGGCTACGGACGTGCACGTAGTCCGATGTTGGACAAACTCGAGGCACGGGTACCAGTAGGTTTAGACTGTGCATTATTGCTTAGGTGTCTGGGGTTGACACCCGAGGGCTTGATACACCCAAAGGTGGACCCAGCGCAGTCTGACTACATCCATGGGGGCCGTATGGACACCAACACTGGACGTGTTAGGTTTATAGGGAGCCGATCGACTAGACCGTGGGGCTGGACCTTGTACTAAGGTCACTTCCGGGTATTGGGCCAAAGTTTGGGCTAAGGGATCAAGATCTGTTTAGTGGGTTTGCTAGTACATTGCGGTGCAAAGTTTAATCTCATCTATGTGATGTCACCTTTATCTATTGCCAGTATGTTCATCTCAGTTTCCATTATATTGTTAACTTTATTAGTTTATAGATTGATCGTAGTAGGGCTTACCAGTCTTTTTGACTGACCTGTTTTCTTTCGCTTCTTTTCTTCCGTTTCCCCCCCCCACAGGTTCTCAGGGAGGGGCTACATCTGCTTAGTGGATCTTTGGCTTGCTTGTTGGATAGCTCATGTATGGATCTGAGCTAGCTGTGGCTTATCTTTTATTTCTGGGGATTAGTACTGATGTTTTACCATGTATTTTGTTATCACGTATCTAGACTTATGTTGTATTTTGGATCATGACATTTTGATATTATGTACTTGACTATGTTGGTTTTTGAGAGATGATGATGGGTTTTTATCTGCTACCGCTGCTTTACTTATATTTATTTTTATATATTCTGTCTTGCGATATCTCTGTGCATGTTTACCTTCACAATAACGCCCCTCCAAAGCTAGTACATTCCAAGGAGTGATCCTAGTGGAGGTGGGGTGTTACATTTGGTATCAGAGCACAAGGTTAACAAGATTGAACAAAACTTTTGAAAAAAAAAACCTTTTTGAAAAACTATTTTCAAAAAACCTACTAAGTATTTTCCAAAAATAAAGTCTAGATTATTTTAAGGCTAATCCCCAAAAGCCATTAGCGTTATCCTTCGTTCCCTTGACCTGATCTTATCTTATCTTTCGTTTCAGTATGGCTGAGAATCTTGACATCCCAGATGGAGTGAACGTACCACTCTGGTATAGGAGGCTTCTAGAAGCCAGGGCGGCACCTGGTCCCGCCAACCCTACTCCCACTCCTCCTCCTGTGGTTGAGAATCCTATCCCTAATATCCCTCCTCCGGTGATTCCCGTTCCCCCTCCTCCAGCGGTTAATATTCCCCCTCCCGTTGCTAATGTTCCTCCTCCTCCCGTTGCTGAGGCTCCTCTTCCTCCTCCTCCCCCTCAGCATCCTCAGGTTGAATTTACGAAGGTTTGTAAAGACTTCAAGGCAATGGGAGGCAAGAATTTCCTAGGCACGGAATCTTTTGTTGAAGCTAGGAATTGGCTGAAAGACACGGAGGACTTGTTTGCTATCTTTGGGATTGATGACGAGAGGAAAATCTTATTGACGGTGTGGCTTTTGAAGGATGAGGCGGCCTATTGGTGGGAGGTCACCAATGGGACGAGGCCCGTTGAGACTTGGGCCGATTTGAGGGCTAGATTTGTGACCAAGTTTCTATCTTCGGCTGAGGCAAATTTACAAATGGAGAAGTTCATTGCATTAAAGCAAGATGATATGTCTGTCAAGGAGTATGTGAACAAGTTTAATCAGCTAGCCCGTTTTGGTTTGGATATGGTAAACACCCCGGAGAAGAAGGCTCTTCGATTTGCTAGAGGGTTGAATGAGCCGCTACAGGGCTTGGCGATGTCACATATTCCGCATGGAGCTACTTTTGAGAGTTTGGTCAATATGGCTCTGCTTCAGGGAGATGGAAAGAAAGAAGTCAAAGCGAGTGATACTCAGGCAAAGAAGACTGATTCTCAAGGCAAAGGCAATCAAGGGGGTCAAAGCAGCCAGGGGAATCAGGGTAAGAACAAGAAGGGGAACAACAACAACAAAGGCAAGGGAAAGTGCAATTACTGTGGCATAGCTGGGCATTTTGCTAAGGATTGCAGGAAGAAGAAAAGGAAGCTTAGTGGTGGATGCTTTTCTTGTGGAGAGACTGGGCACTTTAGCAAAGAATGCCCAAAGAAGAAAGGACAGGCTGGGCCTTCAGGAGGGCAAGTTCATGCTCTCAATGCCGCTTCAGTTCCCGAGCGAGGTAGTGTTTCTGTTGAGAACCTTGTTTATATCTCTGATCTTCCAGTACGTACCTTGTTTGATTCTGGTGCTTCACATAGCTTTATTTCATCTGATCTTGTTGATAACTTGCACCTTAGTACTAGCTTAGCGGATGATCCCGTTTGTGTTTCGAATCCCATTGGGGGTTCTGCTCATCTATCTATGATATGTGAGGATCTGAGGATCTCTATACTCAGCGTAGAGTTCTTGTGTAGTGCGTATGTTCTAGGTTTCGGGGATACGGATTGATCTTGGGCATGGATTGGCTGTCTAGATATGGAGCCATTCTGGATTGTGAGCATAGGGTTGTAAGGCTTGTGACTCGCCTGGGCAACACCTTAGAGATTTCATGCAATCCGAAGAATCCCGTTATGTTATGCTATCTAGAATCTCTCGACTCATCAGAGGAGGCCCTTCAGTCTGTAAGGGTGGTCCGAGATTATCCAGATGTTTTTGAAGAAGTTAAGGGGTTGCCCCCTAAACGAGAGATTGATTTTCGCATCTATCTAGTGGATAATGCTAAGCCTGTTTCTTTGCCCGTTCGGCATATGGCTCCGCGTGAGAGACGGGAGCTGAGCAAGCAAGTGAAAGAATTGCTTGAGAAGAACTTCATCAGAAGGAGTATATCCGAATGGGGAGCGCCTGTGGTGTTTGCAACTAAGGCAGATGGTTCTCTTCGGCTCTGTGTGGATTATAGAGAATTGAATAAGCTGACTAAGAAGAACAGACACCCGTTACCGAGGATCGACGATCTCTTTGATCAACTTGTTGGTGCCTCTGTTTTCTCTCAGCTTGATCTTGCTACGGGTTTTCATCAGCTCAGAGTGGCTGAAGATAGTATAGACAAGACTGCATTCAGAACTCCAGACGGATTCTTTGAATGGCTTGTTATGCCGTTCGGTTTGACAAATGCACCCGCGTATTTTGTGGATTTGATGAGTAGGGTGTTTCGGGAGTTCTTGAATAAGTTTGTCGTGGTCTTTGTGGATGATATTCTGGTCTTCTCCAAGGATGAAGAAGAGCATGCGAGGCACCTGGTAGAGGTGATGGATACGCTCAGAGCACACCAGTTAAAGGCCAAGTTCTCCAAGTGCCACTTTTGGAGAAGGGAAGTCAGATTCCTTGGGCATATCGTATCCAAGCAAGGCTTGGCGGTGGATCCCGCTAAGGTGGTTGCAGTTCAGGATTGGAAGACTCCAAGGAATGCAACCGAGGTGAGAAGCTTTTTGGGTCTTGCGGGTTCTTACCGGAAGTTCATCAAGGACTTCGCGAAGATATCCGCTCCTCTTACTAAGTTGACGAAGAAGAACTTAGTCTTTGCTTGGGATATGGATTGTGAGCTTGCTTTTCAGAGACTCAAGAGAGCCCTTACCTCCGCACCCGTTTTAGCTTTACCCGATGGCGGTAAGATATTTACCGTGTACACTGATGCTTGTGGCACGGGATTGGGCGCCGTTCTGATGCAAGAGGGCAGAGTTATATGTTTTGGTGGGAGGCAACTTAAGGTGCATGAGAGGAATTATCCTACTCATGATCTAGAGCTGGCAGCGATTGTATATGCACTCAAAGCTTGGCGTCATTATCTTCTGGGAGAGAGATTTGAGCTGTATACTGATCATAAGTCTTTGAAGTATCTCTTTTCGCAGAAGGATCTGAACTTGAGGCAGCAGAGATGGATGGAATTCCTGGCTTCCTATGATTTTGACATAGCCTATACCCCTGGCAAGGGGAATGTTGTAGCGGATGCGTTGAGTAGGAAAAGGTTGACACTAAGTCCTCTATTTGTTGAGATGAAGAATTTAGAGTTCTTGGCAACCTTTGATTTTTCCTTGACAGTTGAGACGATGACCGGTTCTTTGGCATCTCTAGAGCTCAGGCCTACCCTTCTGGATCAAGTCGGGGCTTCACAGAAGGAAGACCCTCAGATAACTGAGATCATGGACAAGCTGGTTCGAGGGGAGACATCTAGTCACCTTGCTCGGTATTCTATAGACGATAAGGGTTGGCTGAGGAGAGACGGAAGGCTTTGTGTTCCGATGGTAGAAGACTTGGTGAGGAAAGTTCTTGAGGAAGCACATCGCTCCAAGATGACTATACATCCAGGTGGTGATAAAATGTACAAGGACATGAAGCGCGTTTTCTTCTGGCCTGGAATGAAGAAGGATGTGGCGGAGTTTGTCGCGAGATGTGTTATTTGTCAGAGAGTAAAAGCTGAGTCAAGGAAGCCCGGTGGGCTATTACATCCGCTAGAGGTCCCGCTATGGAAGTGGGAGAGCATTTCTATGGACTTTATTGATGGGCTTCCAAGGTCAAGGAGAGGGAATACGAGCATATGGGTCATTGTAGATAGGCTTACGAAGAGTGCTCATTTTATCCCAGTAAAGAGCAAAAGGACCGCATCTGGACTAGCATCAGTATATCTTCGAGAGATAGTGCGACTACATGGAGTCCCTTCCAGCATAGTCAGTGACCGAGACCCCATCTTTACTAGTCAGTTCTGGAACAGTTTGCAGGAAGCTATGGGCACAAGGTTGAATCTGAGTACAGCTTATCACCCACAGACGGATGGCCAGACCGAAAGGGTGAATCGAGTGCTTGAGGACTTGTTGAGACTTTGCATCTTGGATTTTGGTGGTACTTGGGAAGACCACCTTCCTCTTGTAGAATTTGCTTATAATAACAGTTATCAGGCGAGCATTGGTATGGCACCGTTTGAGGCTTTATATGGGAGACCATGCAAGTCACCTACATGTTGGTGGGAGACTACAGACAAGCTTATACTTGGACCTGACATGATTAGAGATACGTCCGAGAAGGTCGAGTTGATCAGAAGACGAATGAAGGCAGCCCAAGACAGACAAAAATCTTATGCTGATAAGCGGAGGTCTGATTTGGAGTTTGAGGTTGGGGACAAGGTTTTCGTAAAGGTTTCTCCTTTGCGGAATGTGGTCCGTTTTGGAGCTGTTGGGAAGCTAGCACCAAGATTTGTTGGACCCTTCCCTATCATAGAGAGAATAGGGAAGATGGCTTATAGAGTGCAATTGCCCGAAAAGTTGTCTGGAGTGCATAATGTCTTTCATGTCTCGCATCTCCGAAAGTGTCTGCATGAGTCCGCTGAGGTGGTTGAACCTAGCATTCTTGAAGACGTAGAAGTAGAGAAAGAAGCAACTTTAAGGAGAGTTCCGATTCGTATCTTGGGGACAGAGACCAAGAAGCTAAGGAATCGTGAGGTCAGATTGGTGAAAGTTCAATGGGGTGAAGCCAAAGAAGACGCAACTTGGGAAACCGAGGAGAAGATGCGTGGGCTTTATCCATTCCTTTTTGAGGGTACACTCTCAATCTCTTTCCTTTATTAGTATATCTTTCTTTTGCTATCCATGTCTATCTAGTTTATCTAGTTCATCGTGTCTATCTTATCATGAGAACCTTAGGTAGAAACCCTTTGGATGAAACATGTGCTTGAGACATGTTATGTTTGATGGTTGCAAGTGGTTGCAAGTGTTTGCAAGTGGTTACTCATGGATGCATGATACACATTAGGCACTAGATCGGCTCGCACACTCCTCATATTGCATGTGCATGAGTGTTTATGCTTATCCTTGGATGGAATTTGTATGCAATCACATGGATGTTGCATATGGATGTATGATTGAGCACGCATGTAGATATTATACATTATGTTAGGGATTTGCATACATATGGATACATTTCACTAACATATTTTGCATTGATCTCTGCATTAGATAGGTACATATACACACACTTCTGCATATGTTCATACGGCATTTAGAATCTTTTAAGGACAATGGTTGCTCGTGGATGATGCTTTGAGTAGATGGATGATTGGATGGTAGGATACGTTCTTCCTAACTTGAAGATTTCGGGGACGAAATCCTTTAAGGAGGGGAGAATGTAACAACCCGTATTTTCAATAATCTGTTATAACATAAATTGAGGCAGAATTAAATTATACAATGGGAATAAAGGGAAACGGGCTATGCCATTGCGTTCGTCTCGGAAAAATACGCGAAATAGAGTCCGAGTTTTCGAAAATCGGAGACCGTATGACCCAGTTAAGGCCCATTGAAGTTGCAGAGAATTTCTAAGTAAAAACAGATTTAAATTTGAAATTAAAAACAAGGATTTGGGCCAGCTGGGCCAAGGCGGGAAAAATCCCGCCAGGACCCGCATGCCGACAGGCCTGTCGACAGGGTCCCTGGGCATGTCGACTGCCCTGTCGACAGCCCTGTCGACAGGGGGTGCCCAGGCAGTTTAGCCTGGTGCACCATTTCTGTTTTGGGCTGGGTCTTGTGGCTTGGTTCTAGAGAGTTCCGAGATCTGACGGGCCTAAACTATTCTAGGGTTAATCCTAGGGCTTAAAACACTCTAAGTCTCTATAAATATACCCCTAATCCTACCCTAAAGCCTCATTAATCAATCTAGCAACTAAACTATGTCAAATTGAATCCTCAAATGGCCTCCACCTAAAATCCCTAGCCTCCACCTTCCTCAAAGTTTAATCCTATGAAGATATGATGATCATGCAACCTTTTCTATGTTGTATGAATGCTTAATAACTTGCATACTTCATTGAGTTGCAAGTTTGATTTGCTAAGTTTGTGTTTTTGGGATTTTGCAAAAGGGTTTTCTTATTTAAAAGCTTTGTTTTGGGTTTTCAAAGGGCTTCTTCATCTTATTTGGTGGATTTGTGGCTTGTTTATATTTGTAAGCCCTCTTACCTTCACTTTACAAACTCTAAAGTTATCATGTGGTGAAAGTTGGGATTTATGTGAGTTTATTTGATTATGCATGCTTATGCGAACTCACCATGTCATGTTTTACATGTTTCATAAGTTATGCATACTTATGCGAGATTACCATGTCATGTTTTACATGTTTCACAAGTTATGCATGCTTATGCGAATTCACTATGCCATGTTTTACATGTTTCATAAGTTATGCATGTCTATGCAAGTTCACCTTACCATGTTATGCAAGTTTTATGGATTATGCATGCTTATGCGAGTTCACTATGACATGATTTGCAAGTCTAACATGTTATGCATCATTATTATGATATATGAAGTTCATCATGTATGTTATGCCAAATTTATACCCTTATGCGTTATGACGAATATGTAAGCGATATAATGACGTTGGGGGGTTTGGGTAAACTTAAAAATACATGAAACTAAAAGATTGGGAATTTACCTATTAAGTTAGGTCTACCCCTTGGGAATTTACCTATTAAGTTAGGTCTACCCAAGTATTTGTTAACTTGTAAATATGTTTCAAAGTGGACATGACGTTAGATAACATGATATGGCCAACTCGAGGTTAGACCTAGTTGTGGTGTAAATCTTCCTAGGTAGCCACAACATGGGGTCTAATGTGGGTAGTTGGTCATGTTGCACCATAAGACCCGAGGTTAGACCTAGACGTGGTGTAAATCTTCCCAGGTAACCACGGATGTCTAATGTGAGAGGTTGGGTGCGTTAAGTAATTAATGCCTCATGATTAGGGTTAAGTCATGGCCCACTAATACTTAACCAATAATGGGGATGCGAGGATTAGATGGGGTTAAGTAGTTACACTTAACTAATTTAATCCATGATTAGTGAGGGGTTAAAACCACACTTAACCCTCTTAGAAACCCTAGCAACGTGGTCTGTTCCAGTAGTAATCCCAGTTTGGTATCACCACAACCCTATAGCTAGGTTAGGGCGGGGCACGATTACTGGACGGATGTAAGCGACCAAAGCGACGGCTGAGTGGTACAGCGGTGCGGGTCCGGCGGGCTACGGACGTGCACGTAGTCCGATGTTGGACAAACTCGAGGCACGGGTACCAGTAGGTTTAGACTGTGCATTATTGCTTAGGTGTCTGGGGTTGACACCCGAGGGCTTGATACACCCAAAGGTGGACCCAGCGCAGTCTGACTACATCCATGGGGGCCGTATGGACACCAACACTGGACGTGTTAGGTTTATAGGGAGCCGATCGACTAGACCGTGGGGCTGGACCTTGTACTAAGGTCACTTCCGGGTATTGGGCCAAAGTTTGGGCTAAGGGATCAAGATCTGTTTAGTGGGTTTGCTAGTACATTGCGGTGCAAAGTTTAATCTCATCTATGTGATGTCACCTTTATCTATTGCCAGTATGTTCATCTCAGTTTCCATTATATTGTTAACTTTATTAGTTTATAGATTGATCGTAGTAGGGCTTACCAGTCTTTTTGACTGACCTGTTTTCTTTCGCTTCTTTTCTTCCGTTTCCCCCCCCACAGGTTCTCAGGGAGGGGCTACATCTGCTTAGTGGATCTTTGGCTTGCTTGTTGGATAGCTCATGTATGGATCTGAGCTAGCTGTGGCTTATCTTTTATTTCTGGGGATTAGTACTGATGTTTTACCATGTATTTTGTTATCACGTATCTAGACTTATGTTGTATTTTGGATCATGACATTTTGATATTATGTACTTGACTATGTTGGTTTTTGAGAGATGATGATGGGTTTTTATCTGCTACCGCTGCTTTACTTATATTTATTTTTATATATTCTGTCTTGCGATATCTCTGTGCATGTTTACCTTCACAATAACGCCCCTCCAAAGCTAGTACATTCCAAGGAGTGATCCTAGTGGAGGTGGGGTGTTACATTTCCAGTTAGTTTCTGATTTTATATACAATCATAAATATCAATCATAGGCGACATGAGCATCCCATGCCACTATGTCGCCATATATAAGTTACAAATCAAATCCGCAGTTTCGTATTGGAAAATTGATTTCATCTGTGAACCAAGGCAAAGGGATCGTCCTGTGCTAATTCGAGACAATCTAGCCCATTTCTCAGGAACAGCCGCAACTGCACCATGGATCGTTAGGGCCGGTCTACACGGAGTGGATTATTATGCCTGAACAATACGTCTTCCTGCCCTATAGGGCGTAAATGAGCCAACGAATGACTCCATCGTCTCCACATAGTCACCGATATATCTGAGGCGCCTCGCAACAACAACAACCACATAAGTCAAACTCGTCAGGGCGTGTAAAACCACTGACGCCACTTCTATCTAGAAGGAAACGTATGCTCTCCCTGAAGTCCTCTCCCGTTTCTGGTTCACAACTAGGGTGTGAGGCTCACGAATTAACGCTACACAAAGTTGTGCCACACAGGCTGTGCTTTGATCATCAACCACAAGACTCTGCTTTTCAACAGAAGCCTTGATCATTTGCATCTTAGCATGCCACATAGGAAAACCACTCCATGCAACCGATATCTATCAATGACACAGAATGATATCCAATGTCAGACACACAGTCCATTTACAAGTCCGTTCTAGGTCTGAACGAAACCGGAGGCACCTTGTACCTCGCATATCCATCGATCTCCAAGTACGTCTGGACGACCACTAACTGATTCCCTCCTCTTGGGTGTACGACCCAATCAAGATCATCAGTAATCACCCTAACGACGTGAAGACCTCCGGTCTTCAACCACCATCTTCATCTTCGACTTATCGTCGTATCAGTTATTCAGAATGGGATAAACCCGGTCTTTCTGAATAACTCGCGTACACAATAAACAAGTGTCACACAAACACAACATACGCCTCATTCCAATTCATCGGTCACTAACCGTAAATTAGAAAGAGAATAGTTCCCTAAACATTAACCCCGAAGGCTGAAACCAACATCAGATCAATACCCAGGAAACCATTCTTCTTAGCTAACCTACAATTAGTTTCTAAATTTCACATTCTTAGGGAAAGGTTCCCATTAATTTTATCAAAGATAAATTCTTTTAAATTTATTCTTTAATCTTCCTTTGAATATCACTTCAAACTAGTCGGGATTAGCGAACCACACCGAAGTAATCATTTATTTTATTTCCCAACCCCAACCTATTCATCCCACGAAGTAAAACTGGTAATACTTCATATCTAACACCACGGTGTTATCGGTAAAGTTAATTACCATTTCACGATCAAATCTAGTTAAAGATTTAACTATCGCTTGGAGCAAAACTGGTGATACTCCATTTTCGATCATTTCAGTCTAATTAAAGATTCATTAAAACTCCACTTAGTTTTAATCTCTAACTGGGTTAAAGAACCAATGTCATTTAAAACATGGTTCACGATAAACCCCAAAATCACATCACATTCTATCAGCTTTTAACCGTAAAATAACAAGTGAGCAATTCCCTAAGTATTAACCCCGAAGGCTGAAACCAACATCAGATCAATACCCAAGTAACCATTCAACTTAACTAATCTCCAGTTAGTTTCTGATTTTCTTAACTCCGTTGGGTCTAAGAACAGTACTATTGAAGATACCATTCACGACAGCCCAAAATCACATTTGATATTAAATACAAGGCTCTAAATAGAAAATATATCGGCTTATATTCAATATCAAATTCTACGACCAACAAATATCGTATTGGAAATAACGATATACATATATCTTTCAAATTTCCAGAACAATATATGTATAATCACGAAATCCAACATCGAAATATTCCGAAGATGATTTCGATCCAAATCCATTCCAATTCAATTATTGGAAATTCGGTTTATTTTCAAAACCATTTCAAATCCAATTTATTTATTTTAAAAAAAATAAATAAATTATTATTCTAGTCCATAACTAGTTCATTTCGATAAAAATCTATTTTTATCTTTTCAAATATGGAAATTTTCATCCCAATTCTTCACAAATCATTTCTTATGATTTTCCACAAATTATTGATATTTTTAATAATTTTATCAAGGCCTGTACAGTCGATTTCCATCAACGGCCATCGAACTGCACTTACAGCGACCTTTTCCAAATTTGATTTGGACATAATTCCAAATCCAACCATTAGATTTCAAATCTCTAATATTCCTTAGAAAGCTCTTTTCGATACGAACCCAACGGTTCCGGTTTTAGGAGAATCCGACGGTCCGATCTCCCGCAATATCCATTCGAAGTCAATGGTCGAAATTCGCAAACTGCCGCGGCGCGGCGCGTTCTTTTCAGGCCATTATATATATATTATATATATTTCGTCGATTTCCTTTTAAAACGTATTATATAAATCGTTTAAATTCATTTTCAAAACGATTTCAACTTCCTTTTCAAATTCAAATCAAGATTGAATTTTTCAATATAAATTCGTTTTAATTTCATTTCAAATCAATTTCAAATCAGTTCCAATTTAATTCGAATTTCAATTCATTTCAATTTAATTCGAATTTTGAAATCACTTTCAATATTCATTGAAAAATGAATAAAATCGATATATATATCGTTCACGTCAAAATGGCGTCAATCTAATCAACACGGCTTTTATTCAACACATGAATATTTATTTTATTCAACACATGAATTTATTTTCTGTTCAACACATGAATATATATTTTCAATTCAACACATGAATTTGTTTTCAATTCAACACATGAATATATATTTTTAATTCAACACATGAATTTATTTTCAATTCAACACATGAATTTTATTTTCTAAATTGGAATGAGGCCCAATCAATCACCATATAATGTTAATTATATGGATTTTATACAACACATGTATATAATATCAACGATAAATAATCAACCATCATCCAGAGTGCACCACACCATTGCATAAGCATTAAATATAAATAATTAACGCTTACATAGTCTGTCAATCCATCGATTGACATACAACTAAACAATCGGGATTAGGGTACGTCAAATCTCATCCCAATACCCGTATGGGGTTTCAAACAATCAAACACAGATTTTATTTGTGCAGTTGGGCGATGTGTAAAATTTATTGTCCCAATCAATATCAATCAAATCAGTGTATATAAACGAATCTCCGATTTGTTTATTACTATTTATTTTATATACACGTTAAAATTATATTTTAACTATAAAATATTTTCCACTCTAAAATATTTTATTTCATTCCACATCACACAATCAAATTTCACAACACAGCAATCAAACAAACAAGTCATCCATGGTATGTGGACGACGGGTGTCGGGTGCTACTAAACACCGTCTGCATCCTAGTATATATTTCAAACTAGAAATAAATTAAAAGTGAGAGTTCTCACAGAATTGCTAAACCAAACACCACGACTCTTCATATGTAGAAATCTTCGTCGTGCTCTCCTTTTGTCAATTTCATTGTCCGTAGCCACTACATATATAAAAATCACATTTTTATATTCTCTATTATATAAGAACCATATTTTTATTCTTTCTATAATATAAAAATCATATTTTTATTCTTTCTATATTTTTGAAATTCATATCTTTATATTTTTCAAATTCACTTCTTTACATTTTTCAAATTCACTTCTTTATATTTTTAAAACCTTATCTTTTCTATTTATACAAATATAATCCTTTCCGATATAAAAATATTTTCTTTTCATGTATAAAAACCGAATCTTTATCATCGCCATTCCATTATAAAAATCGTATTTTTATATCATGACTTCGCATAAAAAACTCATCTTTATATGATAAAAATCAAATCTTTCATACCAATAAAATGCTATCTTTCATTTATAAAAGTCTAATTTTTTTTCTATCATAAAAATCTAATTTTTTTATTTCAAAATCTAATTTTATATTGCTAATTATATATAAATAAAACTGATTTATGCTATGCCATTATAAAAATAAAACTGAAATTCAAAGCCTATGTTTCATAAATTAAAATCACCTTTCTTCGATCTCTAGGAACTGTCGAGCCATCCTTCGAACACTGGCGCTCCAACCACAAACAGTTTCAGCCCGATATGGGGGGTTTGGCTGCTGTGGCGCGCTCGAGGTGGGTGGAGGAGGGGTTTGGCTGCGGCGGCGCGCTCGAGGTGGGGCATCGATCTGGGTTTGACGCGGTTCGATCAAGGGGCAGAGGAGAGAGAGGGGAGGAGGTCTTGAGCTGGCCGGGGGGGGGAGGGGGGTTTCTAACGGACGGCGGCACGGCTAAGGGGGGTCTCGTCGATCTCCAGATGCAGCGGCTCCTTTTTTTCCTTTTTTTCCTTTAATCGGTTTCTGATTTGGAAAATCTAATGGGGGGGTTGACTAACGGGGAGAGAGAAAAAGGGGTTGGGGAATTTTTTTTTTAATTTCATTAATTTCAAAAAGCAACTTTTTATTTCGACCTCGAAACGAGACCCACCGCCTGTCGTCCATAGCTAATTACGCCTACTATGAACACAATGGGATAGGTATCGCAGGCTGATTCGATCGTTTCGATCAGTTTTCGACAACATCAAAAATATAACTCTATATATTGAATTTGAACGCACATTTCAATTTACCGGGGTCATGTACGGACTCTAAAAATTCCCGAAAAATATTTTCTAGTTTCGTATTGACGATACGATCCTAACAAAAGTAGTTTCATAAAATTCTGAGACCGTTTAAAAAATGGCCATTTTCCAGTCGATTAAAATCAACTAGAACTGGTCAAACGCGTTTTCCTTTGCCACGCTCACATATTGATTCAAAAAATTATGAATTTTGAAACCTATCAATAATTTGACATCGCGGATCCAACAAAAGTGGTTTCATCGAAAACCGAGGCCGTTTGCAAAATTTCCATTTTTAAGGGCCAGAATTCCACAGCGACTATTCTGAATTTTCAACTGGACATATCTTTTTATTCCCGCTATGAAATTCCAATTTTTCGGATTCGTTGGAAAGATATTCTCAAATAGATTCAAATATTTTTGGTTTTGCTAAAATCCGGTTTATTTTGTATCCTGTACATTCATTTGAACTTTGAAATCGAAATTTCAAACTACCGCGCCATTTTCAATTCCTTTTATAATTATAAATAATTATTTATATTCTAACGACGATCTATATAAATATATACATTCTAATTCTATTCAAAATAAATTTCTCATCGATATTATTTAAAATAATTTATTTTAAATATTCAAAATTCACTAAAGTTGCCAAAATAAAAATTTTAAATTGGCTCAAACTTCTGGGTTATTACAATCTCCCTCACTTAAAACTTTTCATCCCCGAAAAGGAACGAAGCCGAAAGTTGTTTAACTAATCAGCTCTACTTTCATATTTTTTTATTGCGGCTTAAGTTCTTCAACTTTTCAGTTTCTAAGAACTTTTCAAATTTTTCAAAAAAAAATTTGGCTAACACCCTAAATTTTCGAAAAATTTCGCCATAACCTCCCCTGCACCGGGGACTTCGGGATATTTCATATAGCCTCCCATGGCCTTCTTCAATCCAAAAGAAAAAGAAAACGCCAATCGGCTCATAAAATCATCCAAAACCCAAGAAATACAATAAACATGTACATATTTGTGGGGCAAACAATTTTATTCCTCTTCTCTAGCCTCCTTGCTATGATCTGTTCAATGTAAGTACATGTATATGCATGCAAATGCGACAAATTTTCAGTACAATTCACTATTTGATACAATTTGGCTAAATGGTTCAACTTTTAATTAATCAACCAATAATCAAACAACACAATCAGCAATCAATTAGTTGATTAACATTTCAAATTCATAATCTTCATATATAGTCAAAAAACACATTTTTGATGCCAAATCACAACAATAAGCCCTATCTAGTTTGGTTCTCACACCAGTCTAATGGAAACATATAGAAATCCTACTTTCGAAACTCGAACATGAATACTGATGATGCGATCGCTATAGCGATTATCAGAACCATCTCTGGGCGACTAGAGTGTGATTCTATATCTATCCAGTATATTTGGGACTTCGTATACACGCTAGCTAGGCGTATATGCAAAATCTTCATATACTAGATTGTCCAAATCAATTTAAAATAAATTATTTAAATACGTATAATACGATTTAAATTTCAAAACAAAATTTGTTTTTCTTTTTATATTTCAAAAATATACTCTTTACATTCGTTCTAAGATACTACTGATCCCATCTCTAACGAGTCATTCCTATTGGATATAACTAATCTAATTTCTGATGAATTCTTTCGTTTGGTTCTAATGTGCCTTGTTCTCCGAGCTCTGTAAACCAAAGCTCTGATACCACTGTAAGGACCCATAACTTTCCCGGTAAGGAAAGCCCAGATACTTCGAGAACAACACACAAAAGAACGCAGACAGAAGAACATTCATTGTATATTACAACAATTCCATCAGAATACAAGAATACACAGAGTATGAATGAATATAATACATTCGATAAATATCAGAGATTACAATATATTACATTTAAATACATAGCAGCAGGAAAATATGCAAAACACAAATGAAAGTAATACACGGATATAGAGCTTTCCGAGCATCGTTCCAGTTGTAATCAGGATCCTGTGAATATAAATCTGCAAAACCAAAACTACTAGCTGCCCGTGTGGAAAATAGGGGCACCCAGAGTTTAGGTTAAAACAATAAACTCCAGGTCAGTCATGTGACTGGTGTGAGAACTAAAACAGTTATTAATTTGATATTAAAGTTCGTTAAATCAAGGGACCACGCCGTATAACACGGAACGGGTTTTCACCCCAAGAATACCAGTGCATAAACAAACAGCGCAATGCTAAATAAAGAATAATGAAGCTGTTATAAGACCCAGGTCCCATCACACAATGCAACGCAAGCCGGTGGATAGGGTTTTACCTTATAACAGCCAAAGAATGCTTGATACGCGAAATTTTATCTTTTGATTCTTAATCAGACTCCAACCGTAAATTAGTAAGAGAACGATTCCCTAAGTATTAACCCCGAAGGCCGAAACCAACATCAGACCAATACCCAGGAAACCACCCATCTTAGCTCGTTTCCAGTTAGTTTCTGATTTTATATACAATCATAAATATCAATCATAGGCGACATGAGCGTTCCATGCCACTATGTCGCCATATATAAGTTACAAATCAAATCCGCAGTTTCGTATTGGAAATTGGATTTCCATCTGTGAACCAAGGCCAAGGGATCATCCTGTGCTAATTCGAGACAATCTAGCCCATGTCTCAGGAACAGCCGCAACTGCACCATGGATCGTTAGGGCCGGTCCACATGGAGTGGTTTATTATGCCTGAACAATACGTCTCCCCGCCCTATGGGGCGTAAATGAGCCAACAAATGACTCCATCGGCTTCACATAGTCACCGATATATCCGAGGTGCCTCGCAACAGCAACAACCACATAAGTCAAACTCGTCAGGGCGTGTAAAACCACTGACGCCACTTCTAACAAGAAGGAAATGCATGTGCCCTCCCTAAGGTCCTCTCCCGTTTCTGGTTCACAACCGGGGTGTGAGGCTGGCGAATCGACGCTACACAAAGCTATGCCACACAGGCTGTGCTTTGATCATCAACCACAAGACTCCGCTTTTCAACAGAAGCCTTGATCATTTGCATCTTAGCATGCCACACAGGCAAACCACTCCATGCAACCGATATCCACCAATCACACAGAATAATATCCAATGTCAGACACACAGTCCATTTACAAGTCCATTCTGGGTCTGAACGAAACCGGAGGAACCTTGTTCCTCGCATATCCATCGATCTCCAAGTACGACTGGACGATCACCAACTGATTCTCTCCTCTTGGGTGTACAGCACAATCAAGATCATCAGTAATCACCCAAACGACGTGAAGACCTCCGGTCTTCAACCACCGTCTTCATCTTCGACTAATCGTCAAATCAGTTATTCAGAATGGGATAAACCCGGTCTTTCTGAATAACTCGCGAATATAATAAACAAGTGTTACACAAACACAACATACGCCTCATTCTAATTCATCAGTCACTAACCGTAAATTAGTAAGAGAACAATTCCCCAAACATTAACCCCGAAGGCCGAAACCAACATCAGATCAATACCCAGGAAACCATTCATCTTAGCCAACCTACAGTTGTTTCTAAATTTCACATTCTTAGGGAAAGGTTCCCATTAATTTTATCAAAGATAAATTCTTTTAAATTTATTCTTTAATCTTCCTTTGAATATCACTTCAAACTAGTCGGCACCGAAGTAATCATTTATTTTATTTCCCAATCCCAACCTATTCATCCCATGAAGTAAAACTGGTAATACTTCATATCTAACACCACGGTGTTATCGGTAAAGTTAATTACCATTTCACGATCAAATCTAGTTAAAGATTTAACTATCGCTTGGAGCAAAACTGGTGATACTCCATTTTCGATCATTTCAATCTAATTAAAGATTCATTAAAACTCCACTTAGTTTTAATCTCTAACTGGGTTAAAGAACCAATGTCATTTAAAACATGGTTCACGATAAACCCCAAAATCACATCACATTCTACCAGCTTTTAACCGTAAAATAGCAAGTGAGCAATTCCCTAAGTATTAACTCCGAAGGCCGAAACCAACATCAGATCAATACCCAAGAAACCATTCAACTTAACTAATCACCAGTTAGTTTCTGATTTTCTTAACTCCGTTGGGTCTAAGAACAGTACAATTGAAGATACCATTCACGACAGCCCAAAATCACATTTGATATTAAATACAAGGCTCTAAATAGAAAATATATCGGCTTATATTCAATATCAAATTCTACGACCAACAAATATCGTATTGGAAATAACGATATACATATATCTTTCAAATTTCCAGAACAATATCTGTATAATCACGAAATCCAACATCGAAATATTCCGAAGATGATTTCGATCCAAATCCATTCCAATTCAATTATTGGAAATTCTGTTTATTTTCAAAACCATTTCAAATCCAATTTATTTATTTTAAAAAAAATTAATAAATTATTATTCTAGTCCAAAACTAGTTCATTTCAATAAAAATCTATTTTTATCTTTTCGAATATGGAAATTTTCATCCCAATTCTTCACAAATCATTTCTTATGATTTTACACAAATTATTGATATTTTTAATAATTTTATCAAGGCCTGTACAGTCGATTTCCATCAACGGCCATCGAACTGCACTTACAGCGACCTTTTCCAAATTTGATTTGGACATAATTCCAAATCCAACCATTAGATTTCAAATCTCTAATATTCGTTAGAAAGCTCTTTTCAATACGAACCCAACGGTTCCGGTTTTAGGAGAATCCGACGGTCGGATCTCCCGCAATATCCATTAGAAGTCAATGGTCGAAATTCGCGAACTGTCGCGGCGCGGCGCGTTCTATTCAGGCCATTATATATAATATATATATTTTATATATTTCATCGATTTCCTTTTAAAACGTATTATATAAATCGTTTAAATTCGTTTTCAAAACGATTTCAACTTCCTTTTCAAATTCAAATCAAGATTGAATTTTTCAATATAAACTCGTTTTAATTTCATTTCAAATCGATTTCAATTCCATTTCAATTTAATTCGAATTTCAATTCATTTCAATTTAATTCGAATTTTGAAATCACTTTCAATATTCATTGAAAAATGAATAAAATCGATATATATATATCGTTCACGTCAAAATGGCGTCAATCTAATCAACACGGCTTTTATTCAACACATGAATATTTATTCTATTCAACACATGAATTTATTTTCTATTCAACACATGAATATATATTTTCAATTCAACACATGAATTTATTTTCAATTCAATACATGAATATATATTTTCAATTCAACGCATGAATTTATTTTCAATTCAACACATGAATTTTATTTTCTAAATTGGAATGAGGCCCAATCAATTATAATATAATGTTAATTATATGTATTTTCTACAGCACATTTATATAATAACAACGATAAATAATCAACCATCATCCAGAGTGCACCACACCACTGCATAAGCATTAGATATAAATAATTAACGGTTACACAATCTGTCAATCCATCGATTGACATACAACTAAACAATCGGGATTAGGGTACATCAAATCTCATCCCAATACCCGTGTGGGGTTTCAAACAATCAAACACATATTTTATTTATGCAGTTGAGCGATATGTAAAATTTATCGTCCCAATCAATATCAATCAAATCAGTGTATATAAACAAATCTCCGATTTGTTTATTACTATTTATTTTATATACACGTTAAAAATTATATTTTTAACTATAAAATATTTTCCACTATAAAATATTTTATTTGTTCCACATCACACAATTAAATTTCACAACACAGCAACCAAACAAACAAGTCATCCATGGTCTGTGGACGACGGGTGTCAGGTGCTACTAAACACCATCTGCATCCTAGTATATATTTCAAACTAGAAATAAATTAAAAGTGAGGAATTCTCACAGAATTGCTAAACCAAACACCACGACTCTTCATATGTAGAAATCTTCGCTGTGCTCGCCTTTTGTCAATTTCATTGTCCATAGCCACTACATATATAAAAATCACATTTTTATATTCTCTATTATATAAAAACCATATTTTTATTCTTTCTATAATATAAAAATCATATTTTTATTCTTTCTATATTTTTGAAATTCATATCTTTATATTTTTCAAATTCACTTCTTTACATTTTTCAAATTCACTTCTTTATATTTTTAAAACCTTATCTTTTCTATTTATACAAATATAATCCTTTCCGATATAAAAATATTTTCTTTTCATGTATAAAAACCGAATCTTTATCATCGCCATTCCATTATAAAAATCGTATTTTTATATCATGACTTCGCATAAAAAACTCATCTTTATATGATAAAAATCAAATCTTTCATACCAATAAAATCCTATCTTTCATTTATAAAAGTCTAATTTTTTTCTATCATAAAAATCTAATTTTTTTTTATTTCAAAATCTAATTTTATATTGCTAATTATATATAAATAAAACTGATTTATGCTATGTCATTATAAAAATAAAAATGAAATTCAAAACCTATGTTTCATAAATTAAAATCACCTTTCTTCGATCTCCAGGAACTATCGAGCCATCCTTCGAACACTGGCGCTCCAACCACAAACAGTTTCAGCTCGAGGTGGGGGGTTTGGCTGTAGTGGCACACTCGAGGTGGGGGGGGGGGGGGGGTTTGGCTGCGGTGGCGCGCTCGAGGTGGTGCATCGATCTGGGTTTGACGCGGTTCGATCGAGGGGCAGAGGAGAGAGAGGGGGAGGAGGTCTCGAGCTGGCGGCGGGGGGGGGGGGGAGGGGGTTCTGACGGACGGTGGCGCGGCTAGGTGGGTCTCGTCGATCTCCAGATGCGGCGGCTCCTTTTTTTTTCCTTTAATCGGTTTCTGATTTGGAAAATCGAATGGGGGGGTTGATTAATGGGGAGAGAGAAAAAGGGGGGATTTTTTTTATTTCATTAATTTCAGAAAGCAACTTTTTATTTCGACCTCGAAACGAGACCCACTGCCTGTCGTCCATAGCTAATTACCCCCATTCTGAACACAATGGGATAAGTATCGCAGGCTGATTCGATCGTTTCGATCAATTTTCGTCAACATCAAAATATAACTCTATATATTGAATTTGAACGCACATTTCAATTCACCGGGGTAACGTACGGACTCTAAAAATTCCCAAAAAATATTTTCTAGCTTCGTATTAACGATACGATCCTAAAAAACTAGTTTCGTTAAATTCTGAGACCGTTTGAAAAATGGCCATTTTCCAGTCGATTAAAATCAAGTGGAACCGGTCAAACGCGTTTTTCCTTTGCCACGCTCACATATTGATTCGAAAAATTATGAATTTTGAAACCTAGCAATAATTTGACAACGCGGATCCAACAAAAGTGGTTTCGTCGAAAACCGAGGCCGTTTGCAAAATTTCCATTTTTAAGGGCCAGAATTCCACAGCGACTATTCTGAATTTTCAACAGGACATACCTTTTTATTCCCACTATGAAATTCCAATTTTTCGGATTCGTTGGAAAGATATTCTCAAATAGATTCAAATATTTTTGGTTTCGCTAAAATCCGGTTTATTTTGAATCCTGTACATTCATTTGAACTTTGAAATCGAAATTTCAAACTACCGCGCCATTTTCAATTCCTTTTATAATTATAAATAATTATTTATATTCTAACGACGATCTATATAAATATATACGTTCTAATTCTATTCAAAATAAATTTCTCGTCGATATTATATATAATAATTTATTTTAAATATTCAAAATTCACTAAAATTGCCAAAATAAAAATTTTAAATTGCGTCAGATTTCCGGGTTATTACATATTCGCTAATTCGGAATGGTTTCGAATATAAATCTGATCCCGGCCTTTCCGTACCAACAATCGTATAGGTCAGATTTGATAGTCGGTTATTTAACTATCAAATATAACAACCATTCAATCATAAAAATTGAATGTCAGTACTCGACATCACTTGGCTTCTTTAATTAAAAATATTCATTCAATAAATCTCAAAATCTTTTAATAATTCATATATAGCTTTTCACATCTTATTTAACATACAATTTTCTTCAAACTATTTACCATACATTACTCGTTAACTATAATCGGAAATCACTTAAACTTATTACTCGTAAAACAACGTTACATTTCCACACAACTTATTTTATTTCTTTTGTATTGGGGATATCATTATATACATATATATATATATATACGTTCTTAAATCTTTTCATTTCCGTTGCTTTGGAAATTCCAAATTATATTCTCAAATCCTTTATTTCATAGTTGGAAACATTCTTATCACTTATTTACGCACTTCTATACTTCCACATTTCATTAGTCCCTGAACGTAAATTGGTAAGCGAATAATTCCCTAAGTATCAACCCCGAAGAGCGAAATCAACATCAGATTAATACTCAGAAGATCACTCAACTCAACAAATCTCCAATTAGGTTCTAATTCTTATCTTAACTCATTATCAACCCACTATATTCCATTTCTAATTCATTCGACCATTTTCACTTTGAAAATTCGTTCAATTCCATTCGTTCACCTAATCTCATTATTAAATATCGTCAATTCGAAATCAACACTTCGACTCCACATCTCCTTTATAAACCTTGTTCATAAAATCTCAAGTTTTAATATAAACTCCTTCTTATCTCGACTTCTTTTACTTAATTCAAATGTTAAGTAAATATTTATTTTTAAGCTATCATGTTAGCTTAAAATTCCTTTTTATAACTTAATTATAAAAATTGGGTTTTTATATAAACCCATTTATTAACTCCTTTCATAATCCAACTAGTTTCCATTTCAATCTTCGATTTCCTTACTTCGATGAATTCCATTTACAAGTTAATTACTTAAATTATTATTATTAAAAATAATAATTTACTTCAACATTAACTATTATAAAATTAGTTAATTTCTTATTTAACTAAAATAAATAATAAATTTCCCTTTTAAACTCTTGTTAAGATTTAAACAAATATTTGTTAAGCTATTTCAATATATTACTTGATAATAAACCAATTCAACTTAATAATCAAACCCCAGTTGAAATGGTCGACTTGGTTAACTCAAAACACGATTATTTATTTAACCGATTCCAATTAATTCCACCTTTAAATTAATTAATAATATAATTAATTTAATTAACTTCGTTTAATTGTTTCTTAGAACAATTAATTCCACACTTAATCGTTACGTAAATTTTTGCTTATCGGTTTAAAAATTCTTATATAACATAAGAAGTTTGTTTCATAAAATTACTTAACAATTACTTAAAATTAAATAATAAATATAAATATTTATTTTCTATTTAATAAACTTCAGTTTAAAATAATAGATTTTAAAATATATTCTCAGTTATAAAATCAATTTTATAACTTCATTTCTGTCGATTCATCTGACGGTAAATCCATATTTATAAAACGATTGATTATCAAGCCATCTAATGCCAATTACTTAATCAATACTGTCCATTGGTTAATATCACAACAAAATATTGAATTATGATTCAACAATCCATAAACAAATCAATCATTTAATCTAGTTGGTCATACAGTTCATATAATGGTAATATGAAAATAAACAATAAATTTGAGGAATCCAGTTGGATCCCTCCCACCTGTTTCTCCATGCATTCAAATATGTTACCATAATTTCAATTCAATAAACATATATAATATTCAACAATAAATAAATCACAGTAATCCAAGCATCCATATTTTAATTTAATACATTTATATTATTATAAATGTAACCAATGAGGTAAGTTACCTCGTTTGGAAATAATCATTAAAAATAACGACTGGTTCAAATTAAATTGAACGAACGTTTAATTTAATCAGCCCAGTTCAACACACACACACACACACACACACACACACACACACACACATATATATATATCATCCATCAAACAATTAACAAACATAGCACACAAATAATAAACCTGAATTATATAAATATAAGTGGGTAAACTGAGTGAGTTAAACTCACTTTGATTTGATTCATTGAAATGGTTCTGTGACGACCCCAAACCCCGTACTGACGGCGACAAGGGTAATCTTTGGAATATAACACATAAACAGATAATAGCAGAACAGAATTAAATAAATACACCAGATAATGCATAAATAATACACTGGGTAATCGTAATCATCAGAGTTACACAGTATGCAGGATCATACTTAGTACAAATACAGTTCAGCTATACATAAATGTCTACAACGGAAAACAACATAATATGTACAATAGGAGCTGAACAGCATAAAAAGAATAAATGATAGAACTCATCTTCAGCTCCAGCTATCCAGAAAGAGCCTGCTAAAACCTGAAGACAAGGCTGCCCGTGTAGAAATAAGGGCACCTGAGTTTGCAAGTGAAACAAACTACGAGTCAGTCATGGGACTGGTACGAGAAATCTACTTAACACATTTTATAATATGGCTAATCACAGCACCATGCCACTTTCGCGGAACGGATTTACTCCATTGGATTGTCAGTGCTTTAAAACAAGTAATTCTTTTAAACATCGTAATGCTTTTTATAAAAATGAAGCCATTATAAGACTCAGTTCCCATCACACAATGCAACGCAAACCGGAGGATAGAGTTTTACCTTATAATGGCCAAAATATGCTTGATACGAATAAAACACTTAAAATGTAGTTTTGTCATTTAATTCTTAATTAGACACCAACTGTAAATTAGTAAGAGAATGATTCCCTAAGTATTAACCCCGAAGGCCGAAACCAACATCAGACTAATACCCAGGAAACCACCCATCTTAGCTCGTTTCCCGTTATTTTCTAATTTTATAAAACAATCATAAATATCAATCATAGACGGCATGGGTACCATACATCATGTCGCCATATATAGGTATACAATCAAAACCGCACATGTCGTATTTGGAAATTGGATTTCCGTCATGAACCAAGGCAAAAGATAGTCCTTACCGTTTCGAGACGCTCTAGCCCGTGTCTTAGGAACAGCCGCAGCCGCCCCTTGGATCGTCAGGGACGGTCCACACGGAGTGGATTATAGTGCCTGAACAATACGTTTCCCCGCCCTTTGGGGCGTAAATGAGCCAACGAATGACTCCATCGGTCCCAGATCGACCGATATATCCGAGGCGCCTCGCAACAGCAACAACCACACAGGTGAAGATAATATAAATGTCAGTCAGTTTAAGCACTGACACCACCTCTAGCTAGAAGGAAACGCATGCCCTCCCTGATGTCCTCTCCCGTTTCTGGTTCATATCGGGGTGTGAGGCTCGCGAATTCACGTTATACACAAAGCTACGCCACACAGGCGGTGCTTTGATCATCACCACAAGACTTTGCTTTTCAAAAGACGCCTTGATCGCTGCATCTTAGCATGCCACACAGGCAATTCACACCATGCAATTGATGACTATCAATCACACAGAATGAATTCCAATGTCAGACACACAGTCCATTTACAAGTCTGTTCTGGGTCGAAACAAAATCGGAGGCACTATATACCTCGCATACCCATCGATCTCTACGTACGTCTGGACGATCACCACTCATTATCCATATTTCGGGATGCCTCCCAATCAAGACATCAGTTACCATCCAACCGAGGTGAAGATCTCTGGTCTTCAACCACCGTCTTCATCTTCGACTTCTTATCGTCAATTCAGTTATTCAGAATGGGATAAACCCGGTCTTTCTGAGCAACTCGCGTATATAATTAACAAGTGCTACACAAACACAACATACGCTTCATTCCAATTAATTATTCACTAACCGTAAATTAGTAAGAGAACGATTTCCCAAATATTAACTCCGAAGGTCGAAACCAACATCAGATCAAAACCCAGGAAACCATCTGACTTAGCTAACCTCCAGTTAGTTTATATATTTCACATTCAACCATCAAATATTCAATAAGCCGGGTAAATTCGGTTTATTTCCATTCCATATCATTTATAATATTTTATAATGATTTATCGCTATTTTTATTTATTTATTTATAGCCAATTCATTCAAACGACGCTTCGGGCCATAACGCGGCCGTGACGCTGTTTTTCTTTAGATTTGATTTACACATATCTGAATATCTAACCGTTGGATCTTCAAAAAAATTATATCATTAGAAAGATCTTTTCAAAACGAATCCAATGGTTCTAGTTTTGGGAAAATACGACGGTCGGATCTCCCGGTACACTTGTTTGAAGTTTCAATTTCAAAATACAAACTGCAACGTCGTTATTCGATTTAATTTAATTATATATATATATAAATATAATCGATTCTGGCGCTGTTTTTCTTCAGATTTGAATTAAACAATCCAGACAATCCGTTGGATCTTCACAAAGTGGGTGTCGTTGGAAAGATACTTCCAAGGCGAACCCAACGGTTTCGGTTTCGGGAAAATCCGATGGTCGAATCTCCCGCACTAATCGTTTGAAATCACGGTTTCAAAACATGAACTGCAGCTTCGTTATTCGATATATTTTAATTATATATATATAAATATAATCGATTCTTCGATTTCAAAACCATATTATTTTCATACATTTGATAAAAATGATATTTTTATCCAACAGACATTTATTTCGACACTTCACTATTTTTAACTATTCATGTATCTAATAAAAATGTGATTTTTATTGTAAAACGAATTATTTCAAAACACGACTATTTTATATAGTTCATATAGATGATAAAAATAAGATTTTTATTATAAAACAATTTCTTTCAAAACACGACTATTTTATATAGTTCATATAGATGATAAAAATAAGATTTTTATTATAAAACAATTTCTTTCAAAACACGACTACCATTCAACTCATGAATTTCTATTCAACGAATGAATTTCTATTCAAAACATGAATGTTTTCTATAGTTCGTATATATAAAATAAAAATTTGACTTTATTGTTAAAACAATTTATTTAAAACACGAATACCGTTCAACACATGAATTTCTATTCAACACATGAATGTTTTCTATAGTTCATATATATATAATAAAAATGTGATTTTTATTGTTAAAACAATTTATTTAAAACACGAATACCATTTAACACATGAATTTCTATTCAACGAATGAATTTCTATTCAATACATGAATGTTTTCTATAGTTCGTATATATAATAAAAATGTGATTTTTATTGTTAAAGCAATTTATTTAAAACACGAATACCATTCAACACATGAATTTCTTGTAACGACCCGGATTTTCGGCGACTTTGGTTATCGACATAAACTCGATGTCGATAACCAAACATCGAAAAATCCCGGTAATTAATGAAAGAAATTAGAGGGCGAGAATAGATAAGATAGAAACTTAGAATAGAAGAAGAAGAACACAACATCAGAGTAACAAGAACCTCACAGCGGAACGAATAACATATAATAGATAACATAACTTTGAAATATAACAGTTATGTATACAATAGCACTTATCTGAGTACAACACTTACAACACAGCGGAAATAAACTATAGCTATATGATCTTGAAGCCTCCTGCTCCAAGCTCTCCAAGTATATCTGTAAAACCCGACTACTTGACTGCCCGTACAAATTTAGGCACCCAAGAGTTTAGGGAAAGCAACAAAGTAAACTCCGGGTCAGTCATGGGACTGGTGTGAGTAAAACAGTTTAAACAGGTATATGAAGAAGTAAACGATATCTCATAAGACCACGCCGTAGAACGGAACGGGTTTTCCCTTATGAGAATCCAAAATATCTTTATATCAAAAACCTTTTGCTATTATAATAATATCTATGTACAAATAGGTATCAACTAGCAGAAACGCTTTCATCTCACGTTCTACATATATATTATACAATCAAAATCGCAAGCACGTATTGGATAATGGATTTCCAACTATGACAAGGTATGGAACCACCTTCCGATCAGTGTACTCTAGGAACGATACACTGGACTTCAACAAGAACATCTTGTAACTCAGCCACACATGACCGACCACTCATTTCGCTTGAGTGTATCGAATGTACATCACCAACGGTTGGGATCAGCAACTGTTCCCGTATATATATGGGACAACATTGATAGATTTAAGAAACAAATGAATATTCTCTAGATAGGTGATTATACACCCTACTTCGGTGCGACCGACTTAGCCATGCTGCCTGCCCGATTTCTGTCATTTACCGGTTGATGAGGCTAGAAGCTACGCTTTATCATTTCATGAGATTCACTTCGAATGCTACATTGTCAAATCCATCGAAAATCACTAATTTACGTCTACAACAGTACATTACGTGTCAGCTAAAAGAAGTTTCCTTCTCCGCTTCCACTCTTGGTACGGTTGAAGAAATCAATGTACGTGACCTTTCGAGAAATACTCTGTCATACATTCATCTTCATTCACTTAGAATGTCACATTGTCATACCCGCCAAATCACAAATTGATTTCCTCAAAAATACAACGGGTATACAGCTAAGAGAAACGAATTCCTCCGCCACCGCGTATATACGTTTTGAAGAGATCAACTTACGCGATCCATTGGATATACTCTGTCAGACCTTCGTCCATACAAGTTGTCCTGGGACTGGACAAACCGAAGGCACTATTCAGTATATCCATCTTAGTCACTGTTATCTAAGACTTATACAACAGCCCTTGCACTTTACTCCGTCTTCAATTTTCTTTGGCATAAATGATTTGCAACGCTTATGCCAATACAGAGTGGTTCTTTGGATAATAATCCAACCGGTCTCTCCATATTAACAACGTTAAAAATGGTCAAAACTTCGATAGTCTGTGAGTTAACTATCAAAGAAAAACAAGTGTGCAAACAATGATATTATTTCCAGATGGAAATTATATCGATCAATCATCAACATATATCTATATATATATTCACATTGCCTTATTTTCTATGTTTAGAAAATATATGTTATTAACACTGGAAAACGTTTCCATCTGCTTATTTACAAATCACTACTCTTCCCCAACTATCAGTCCCTGACTGTAAACTAATATGAGAACAATCCCCTAAGTATAAATCCCGAAGGCCGAAACCAACATCAGATAGGCACTTAGAAAACCATTCAATTTACTAATCTCTAGTCAGTTCTAATTTTACTTAACTCTATTTGATTAACTCTGATTGATTAACTCTAACTGGTCAACCTTAATTAATTAACTCTAACTGGTTTTACTTGGTTTGACTAACTCAATTTATTAACTCGACTGACTAATTCAACTCGATTACCCTAACTTGATTTACTTATCTCGATTAACTGAACTAATCACTTTGATTAATTCGACTAATTTACTTTGGTTAACTTAACCAATTCACTTAACTAATTCACTTAGTTTAACTTAACTAATTCACTTAACTCCTATCGAATAAACTATATTCAATAACTCCTCTAACTCTATTCGAATAAACTATATTCGATTAACTCCCTTTCTCTATTCGAATAAACTATATTTGATTAACTCCTTTTCTCTATTCGAATAAACTATATTCGATTAACTCCTTTGATTTAACTCTAATCGATTAACTCCATCGAATAAACTATATTCGATAACTCCTTCGATTTAAATAATCAATAACCCCCTTCGATGAAACTAACATCGATACTCCTTTCGATGAAACTAACATCGATTAACTCCTTTCAATTAACTCTACTGATCTGGTTAACTCTGCTGAACTGGTTAACTCTATTCAACTAACTCGACTCGACTAACCCCTTTCGAATAGCATATTCGTTTTACTAACTTTCGAATACCATATTCGATTTACTCCCTTCGAATACCATATTCGATTTACTTTATTCACTTTATAAAGATTTCATTTTTAACAACGTTTTATTCATTTGAAAAGATTTACTTTTAAATAACGGTTCTATACTTTAAAAATGATTTCTTTTTTATAACGTTTCCTTTTCAATTCTATTTGTAAATGGTTTACAAATATTTCCTTTTCAAATTTATTCTTGAAATATTCTAACTCCTTAAATTTTCTGAAAAATTCGCCATAACCTCCTTTGTAACGGGATCATCGGGAAAATCCCCAAACCCGCCACACAGGCCTTTCCATTCAAAAAGAAAATGGTTTGTAATTATTTCCTTTTTGAATATCTCCTATTTATAAATATTCAAATTTATAAACATTTCTTATTTATGAATATTCCACTTTATAAATATTCTATTTTCAATATCACTTTGAAAATCCCCTTATCAACATTTCGGTATGTTATGGTATTCAATCATATCAAATCACGATGTTCAATATCGTCCAAGTACATATAATCGCCCACAGATTTTATATCATATCATATAACAATATATGAAAAACAATAAAATAACTATTGAGGAATCCAGTCGGATTCCTCCAACCTGTTTCCCTGCATCACAGATGTTAGCCAATATAATTATCATCGATTTCACTTCACTGTGAAATATTCTGATAAACAGAATCAACATATAAATATTTAATGGTTCATACATATATATATATATATATAATTTCTACTAACTGACTAGCAGTTCAATCAAACAGTCAACACACAGTCAAACAGACAATATTTAACAGTTCTAAGAATACGTTGTAAAAATAGAATTGTTCAAAGTTGGTGAGTTTTACTCACTTTGGCAGTTCATCGTTAAAGAACGATAAACTGTTTGTTTGATTTGAATAAAACAATTTATTTCGCTATAAATTTAGTCGAGCTCAAATCCACTTCTAGTCAGTCCCATTTGATAGTCGTCGTCCATACGATCCTGTCGGATCTTGTTTCGCTGAATTCCGATAATATATGACCAAGTTATTGTGATTATAAGTTCATATTCAAATTAATTTAAACAAACTTAATTAAATTAATTAGATGGGCTTTGACCTTTTGACCCGGCCCACTACTATCCTCCCAAGCCCACGTGGGCACTCTTCCTTCTCAAATGAAATACACCGAAATCGCTCCTTACAGAGAGCACCATTACCGTGTTGACTTCAAGACTCGAGCTTCCGTTCCTTAGCAAAAACGTCCACCTTCAAGTCTCGATATTACTTTACACCAAAACAGTAGACCATTTCCATATCCTCACCGCACCTCAGCATTTCACCCAACTGTCGCAGCAGATCCACCATAGCAACACTGCATGCGTGCCCCTTTCACCTGTCTCCCTTCACTCAAGTTAAAACTCCATCCGCCCTTCACTGTTTTCACACCGATGCAAACAGCTTTTAACTCCTCCTTCTCCTTTCTATATTTCTCAAACTCCCCTACAAACCCGCCTGCCTCCTTCAACCACTCACCTCCCCACTTCCATTAGTCACCACCCATCACCAGTGAAGACCTCGCCTTCCGAGTTGACTTCGGACCAGACTCCTCCTTCCAGTTCCATAGTTCACCGATTTGTTTTACTGAAGAGGATTTCATTTGGGATTTCTCTGATCGAATTCCTTGCTTTGGTCTCTCGTTTTGATGTTTTAAGAATGTGGCGGCTCCTTTGTTTTTTTTCCAGACTAAATTAGGTTTACAAATCCCTTTATACACAAAGATTGGAAGTTGCTGTATTTTTCCTGACCACAAAACCATTTGAAAGGCCAGAACTAGTCCACACATTATATAGAAGAAATATGGATCAATACATATATTTTAATATATTAAAACTTAACTATGAAATACTCCTTAAAACCAACTCGTACAATATTTATTTTTGACAAACTAAGCTATTCCTAGCATAGAAAAATATTCCGGATCCAATGGGACAGGTTTCGTCGGATTCCGACACCGTTTGCGAAAATCCCTTAGAAAATATCGATGAAAAACACCAAGCATTAATTCATTAAAATTATAGAAAAAAAATCCTAAAAATATGAGGCCTTGACGTTTCACTAGACCTCTTCCTAAGGTTTCGTATGAAACTTGTTTCGTTGGATTTCGAGTTCGTTTGACCAGTTAACCATTCAGTTTAGTTTGTTTCAAGTTAAAAACATAGTGTACCATACTATGAAATATCCTATTCACGTAGGGACTGCTATGGACAGAAACAAAGATACCATTTAAATGAGTGACGTGCTCTGGTCCCAAAAATGTAATAATACCGCTAGATGGACTCATATTGTGAAACCCTGAAATGTCGATACAGGGTGCCAAATACTCCAAATAAAAAGTTGCTTATTTAATTAATTAAAAATTACCATAAAATTCTAAAAATTAAATTATCACTACTTCCCAAAAGAACATTGTCTAAATTCAAACCCGATCTCTAGTTATATCGAATAAACCGATACGGTCGATAAAAGATTCTATAGCGACTATTTCAAAATTTGATTTGGACGTGAATCAAAATCTACACGACAAAATCCTGATTTTTCTCTTCCACTAGAAAGATATACTTCACCAGCTCCACACGTTTCTTGTTTCACAGAAATCCGATTTAAAACGAACCCTGTATATTCAGTTGAAGTTCAAATCGCTAAATAGCGAACTACCGCGCCATTTCAAGCTCTATTTTAATTATATTAAAATTCTACGTTCAAACTGACGTCGATTGAATATATTCGTCAATATAATTCAACTCTAAGCTGAATTAAATCTTGGGGATGACCCAGTTCACAGAATATTGTGATTTCCAATATTTTGATTATTTCTGAATTAAATATATTATTCTATTATTTAATTTAATTAAATATTCACTATAATTTAATTAACGACGATTTAATTCCCTAAATCACCATTTATATAATTAAATAAATTAATTATAATACCTCTGACAATGCGGGTCATTACATTTCTATTCAACACATGAATGCGGTTTCAACACATGAAAATAATTCTAACACATGAATATTATTCAAAATTTCGGCAGCATAACGGCAGGGTAGTTAAAACCGGAGCCGTCCCTAGTACGGCTCCTCGCTCTACCTTAAAGCCTCGCAGCTTTTGACAATGGGGATTTCATGCATCTAGTTCGCACGCAGGCGGCATGTAAATTTTTTTCTTTTCCACAAACTAATCCTATGTGGTTTCAACCAAATAATTCTCAACCACAAACGGGTATTTTTCAACCACAATCAATTCTAATCAACCATTCGCTATCAACCAATTTTCACACCAATCACAACCAATAAATATCGTCCATGGTTTGTGGACGAGGGGCGTATATATATATATAAGTATATTTCACTTTTATTCAACATATACATAATTTTTACAACGCATATATAACTTATACATCGAACGTACAACTTATACAACGCCTATACATGTGGTGTACAATGCTTATATAACCCATACTTCGTCTATATAATTTATACATCGTCGTTTTCCATATCGTTTATAATTTAGAAATCTCACATTGGGTTCCACTCCACCAAAAATAGCAGAAGGCTCAGAAAAATATACGGTCTCTTCTAGAATGTAGAAGACGTCCGCACGAGTCCACTTCTCTTATTTCACTGAATTTCGTCAACAAACAAAAAAGATATGATTTTTACAGTGAAATCAAAAACCGTAGCGCTTTAAAGTGCTATAATATAGTTTAATATAATTAAAGCCGTACCTCCACTGAATTCTTCAAAACTAGGTTCGAACTTTTCGATCAAACGGTGAAGTGGATCGACGATCGGCCTTCGCAGCGAGGAAGAGGGGAGAGAGACGCACGTGAGGGCGGCGGTGGGCCCAGCTCGGTGGTCAGACGTGGCCACGGCGGCGGTTGGAAGGGAGAAGCTTCCTGACGTCAATCCGAGTGATTCAGGCGACGAAAAAATCCAAACCTGCCATGGATTTGAAGATCTTGACGAGCTCTACAAAATCCCCAACAGGATGGAGTCCTAATTTTGAGTGGACTGAGTGGAATCGAGGAGGGAAGGGATCAACAGATTTCCACCATGCGCAATATTGACTATCGGGGAGAGAGAAACATAACCGACCAATGATATTTTTTTATATTTATAAATTTTAAAATTCCAAAAATACCCCCTATCTCATACGAACTCCAATTCAAACCCAACGACTGTCGTCCCTAGCTAAATACCCCCATCCCGAACACAATGGGATATCTTTCGTAGGCCCATTCGACTGTTTCAGTCAGTTTTTCTTCAAATTAAAGTATAAAACATTCAATATTTGATTTGCACGTACATTTCAATTTGCCGGGGCCACGTACTGATTCTAAAAATTCACGAAAAATAAATTTAGCTATGTTTTGACGATACGGTCCGAACAAAACTAGTTTCGTCGAATTCTGAGACCATTTGAAAAATGGCCCTTTTCTGGTTGATCCAATTTAATAGAAATCGACCAAACACATTTTCCTTTGCCACGCTCACATACTAGCTTCAAAAATTATGAAATTTGAAACCTAGCAATAATTTGACATCTTGGATCCAACAAAAGTGGTTTCGTCGAATTCTGAGGTCGTTTGCAAAATGGCCATTTTCACGGGCTATATAAACTCTATAGCGACCTTTCTAAAAATTCATTTAGCCATAAATTTTCCTTCCCGCTATGAAACTTCAATTTTTCAGATTCGTTAGAAAGATATTCACTAACAGATTTAAATATTTTTGGTTTCATTCAAATCCGTTTTGTTTTGCACCCGGTACAGCCAGTCAAAGTTTGAATTCAAATTTTGAAACTACCGCGCCATTTCAGGCCTCGTTTATAATTAAAATTAATTATATTCGTTTTCAAACGTCGATTCAAACTTACTCTTCGTCATTATTATTTAAAATATTTATTTTAAATATTTTAAATCCACTAAAATAGCCAAATTAAAATTTTCAAACTGGTTCAGATTTTCCGGGTTGTTACAATTTCCCCCACTTAAAAATTTTCATCCCCGAAAAGGAATAAAGTCGAAAGTGGTTTGATTAATCAACTCTACTTCCAATCTGGCTTCCCTTCTCCAACTTTTCAGTTTCTGGGAATTTTCAAATTCTTCGAAAATTTGGCTAACACCCGGAATTTTCGAAAAATTTCGCCATAACCTCCTTTGTGCGAGGAGGGGTTTGGAAATTTATTGGGCCGTATTAGATACCCAATAAATCCTAATAAGCATGCACATATTTATAGTGATATATTCCGGTGTCCACAGGGGAGTGTGCATAGATCATAACTCCAGAGAATAAATTCTCGTCACCCTATAAATGGTTTTTGTGCCTTAATGACCAGAGAGACATGTTTATTGTCATCTCCAGACCCGTGTGGTTTTTTTTATTAATCTGGCAATTTACCGTTACATTTTATATGGTTCATATCAGTCATCAATTCAACCTGTAATATGTAGTCATCGCCATACAAGCCTCTCGCTCGTATGGTAAATCTTCAACCTCGTCACACAAGCGCCAAATGCTTATGTGGTATATGATGAAGTATGTCTATCTTCAAGAAGTATGCCATGTAGTAGTTCAAAATTAATTGTTACTATCCTATGGCGACATTTATTATTACAAACAGAACAACCAGCACTCCGCATCCAATGGCATTCACAGGAGTTGATATAATAATAAAATTGCGCATCCAACTCATTAAGGTTTACCTATTTGTCGGGCATGCAAATAAATTCTTTACTCAACAGCTAATCCATTTACCTTTTCAAACATATATAATGCACATGTATATATTCCTATCTGTTTCTAAATCAGTTCCATGTGTGATTTAATCAAATAAATTCTACCATTCATTCTCTTATTGATTAAATTAACTATCGTTCTAATAATTTAATTAATCAAATCTACTATCACACAGCACAAACAACAATCAATTTGTTTCTTTAACTTTTCAAAAATGTACTAATCAATTCCTATACTCTTTTAAAATCATTCAAACTATAGAATTAAAAGTTCACATCCATGAAAAGAAAATAACAACAAAGTAGAGAACATAATGGGAATTTCAAAATACGGTAAATGTACCTTGCACCAGAGTCAATCAGAGATATCCACCCTGCACTTAGGATAGGCTTTCTTAATGCTTCCTCTGTTTCCCAAGTACAATCTTGCGGATCTCCACTCCGTTGCACTTTGACTAAGTGAACCTTCTTGTTCCTCATTTCTTTGGTTTCTTTGCCGATAATCTTTAGTGGCTCTCTTCTCACAGCTAATTCTGGAGTAATTTCAATATCCTGTTGTGCGGCTTCTTCCACGATCAAGTCTGGATCTTGAACGTGCTTTCGAAGTTGAGATATGTGAAATACATCACACACTCCAGGCAACCAATCCGGCAATTGAATTCTATAAACGAGGGTTCCAATCCGTTCTAGTATAGGGAATGGACCAATAAATCTGGGCGCCAACTTCCCAGTTTTACCAAATCGAATCACTCCTCTCATCGGAGAAACCCTTAGATACACATAATCACCAACAGAAAAAGCCAAATCTCTTCTTCTTGAATCAGCATAGCTCTTCTGTTGGCTTTGAGCGGCGAGTAATCGTTTCTTAACGAAATCGACTTTGTCTGCGGCTTCACGGATCATATCAGGTCCTAATACAAGCCTATTACCAGGTTCGACCCAACAACCAGGAGATCGGCACAGTCTACCATACAATGCTTCGAATGGTGACATTGTAAGGCTCGCTTAGTAGCTATTGTTGTATGAGAACTCAGCCAAATGTAAATGGTCTTCCCATGATCCACCAAAATCTAGAACACAAGCCCACAATAAATCTTCTAGTATACGATTCACCCTCTTAGTCTGAGGATGATAAGAGGTGCTTAAGTTCAGCTTCGTTCCCAGTTCTACTTGAAATGCCTTCCAGAATTTGCTAGTAAATATTGGATCTCTATCACTAACTATACTGAGCGGCACTCCATGTAGCCTAACAATTTCCTTGAAATAAATCTGTGCCAGACTCTGAGCAGATCTGTACGATCTGATAGGTATGAAATGGGCGCTCTTCATGAAGCGATCTACGATCACCCAAATACTGTCATTTCCTTTCCTAGTTCTGGGCAAACCATCAATGAAGTCCATGGAAATATGTTCTCACTTCCAACCTGGAACGTCCAGCGGTTGCAACAATCCAGCAAGTTTCTGTTGGTCGCTTTTGACTAGTTGGCAAGTAGGGCATCGGCTAACATATAAAGAAATGTCTCTCTTCATCGACCTCCACCAGAAAGTGAGTTTGATGTCATTACACATTTTGCTTACTCCTGGATGGATACTAAGTTTTGACTTGTGGCATTCATCCGGTACTTCCTTTCGGAGCTCAGAAATGTTAGGAACACAGATTCGACCTTTTAGCCTTAAAACCCCATCATTATCAACCTGAAAACTCGAGGGCTCGCCTTTCTGAATTATCTCTCTGATCTTCTGAATGAAGTGATCATCCTTCTGAAGAGCATATATTTTATCAATCAATGAAGTTGTAATGATAAAACTGGCGATCATTACATTCTTTCTACTTAGCGCATCGGCCACAACATTGGTTTTCCCTGGAGTGTATAAAATCTCAAAATCGTATGCTGCAAGGAACTCTAGCCAACGTTGCTGCCTCAGATTCAAGTCTTTCTGGGTGAATAGATATTTTAGCGACTGATGTTCTGTAAACAGTTCGAATTTCTCACCCAAAAGATAATGTCTCCAGATTTTCAAAGCAAATACGATTGCCAACAACTCAAGATCATGAGTGACGTAGTTTTTCTCATGCGGCTTCACCTGACGGCTAGCATAAGCAACCACTTGGCCTCTTTGCATTAACACTGCACCAAGGCCTTCTCTAGAGGCATCTGCCCAGACTTTCAAGTCCTGATTGCCATCGATTATCATTAACATTGGAGCTGTTGTTAATCTTAACTTTAGCTCCTCAAAAGCCTCCTCACATTCTGGAGTCCACTTGAATTTTGAGTGCTTCTTTGTAAGCTTTGTTAAGTGACTAGATATCTTCGAAAAATCTTTAACGAATTTCCGGTAATAACTAGCCAATCCAAGAAAACTTCGAACTTCTGTGGGAGTACTAGGCTGTTTCCAATTTTGAATAGCGGTGATTTTACTTGGATCCACAACAATTCCCTCTTTTGATATGACGTGGCCAAGAAACTTCACTTCATCTTGCCAGAATATACATTTGGATAGTTTGGCTTTCAATACATTCCTTCTCAGAATTTCTAGAACTTGTTCCAAATGTTTTTCATGTTCGGCTTTTGACTTAGAGAAGATTAGAATATCATCAATAAAAACCAGAACAAATTTATTCAAGACACCGCGAAACACTCAATTCATCAAATCGATGAAGTAAGCTGGAGCGTTACATAAGCCGAACGACATTACTAACCACTCATAAAATAAGTCAGGACCTCTGAATGCTGTCATAGGAGCACACTCTTTGGCAATACGAAGCTGATGGAAACCTGTAGCTAGGTCCATCCTTGAAAATACTTGTGCTCCATTCAGACGAACCAATAAATCATCGATTCGCAGCAATGGATTTTTATTCTTTATTGTCTTCTTATTCAAGTCACGATAATCCACACATAGTCGCAGAGTACCGTCAGACTTTGGGACAAACACCACTGCTGCTCCCCAATCAGAGAAACTAGGCCTGATCAGACCCTTCCATACAAGCTGTCGAGTTTGATTGTCTAGTTCTTCTTTCTCCTTTAGAGTCATTCTCCGAATAGCGTGCACTACTGGCCTTGCGTTCGGAATTAAAGCAATCTTGAAATCAATTTCTCTCAGTGGAGGTAAACTAACTACTTCTTCGAACACATCCGCATAATTCTTGACGACAGGAATATCTTTTATGAGGTACTATATATTCTCTGTGACTACAGGTATATTTTCTATTTGAGCGGGAGAAACATCCAAAGCTGCCCAGAAGTCTTTTCTATTAGAATTCTGACTTCACAGGGAATGGTTATATAATTCCCTGATTTAATCTTTGCCCTAACAACTCTGTCGGCGCATCTAACCTCTGCTTCATATTTGGTTAACCAATCCAATCCCAAAATAAGATCGAATTCAGTAAAATTCATGACGATAGAGATGGTAGGGAACTTATAACAGGAAAAAGAGACAGGCACCGCACAAATCCAGCTAAGATCAAGAGAATTCCTAACCGGGTTATGTAGAGTGATGGGTTCTTTGAGCTTTTTCAATTTCAAATCCAACTTCCTAACTGCATTCTTTGCAATAAAGCTTCGCGACGCGCCTGTATCAAACAGTACTTTAACTAGAATATTTTTGACATTAAGCGTGCCTTCCAAAACATCAGACCTTCCCTGACTAGCTGAGGGTGCTGGGGTTTCTGCCACCTCATTTACCTGAGCCTCTTTGGTCGCTTTTAACAGCCGGCAATCTTGCTTTACATGGCCAAACCGATGGCAAATGCTGCATTCTCTGGTCTCTTGAAACTTCTTACTGGGCTTAAATCTACTCTTGATTCGTTTCTTTAAGGGTTCGCAATTTATCGACAAATGTCCTTTCTGATGGCAGTTATTGCATATGGCAGTTGTACTGGTTCTTTCCTAGATCTGGCCCTTTTCCGATTGACTTTAGGCTTCTTACTCACCTCAAACATCGTACTGGCCTCAGGACGATCAGTTTCAGACTCACCTTTATTACTAGAACTGACTTCCTCTTCGTGACGCAACATACCTTTCTTATCGAGATCCTCATACTGGTAAGCCATGTATATCATTTCAGAAAAAGGAAGCTTCACATTCCTCATTACACTATTCTGGTATTTTCTTTGCAGGCCATGAATAAACCTCAGATTCTTCCTCTTTGGATCATGAATCAGATGAGGGGCAAAATGAGAAAGTTCGTTGAATTTCTTATGATATTCTGGGTTGGTCATATCTCCTTGTATCAGATAAGAGAATTCATCACATAACTGCTCAGTTGCTTCAGGAGGAGTAAATCTTTCTAGGAAAATCACTTTAAATCTATTCTAGTTAATATTACCTTCTGGATTATCTTTAATAATCGAATCCCACCAAAACAAAACTTTTTCTTTGAGTGCCCAAGATGCCAGTAATATTTTCTGATCATCTCTCAGCTTTAAACCTTCAAAGATTTTCTCAGCAGAACGAATCCAAGCTTGTGTTTCCATAATGGACCCTTTGTCTAAGAATGGTGATCCACCCAGATTTCGAAATCTCTTAAATAGAACTTCTATATCTGATTCTGGCTGCGGGAGCACAACAGGCTCATTAGCTTGTCGAGCCATATGATTATATCTTCTGTTTCTGTCGCTCATTTTCTTGTATGTCTGCAAATGGCAGACAAAGTGTCAGGTCAACAGAAAGGATATTTCAAAACATAGAAACATATACTTGAATGTAAATGTGTCTACCGGGGTGTATTTCATTCTGCTATACTCATACTAGGATATTACTGATCCTATCTGTAATGAGTTATTCGTCCTAGAACACTACTGGTTCTATTTCTGACGAGTTCGTTAATATGTTATATTCCAACACTAAGCTTAACCAAAGCTCTGATACCACGTTGTGACGACCCCAAACCCCGTACTGACGGCGGCAAGGGTAATCTTTGGAATATAACACATAAACAGATAATAGCAGAACAGAATTAAATAAATACTCCAGATAATGCACAAATAATACACTGGATAATCGTAATCATCAGAGTTACACAGTATGCAGGATCATACTTAGTACAAATATAGTTCAGCTATACATAAATGTCTACAGCGGAAAACAACATAATATGTACAATAGGAGCTGAACAGCATAAAAAGAGATAAATGATAGAATTCATCTTCAGCTCCAGCTATCCAGAAAGAGCCTGCTAACACCTGAAGACAAGGCTGCCCGTGTAGAAATAAGGGCACCTGAGTTTGCCAGTGAAACAAACTACGAGTCAGTCATGGGACTGGTACGAGAAATCTACTTAACACATTTTATAATATGGCTAATCACAGGACCATGCCACTTTCGCGGAACGGGTTTACTCCATTGGATTGCCAGTGCTTTAAAACAAGTAATTCTTTTAAACATCGCAATGCTTTATATAAAAATGAAGCCATTATAAGACTCAGTTCCCATCACACAATGCAACGCAAACCGGAGGATAAAGTTTTACCTTATAATGGCCAAAATATACTTGATACGAATAAAACACTTAAAATGTAGTTTTGTCATTTAATTCTTAATTAGACTCCAACTGTAAATTAGTAAGAGAATGATTCCCTAAGTATTAACCCCGAAGGCCGAAACCAACATCAGACCAATACCCAGGAAACCACCCATCTTAGCTCGTTTCCAGTTATTTTCTAATTTTATAAAACAATCATAAATATCAATCATAGACGGCATGGGTACCATACATCATGTCGCCATATATAGGTATACAATCAAAACCGCACATGTCGTATTTGGAAATTGGATTTCCGTCATGAACCAAGGCAAAAGATAGTCCTTACCGCTTCGAGACGCTCTAGCCCGTGTCTTAGGAACAGCCGCAACCGCCCCTTGGATCGTCAGGGCCGGTCCACACGGAGTGGATTATAGTGCCTAAACAATACGTTTCCCCGCCCTTTGGGGCGTAAATGAGCCAACGAATGACTCCATCGGTCCCAGATCGACCGATATATCTGAGGCGCCTCGCAACAGCAACAACCACACAGGTGAAGATAATATAAATGTCAGTCAGTTTAAGCACTGACACCACCTCTAGCTAGAAGGAAACGCATGCCCTCCCTGATGTCCTCTCCCGTTTCTGGTTCATATCGGGGTGTGAGGCTCGCGAATTCACGTTATACACAAAGCTACGCCACACAGGTGGTGCTTCGATCATCACCACAAGACTTTTCTTTTCAACAGAAGCCTTGATCACTGCATCTTAGCATGCCACACAGGCAATTCACACCATGCAACTGATGGCTATCAATCACACAGAATGAATTCCAATGTCAGTCACACGGTCCATTTACAAGTCCGTTCGGGTCGGAACGAAACCGCAGGCACTATATACCTCGCATACCCATCGATCTCCACGTACGTCTGGACGATCACCACTCATTATCCATATTTCGGGATGCCTCCCAATCAGGACATCAGTTACCATCCAACCGAGGTGAAGATCTCCGGTCTTCAACCACCGTCTTCATCTTCGACTTCTTATCGTCGATTCAGTTATTCAGAATGGGATAAACCCGGTCTTTCTGAGCAACTCGCGTATATAATTAACAAGTGCTACACAAACACAACATACACTTCATTCCAATTCATTATTCACTAACCGTAAATTAGTAAGAGAACGATTTCCCAAATATTAACCCCGAAGGCTGAAACCAACATCAGATCAAAACCCAGGAAACCATCCGACTTAGCTAACCTCCATTTAGTTTATTCACATTCAACCATCAAATATTCAACAAACTGGGTAAATTCGGTTTATTTCCATTTCATATCGTTTATAATATTTAATAACGATTTATCGCTATTTTTATTTATTTATTTATAGCCAATTCATTCAAACGACGCTTCGGGCCATAACGCGGCCGTGGCGCTATTTTCTTCAGATTTGATTTACACATATCTGAAAAATCTAACCGTTGGATCTTCACAAATTTTATATCATTACAAAGATCTTTTCAAAACGAATCCAACGGTTCCTGTTTTAGGAAAATCCGACGGTCGGATCTCCCGGTACACTCGTTTGAAGTTTCGATTTCAAAATACGAACTGCAGCGTCGTAATTCGATTTAATATAATTATATTTATATATATATAATCGATTCTGGCGCTGTTTTTCTTCATATTTGAATTAAACATTCCAAACAATCCAACCGTTGGATCTTCACAAAGTGGGTGTCGTTGGAAAGATATTTCCAAGGCGAACCCAACGGTTTCGGGAAAATCTGATGGTCGGACCTCCCTCACTAATCGTTTGAAATCACAGTTTCAAAACACGAACTGCAGCTTCGTTATTCGATATATGTTAATTATATTTATATATATATAAATATAATCGGTTCTTCGATTTCAAAACCCTATTCTTTTCATACATTTGATAAAAATGATATTTTTATCCAACAAACATTTATTTAGACACTTTACTATTTTTAACTATTCATGTATGTAAAAAAAATGTGATTTTTATTGTAAAATGATTTATTTCAAAACAAGACTATTTTATATAGTTCATATAGATGATAAAAATAAGATTTTTATTATAAAACAATTTCTTTCAAAACACGACTATTGTATATAGTTCATATAGATGATAAAAATAAGCTTTTTTATTATAAAACAATTTCTTTCAAAACACGACTATTTTATATAGTTCATATAGATGATAAAAATAAGATTTTATTATAAAGCAATTTCTTTCAAAACACGACTACCATTCAACACATGAATTTCTATTCAACGAATGAAGTTCTATTCAACACATGAATGTTTCCTATAGTTCGTATATATAAAATAAAAATGTGATTTTTATTGTTAAAACAATTTATTTAAAACACGAATACCATTCAACACATGAATTTCTATTCAACGAATGAATTTCTATTCAACACATGAATGTTTTCTATAGTTCGTATATATAAAATAAAAATGTGATTTTTATTGTTAAAGCAATTTATTTAAAACATGAATACCATTCAACACATGAATTTCTATTCAACGAATGAATTTCTATTCAACACATGAAGGTTTTCTATAGTTCGTATATATAATAAAAATGTGATTTTTATTGTTAAAGCAATTTATTTAAAACACGAATACCATTCAACACACGAATTTCTATTCAACGAATGAATTTCTATTCAACACATGAATGTGGTTTCAACACATGAAAATAATTCTAACACATGAATATTATTCAAAATTTCGGCAGCATAACGGCAGGGTAGTTAAAACCGGGGCCGTCCCTAGTACGGCTCCTTGCTCTACCTTAAAGCCCCGCAGCTTTTGACAATGGGGATTTCATGCATCTAGTTCGCACGCAGGCGGCATGTATATTTTTTTCTTTTCCACAAACTAATCCTATGTGGTTTCAACCAAATAATTCTCAACCACAAACGGGTATTTTTCAACCACAATCAATTCTAATCAACCATTCGCTATCAACTAATTTTCACACCAATCACAACCAATAAATATCGTCCATGGTTTGTGGACGAGGGGCGTATATATATATAAGTATATTTCACTTCTATTCAACATATACATAATTTTTACAACGCATATATAACTTATACATCGAACGTACAACTTATACAATGCCTATACATGTGGTGTACAATGCTTATATAACTCATACTTCGACTATATAATTTATACATCGTCGTTTTCCATATCGTTTATAATTTAGAAATCTCACATTGGGTTCCACTCCACCAAAAATAGCAGAAGGCTCAGAAAAATATACGTTCTCTTCTAGTATGTAGAAGACGTCCGCACGAGTCCACTGTCTCTTATTTCACTGAATTTCGTCAACAAACGAAAAAGATATGATTTTTACAATGAAATTAAAAACCGTAGCGCTTTAAAGTGCTATAATATAGTTTAATATAATTTGTAATAACCCGTAAAATACGAGCCAATTTAAAATTTTTAAATTGGTCATTTCAAAGGAATTTGAACAATTGAAATAGAATATTTCAATAAAATAGTGAATTAGAAATAGTGAGTCAGTTTGAAAATTTGAATTCAAACTTTGACTGACTGTGCAGGGTGGAAAATATAACGGATTTTAGCGAAACCAAAAATATTTAAATTTGTTAGTCAATACCTTTCTAACGAATCTGAAAAATCGAAGTTTCGTAACGGGAATCAAAAGTTATGGCCGAATGAATTTTCATAATGGTCGCTATAAAGAATATATAGCCCTGGAAAATTGATATTTTGCATACGACCTCGGAATTCGACGAAACCACTTTTGTTAGGTCCGGGATGTCAAACTATTGCTAGGTTTCAAATTTCATAATTTTTTAAGCTAGTATGTGAGCGTGGCAAAAGAAAACGTGTTTGGTCAATTTTTGTTAAATTGGATCGACCAGAAAATGGCCATTTTTCAAACGATCTCAGAATTCGACGAAACTAGTTTTGTTGGGACCGTAGCGTCAAAACATAGCTAGATTTATTTTTCTGGAATTTTTCGAATCAGTTTGTGGCCCTGGCAAATTGAAATGTACGTTCAAAGTTAAAAATTAAATGTTTTATACTTTAATTTGAAAACAAAACTGACTGTAACAGTCGAATTGGCCTACGAAACATATCCCATTGTGTCCGGGATGGGGGTATTTAGCTAGGGGCGACAGTCGTTGGGTTTGAAAAGGAGTTCGTTTGAGAAAACACTATTTAAAAATTTATTAAAACCATCGACCAATCATATTTCTCCATTCATTATTTTAAAAAAACAAAAAAAAACAAAAACCCTCAGAACCAACGGCGAAACCCGCTTCCCCCCTTCTAGGCCCGATCGTCGCCGCTACCGCCGCTTCCAGCCTCCGCCACCACCGCCGCTCGACGCGCCTTCGCCTCCCCTTCAAATCCGACCCCACCACGACCCCGACCAACCCCTCCTCCGCCTGAATCGAGCCCAGAAAGCCCCGACCTTCCCAGCGCCGCCGCCGACGATCCCGACCACCGAACGCCACCAAACCCCCACCGACAGGAAGCCCTCTCTTCCCTCTTCCACGTCCAACCCGCCGATCATCCCCTCGTGCCTCGATTCTCGCGAAAACCGTAAACCTAGTTTTGAACCTTCATGAAAGGTCAGTTTTTTTGATGTTTACACTTTGAAAAATCATATCTTTTTAGTGTGTTGACGAAATTCGATGAAACAGGAAACATTGGGACCGCAAGGAAGCTCTCTACCCAATAGAAGAAGCCGCGGATTTTTCTGACATCGTATCTATTTTTAGCGAAGCAACAAACCAGTTGAGAAATCTAAATTAAATAAATTTGAATGGAAAATGTCGTGTATAAATTATATTAGCGAAATATAAATTACACACGTGTTGTATACCCCATGTACATGCGTGGTGTAAGCTATATAGGCGAAGTATGAATTATACATGCATAGAATAATTGATATATTTATTGAAATGCAAGTGAAAAATAGCAATTATATATATATATATATATATATACACACTCCCCTCGTCCACAAACCATGGACGATATTTATTGTTGTGAATTGGTGTGAAATATTGGATGAAAATAACGAATGGTTGAATAATTGTTTGTGGTTGATATTGTTTGGTTGTGGTTGAAAAATACCCATTGGTGATTGAAATGAATTGGTAATATTTGTGGAAATAAAAATAAACATGCCGCCTGCGTGCGAATTAGATGCATGAATCCCCATTGTCAAAAACCGCGAGGTTTTAAGGTAGAGCGAGGAGCCGTACTAGGGATGGTGTCGGTTTTAACTACCCTGCCGTTATGCTGCCGAAATTTTGAATAATCTTTGTGTGTTAGAATTATTTTCATATGTTGAAATTATCTTCATGCGTTGAAATTAAAGCCATGTGTTGAAACTATATTCATGTGTGGAAATGTTCATGTGTTGAAAAGTGATGTGTGAAAATTAGATTCATGTGTGAATGAATGAAGTGTTTAAACAATAAAAATCACATTTTTATAATATATAGGAAGTAAGAAAAATATTCGCCTTATATATAAATAGTTTTAACAATAAAAATTCCATCTTTCTAATATGAACAACATAAATAAAATATCCATGTGTGGAAATGCTCATGTGTTGAGAAGTGTGTGTAGTGGAAAAATTCATGTGTTGAATAAAAAGATCGAACAATAAAAATTACATTTTTATTGAAACTATGAAGTGTTGAAAACATCCATTTGTGGAATAATTAATTTAAATGATAAAAATACCATTTTTATCATATATGTGATATGATAGAGATATGCGGACGTTGAAATAAATATTTGTGAATGAAATATTATTTTTAACATGCATAGGAACTAAATAAAATAGTCATGTGTTGAAATCTATTTTAGTTCGCCAAAATTATCATCTTTGAAATGTGAAGTGTTAAAAATAGCCACTTGTTCAAATAAATGTGCATGAGTTGAAATATACATTAATTAGCTAATGATATGATTTTAGCCTATGCATGCAACATTAGAATGAATGGTGTTTTTAAACCAAAGTAAATCAAATATGACGTTGAATGGAAAATGATAAGTGATATAAATTGTATATATGTACATGCATATTTATTGAACAGGTTATAGCAAAGGGGCTAGAGAAGAGGAATAAAATTTTGTGCCCGACAAATAGGTACACATTTACTGTTTTGTTTGGGTGATGATTTTATAAGCCTGTTGGCTAGCCGCTTGGCTTTTTCTTTTTCTTTTTGATATGAGACGCCCGTGTGGCTATTTGGGAATTTTCCCAGCCCCTCCCGTACAAAGGAGGTTATGGCGAAATTTTCCAAAATTTAAAGGTGTTAGTGAAATAATTGAAGTGAAAACGATATAGGAATTTTTGAATGAACTATATTTATATAAATATATAAATAAAAATAAAATTTAAACGAAACGTGGCCGTGCAGTTCGTGTTTTGAAACTGTGATTTCAAACGACTAGTGCGGGAAATCCGACCATTGGATTTTCCCGAAACCGCAACCGTTGGGTTCGCCTTGGAAATATCTTTCCAATGGCACCAACTTTGTGAAGATCCGACGGTTGGATTGTCTGGAATGTTTAATTCAAATCTGAAGAAAAACAGCGCCAGAAACGATTATATTTATATATATATATATATATAAATAAATATAATTAAATTAAATCGAATAACGACGCTGCAGTTCGTAAATTGAAATCGTAACTTCAAATGACTAGTGTGGAAGATCCGACCGTCGGATTTTCCTAAAACTGAAACCGTTGGATTCGTTTAGAAATGACCTTCCTAATGATATAAAATTTGTGAAGATCCAATGGTTAGATTTTCAGATATGTGTAAAACAAAATTAGTGAAAAGCAGCGCCAGTGCATCGATACGACCTGAAACGTCGTTTAATTAAATTTGGTCGTTTTAAATTAAATAAAAATGGTGATATATCGTTATAAAATACTATAGACGATATAGAGTGAAAATAATCCCATTTTGTTGAGTTTGCTTGAGATGTGATGGTTGAATGTATTTAACATGAAAATTATAACTAAAGAACTGAAATGTGAATGTTGAATAGTCCAACCATGTGACAAATTGATTTGAAAATCTAAATATACGTGGATTATTTGAAAAGGCCGAGTTCATCTCATTTCAAATAATCGATCGACGTTGAAAAGTCGAAGAGTCAAACATGGTTGAAGACTGACGATCTTCACATTGGATGGATGGGTGCTACTGATGCTCGTGATTGGAGTAGCTACCATGAAGGAACTGAAGTAGTAGTTGTCCAAACATACTGTTGATTGTACGGATATGCGAGGAATTGGTGCCTCCGGTTTCGTTCAGACCCAGAACGGACTTGTAAATGGACTGTGTGTCTGACATTGGATTTTGTTCTGTGCTGATTGATCTCTGTTAAATATATATCTGTTTGGCGGTGGAGAATTTATTCTCTTGCTTAACGCCCTTCTCTGAGACGTACGAGCTCAGAGGTTATGTATTGATAGAAATCAGTGCATGGAGTGGATTGCTTGTGTGGCACGCCTAAGTGGCATATGATCAAGGCTTCTGTTGCAAAGCAAAGTCTTGTGGTTGATGATCAAAGCATGGTCTGTGTGATATAGCTTTGTGTATAACGTGAATTCGCGAGCCTCACACCCCGGTATGAGTCAAAAACGGGAGACGGACCGCTGGGAGAGCACGACGTTTCTTTCTAGCTATGGTGGTGTCAGTGACCAACCAGCCCTAACATTATATATACTTTTCACCTGTGTGGTTGTTGGAATGCGAGGCGCCTCGATTATAGGTCTGTAAGGACCGGGAAACGTGTGTTCAGGAATCGCCAATCCTCAAAAGTAAGAGAGGACCGGCCCAGCCGATTCCAAGGATCATAGTGGGGTCCTGGGACATTTGCTAGAGTGTCTCGAACGGAGAGGAGCTTTCCCCTTGCCTCGACTCATGAAGGAATCAAATTTCCAATACGAAATATGCGGACGTGATTGTATTACTAGTATGGCGACATAGTAGATGGTAGCTATGCCGCCTAGGATTGATATTTATGATTGAATTTGATTTTGAAACATATATGCACTAGTAATAATATCAAACACTTTTGTTTAATTCGTATGAAGCATTTTTGGCCATTATAAGGTAAAAACTCTATCCTCCGGCTTGCGTTGCATTGTGTGATGGGACCTGAGTCTTATAATGGCTTCATTTTATAAAAAGCATTGCGATGATTAATCATTTACTTTATTTCATGCACTAGCACTCATTGGAGTAAACCCGTTCCGCGAAAGTGGCGTGGTCCTTTGATTTGCCTTATTATTGTTGTTAATAAGTTAAGTAGATTTCTCATACCAGTCCCATGACTGACTCGTAGTTTGTTTCACCTTGCAAACTCGGGTGCCCTCATTTTCACACGGGCAGCCTAGTTACAGGTTTCTGACGCACTTTTGGCTCATGGCGAGGCTTGACTACACCGTGCTGACTTGGATTTTCTCCGCCATTATTGTATCTGTATTATGATTCCGCCATTGGCGATGTAGACTGATATTTATTTTGAGTACTCTTTATGTATGATTCCGCCTCAGGCGATGGTGACTGACTATGTATCATTATGCACTAAGTAGTATCATGTACTGTGCTTCTCTGATGTGATGATATCTATATGATTCCGTTGTCATATGTGTGTAAATTATTCTATTTTCTGTTTATGCTATTATCTGTGATCTGCTAATGATGATTAATGTGTTATATTCCAATGATTATCCTTAACACCGTGTCACGGGGTTTTGGGATCGTCACAGCTGGTATCAGATCTTTGGTTAACCTTAGTTCTGGAGTCTAACACATTAAATATTTCGTCAAAATATAATCAGTAGTATTCTAAGGCGAGTCGCTCATTAGAGATAGGACTAGTAAAGTCCTATAATGAGCCGAGCAGAATAGCAAAAACAATTTGATCAGTCCATCGTATCTTTCCGTAAATTTTCTGGTTAACTATGCAATAAACTATCATTTCTGTTAGCTGACTCTTTCCTTGCTTATACAGAATTTGAAAGATGGCAACCAGAGCAGCCGCCGCTAGAGGAGGCCGTGCCGGCCGAGGCCGAGGAAGGGGAGAAGCCCCAACTCAAGAAGGACCTTTGATACAACCTCCGGCCGCTCAATACTTCGAGCTAGACCGTGTAGCTAAGAGATATAAGAACTTAGGAGGCAAGACCTTCTCGGGAACTGGCACCGTAATAGAGGCCCTTGCATGGCTCAAAACATGCGAGAAAATTCTTGAAGGCCTAAGGCTTGGAGACGAAGATAAAGCTATTATGGGCGCCTGGCTTATGAAGGAACAAGCTGAATTATGGTGGGAATCTCTCACCGCCGGGAATAGAGAAGCTGGAAGAACATGGGATGGATTCAAAGAACTCTTCAAGGAGAAATATGTCCCAGAACAAGCTCTAGAACGAATGCACGATGAATTCATTAAGAGAATCAGTCAGAGGGTCAAGGAAGGTGAAACCACGAGTTTTCGTATTGACAATAAGGGGGTTCTCAGGTTAAATAATAGGATTTGCATTCCAAATATTCCAGGCCTTCGAAGAGAAGTGTTAGACGAATGCCATAAATCCAAATTTTGCATCCATCCTGGTGTGAGTAAGATGTACCACGATATCAAACGCACTTTCTGGTGGAGGGCAATGAAAAGGGATATTTCTTTGTATGTTAGCAGATGCCCTACTTGTCAATTGGTCAAGAGTGACCAACAGAAGCTAGCTGGACTGTTGCAACCGTTGGAAGTCCCAGGCTGGAAATGGGAACAGATTTCCATGGATTTCATAGATGGCTTGCCGCGAACTAGGAAAGGTAATGACAGCATTTGGGTAATCGTAGATCGCTTCACGAAGACTGCCCATTTTATACCTGTCAGATCCAATAGAACCGCTAAAAGTCTAGCGCATATATACTTCAAGGAAATCGTTAAGCTGCATGGAATTCCCATCAGCATAGTCAGTGATAGAGATCCCCTATTTACTAGCAAATTCTGGGAGGCTTTCCAGACAGAATTGGGAATGAAACTGAATATGAGCACCGCTTATCACCCTCAAACAGACGGCCAAACTGAGCGGGTGAATAGAATTCTAGAAGATTTATTGCGGGCCTGTATAATTGATTTTGGTGGGTCATGGGAAGATCATTTGCATTTGGCAGAATTCTCATATAACAATAGCTATCAAGCAAGTTTGGGAATGTCGCCAGTTGAAGCATTATATGGTAGACCGTGCAGATCTCCAGCATGTTGGGTAGAACCTGGCAACAGACTTGTGTTAGGACCCGATATGATTAGAGAAGCATCTGATAAAGTTGACTTTATCAAAAAGCGTTTGAGAACCGCCCAAAGCCGACAGAAAGTTATGCAGATTCTAGAAGAAGAGATTTGACATTTGCTGTTGGTGATCATGTTTATTTGAAAGTTTCTCCGATGAGAGGAGTAATCAGATTTGGCAAAACTGGGAAGTTGGCACCGAGATTTATTGGTCCCTTTCCTATACTTGAACGAATTGGAACTCTTGCTTATAGGGTTCAATTACCTGATTGGTTGCCTGGAGTGCACGATGTATTTCACGTATCTCAACTTAGAAGACATGTGCATGATCCGGATCTTGTTGTAGAAGAAGCAGCGCAACAGGATATAGATATAACTCCAGAATTAACACTCAGAAGGGAGCCATTAAAGATTGTTGGCAAAGAAACTAGGGAACTAAGAAGCAAAAAGGCTCATTTAGTTAAAGTGCAGTGGAGCAGTGATCCTAGAGACTGTACTTGGGAGACTGAGGAAAGCATTAAGCAAGCTTACCCCAAATGCAGGGTGGACATCTCTGACTAACTCCGGTGCAAGGTACCTTTACAATACTTTGCATTTACCTTTTGTTTCCTACTTTATTGTTGTTTCCTTTTCGAGGACGAAAAGTTTTAAGTGGGGGAGATTGTAATAACCCGGAAAATACGAGCCAATTTAAAATTTTTAAATTGGTCATTTCAAAGGAATTTGAATAATTGAAATAGAATATTTCAATAAAATAGTGAATTAGAAATAGTGAGTCAGTTTGAAAATTTGAATTCAAACTTTGACTGACTGTGCAGGGTGGAAAATATAACGGATTTTAGTGAAACCAAAAATATTTAAATCTGTTAGTCAACACCTTTCTAACGAATCTGAAAAATCGAAGTTTCATAACGGGAATCAAAAGTTATGACCGAATGAATTTTCAGAATGGTCGCTATAAAGAATATATAGCCCTGGAAAATTGATATTTTGCATACGACCTCGGAATTCGACGAAACCACTTTTGTTGGGTCCGGGATGTCAAACTATTGCTAGGTTTCAAATTTCATAATTTTTGAAGCTTGTATGTGAGCGTGGCAAAAGAAAACGTGTTTGGTCAATTTCTGTTAAATTGGATCGACCAGAAAATGACCATTTTTCAAACGATCTCAGAATTCGACGAAACTAGTTTTGTTGGGACCGTAGCGTCAAAACATAGCTAGATTTATTTTTCTGGAATTTTTCGAATCAGTTTGTGGCCCTGGCAAATTGAAATGTACGTTCAAAGTTAAAAATTAAATGTTTTATACTTTAATTTGAAAAATAACTGACTGTAACAGTCGAATTGGCCTACGAAACATATCCCATTGTGTCCGGGATGGGGGTATTTAGCTAGGGGCGACAGTCGTTGGGTTTGAAAAGGAGTTCGTTTGAGAAAACACTATTTAAAAATTTATTAAAACCATCGACCAATCATATTTCTCCATTCATTATTTTAAAAAAAACAAAAAAAAAACAAAAACCCTCAGAACCAACGGCGAAACCCGCTTCCCCCCTTCCAGGCCCGATCGCCGCCGCTTCCAGCCTCCGCCACCACCGCCGCTCGACGCGCCTTCGCCTCCCCTTCAAATCCGACCCCACCACGACCCCGACCAACCCCTCCTCCGCCTGAATCGAGCCCAGAAAGCCCCAACCTTCCCAGCGCCGCCGCCGACGATCCCGACCACCGAACGCCACCAAACCCCCACCGACAGGAAGCCCTCTCTTCCCTCTTCCACGTCCAACCCGCCGATCATCCCCTCGTGCCTCGATTCTCGCAAAAACCGTAAACCTAGATTTGAACCTTCGTGAAAGGTGAGTTTTTTTTATGTTTACACTTTGAAAAATCATATCTTTTTAGTGTGTTGACGAAATTCGATGAAACAGGAAACATTGGGACCGCAAGGAAGCTCTCTACCTAATAGAAGAAGCCGCAGATTTTTCTGACATCGTATCTATTTTTAGCGAAGCAACAAACCAGTTGAGAAATCTAAATTAAATAAATTTGAATGGAAAATGTCGTGTATAAATTATATTAGCGAAATATAAATTACACACGTGTTGTATACCTCATGTACATGCGTGGTGTAAGCTATATGAGCGAAGTATGAATTATACATGCATAGAATAATTGATATATTTGTTGAAATGCAAGTGAAATATAGCAATTATATATATATATATATATATATATATATATACTCCCCTCGTCCACAAACCATGGACGATATTTATTGTTGTGAATTGGTGTGAAATATTGGATGAAAAATACGAATGGTTGAATAATTGTTTGTGGTTAATATTGTTTGGTTGTGGTTGAAAAATACCCATTGGTGATTGAAATGAATTGGTAATATTTGTGGAAATAAAAATAAACATGCCGCCTGCGTGCGAATTAGATGCATGAATCCCCATTGTCAAAAACCGCGAGGTTTTAAGGTAGAGCGAGGAGCCGTACTAGGGACGGTGCCGGTTTTAACTACCCTGCCGTTATGCTGCCGAAATTTTGAATAATCTTT